>OX459113.1:78621185-79221185 GCA_949775065.1 Brachyopa scutellaris
AATGTAATTAAGAGAAATTATAAAACTAAATAAATAAATAAATAAAATAAAAAAAAATTCAATTTCTCAATCGATTAACTCGTAAACTACTGGACCAATTTTGAAGAAATTATCACTATTCTATTAACAAAAATTAAAAGCTATCCAAAACTGTGCTGCTATACAAAAAAATAAAAAAAAAATAAAAATAAAAATACGGATTTTGCCAGGAAACGAACCTGGGACCCCTGAACTCAGAAGTACAGCGCAAAAAATGTTAATGGATGCGCTACACTCTCAGCCGCGTTCATAATGTTTATCGAATTTCTCATAGTGAGTAATATTACTTATTATAAGTTGGTAAAGTGAATATAGAGGTGGGTCGTTTAAGTTTATTGTGTTAACGAAACGAAACAGTTATTTAATAAAAATATAACTATGTAGTTTTAAAACTACGGAACCCTTTGAGCGCGAGTCTGACTCGCACTTGGCCGGTTTTTTGGTTTTTCAATCCGATAAGCTATTGTTGAGTTAGAGCTGTATAATCATAATTTTTCTCACGGATATGCAGTTTTTTAACTATTATCTTAACTCCTAAAAGGAATATTGCGATTATTTATATGCTATAACCTGGCCAGAGAACATATCTATGAATAAAAAAATAAAACACGTTAATCGGATAAGTGGCTCTCGACACAATTGGCAACGAACAGAAATAGACTTTGTATTTTATAATATGTATGGTAAATTATAAACAAAATTACATAAGAACGAATAAATGTTTGCAAATTTCTTTATGTGTTAGAATTTATCTAAGGAAAGTGAAATCTTTCGGAAAGCGTAATTTATTTTTTTTATGGCGTTTCCACTTTCTGGTTGATTGAGTAAAACGGTTGTGTGATTAATTGTGTTTCTAATAAAGCGATGTGTGCTTAGAATTAGATTGGCATATTTGCAAATATCGATGAGTATTTCTAAAATCTAAACGAAAAACCATTTCATACATGTACTATACATTACATTTCCGTTTCAATCAAAATGGGCTTCGTCAAACATAAAAATGAATTTTAACATAATATTGTCCTTTGCCACCATTTGAATGATCTTCTGGCTAAATTCCAAGCGATTCGGCAAATCTGCTGGGCACAGTTTGTTTGTTATTTGAACTTTGTTTTGTTAATAAGTTCCAATATTTGTGCAGAGTGGTCTACTGATTTTCCTTTTGAGCATATAAGTTCTGGGTAGAAACGCTATGATTGGTTTGTATGGTAGCAGCTACAACAATAATCGTATCCTGTGACTGAACTAACTGAAGGATCTCGGTGATAAGGTCTTCCTGTGACTATTCCACACTTGGTAAAAGAAAGAAAGTTGTCACGTTTTCTTGTGGTAGCACGTTGCACCAGGCTCTTGTAATTGACAAATAGTCAGACATACTTACATATGTATGTAAATATAATTGATAAGTCATAAATGGTGACGCATTTGAATTGACTCTAGCAAAGCACTCGCCTGCCATAAACCATAGCAGTGGAGACAAGATGCTGTTTTTTTATAACCAAGGCCATTCCTAATGGCAACAATCCGCGTGTTTTTATCCTCCACATTTAAGGCATATTTAGGGGTCACTTATGGGCCTATCCACATAACATCGCGAATTGATTACATGCAATAATTACTGCGAACGATCCCAAGATAACGTGTGTGTCTAAGATCACATTTTCAAGGCCAATATGAATTAAAACATAATATCCTCTGTTCTTCTTTTCTTTCCTTTCAAACAAACACTACATAGATTTTACCAGCTGTAGGTGTTTCAGAGAGGAACTATCCACTGCCCAGCTTCAGAGTAGATATACCTATACATTCGAATACAAATCCATCTACATACATTTGTATGGATGTATATTTTTATTGTGATATTTAGATAGCATGAAATTTCTGTGTCGATTTCTCATGTCGATATTCATTTTTTTTTTTATCACATTCCGGATTTAGGACAACAACAATTAATCCTAATCGCGATATCAGCTCTTTCTCGACTCATCGAATATAGCCGCAAAGAAAACATTCCATGCGACATCGTATTTAAAAAAAAAAACTATTTCTGTTCTTTTTGTCTTCTTTTTTACCGATCAATAAAATATCTATAAAAATGTTCCACAGATAAGCCCATCTAATGCCGGGTAGGTAAATGTACACATCCATGTCGTTTCAGACGACAAGCATCGTTTCTAAAGCCTCTAATCCGCCGATGCTCAAACAACGGGACAACATTAATGAAACTTATAGTTCACACAAAGATACGAGATTCGTCGTCGTCATCATCATCATCACCATCATCGTAGCCATCGTTGTCGTCGTTCTCGTTGAAGCCATGAAGATGGCAACCATACCGATAAGCATCTATCCTACGTAACGAAACAGTAGCTAATGGATGATTATCTGGCGAATAGGTTACCTGCCCATTTTCATCACTCTACTATAGCGGACCAGTGTACTCGTATCGCTATCGATTTCCATTCTGAAATCCCAAAATCAACCAACTTCATTCAGTCGATAGGACCAGTTCGCAGGTAGCATACCTATCGCTCGGGGTAATATGTCAAGAAATTATTCCAATACCCTTTTTAAGGTGTCTCTAAATATTTGGGGACATTTACTATCTGCGCAGGAGATCTCCGACGACTGTCCCTAGATTGGCCGCCGCCATACATACATACACTCGGCCGCAACACGATCGGTGTATACAGGTAACTTGACTGAGGACGAGATACACTTAACAATGTCCTTAATGTGCTTCAAATTGAATTGGGATATGCGATATCGTATTTGTATGGTTGTACACAGGTGGTTGAGATCAACGATTAGTCTGGCGAAGGATAATGGACGGAGTACGAAGAGCTGGTATGTCTGGATGTGTCTCGTAAAGATTCATAATTGATGGTCTTAAGTGATATTCAGCGATTGTCATGTGATAGTGCAAAACTACCAGAAACTGTACTTGGCGTTCATAGTAGGTATGATTGCTGTTTTCGAATATGTTAGTTTCTTTAAAAAAAAAAACTTACTCGTACATACAAAAGAAGTTCATCTTTTTAGTGTTTTGTTTCCAAAAACGGAACACTAATGGAATTAGTGTCCCAAACACAGACCTGAGCTTAAAAAGTTGAATTTCGTCTTTGGGGGCCAGTTTTAGGAGGATAAATGGGATGTTAAAGAAACTACATTTTGAGGTCATCGTGTGGGAAATCAAATGAAAGCTCGTTTAAGCACGAGTTCAAAAATGTATAAAACATTTTTTTGTGCTACTTTTTTCCTAGCACTTTTTCAAAAAAAAAAAACTTTAAAAAATTGCTATCACGGAGAGAAAAAAAAATGCAAATTCAACAGCTCAAAGTTGTCAAAAGTAAATCGGTAAACATTTTCTTCAAAAAATAAGTATCAACAGCAAAAACTGTTTTAATCGCCGTTTTTAGGTAAATTTAGCCGATGAATTGGTTAATTTTGAATATTTTTCAGTAACAATTGGCTCGATAAAAGCAAGGGAGAGTCTGTTGATCTTATCGAAATACGTTTTCCGCCAAAACGAAATTTCAACTATTTTTTTGTAGATTTTACTGTCATTCCAGTTACAATTCTGCAGGACTATTCCTGTAACATACAAGCAATTTGTTGATTTTACCGATTTTGTCATATGCCAGTGGTTAAATAAGCAAAATCTACAGATATGTCATTTGTTACTACCGAAGTGTGTGTAAGATTCTTATCCTTTCGCCGTTAGGCTACGATTTTAAGATTTGTGTGTGCCTTTATATGCATTACTTTTTGAAGCGCTAAAATGTTCAGTCGGGTTGTGTAAATACAAAGTGGAAGAATAAATAAATAAAAATTTATTTTGTGTTCAGTGCGAAATATTTAAAATTGTAGATAAACGGATTCCGTTGAAGCCCTGACTGAAGAACCATTGCAATGCAATGAATTAACACGTATGTAAGTAATCTGTAAATAGTTTTTATAGAAATAAGAATCGCCAAAAATTACAAACCTTGTATGGAAACATACTGAAAAACAACTAGAAACATACAGCAATAAATAAATGGATATTTTCAATTTCTTTTTTTTAGATTAAAGAATAGATTTCACTTGTGCGCATAACTGTGACTGCACAGTTATAACTATATATATATAATATATATAATTTTCCGAAACCGAAAATATAATTGCCGCTGGTGTTAAAAAAAAGAAACTCAATGTTTCAGAAAATTACAATAATTAAGGTAAGAATGCGTGCCCACATCACTTTGTGGGCACACTCATATTAACATACATATTTACATATTCAACATTTCTTTTTCCTCGTAGATTTAAACAACTTTAAGATTTTTGAATCGTTACATTACCTGCTGCCACCAGGAATCCGATATAAATTAAAAACATCTTCAGGATCTGCACTCTACAAGCCTTCTATAGAAGACTCAATTAATGCTATGTTCCTAGTGGCAATGTCAGTAACTGCGGTGAAAGAAATTTTATTTTTTTTTTCATTGCAGTATAAACTAAAGATAATTAACGAACTTTATTTTGGCACTTAAGTAATATTATTTTTTTTTCCTTAATAAAACTAAAATAATAGTTAAAACAAATATTTATATGATTTTTGTAACTTATGCATAAGTTAGTAACTATTGAATTCATTCATTAATTTACCTAATGTATGTACATATGTATGTAATGTATTGTTTATGTATTAATCAGAACAATAAAAATAAAAATATTTGGATGTGTGTTCTAATATCTTTTTTCCAGATAAAGAATGCAACAGATTCTTCCCAAAATGTTAGCGCTGCCAAAAATGGGAATATACAACAAAAGTGGTTGTTGAATGTACGGTTTTAAGACTTTTAAACCGGTAAATTTAACATTTATATAGCAGTTCAGTTTACAAATAAAGCTGTTTTACCAACACACAAGTACGTTGAAACAACTGCTAATATTATTAGCTTGCTATGTACTTTGCACTGCAAATTCAACTAACTGGTTGTTGATTTTGAGTATTATGAATAGTAGATTTTACTGAAAAAGTTGTAATATCAACATATAATTATAAATTTAATTCAACATTTTATGCTAAAAGCTGAAAATCAAAGCCGGAAAACGTTGAATCAACTGTCGTTTTCGGTAATATCAACAACTTTTTTTTCTCCGTGATCCCTCTACCTTATCTCCAATAATATCGCTCAGAACTGCATTACGTTCGACAGTTTTTTTTAATTAATTTTTTTTTTTAATTTCAGCTGCCCAACTGTTTACATATCCAGAATTGACGTAATCCCATCGAATAAAAGCGGACGCGTATAGGAAAAATATATGTGAGAGAAAAAAATTGAATGAACTCATGAATCTTGGATGCGTTCAACAAATGGCTCGAAAAACTTTCCACTTAACTAGTATATGCGTGCAGATCGAAGAGGCTATCTTTCACGGACAATAGCTCAATAACTATTGAACTGATTACATACCCACCGACCACATCACCCCCAAGCCCCAACTGTCTATGGTGGGACTTTTATTGATTCGCGATGCTTGGCGTAGACAGCAAATGACGTTATTTTCATCGATCGCTAGGCTGTTACCAAAGCATGTAACGGGTTATGCCAACATGAGATGTCATTTCACGCCATTGTTGAACTGTCAATATTCACCTATAATTGCGATGATATACACTCGCACAACGTTTTAAAATACTGAAACTTCAAACGGTGAAAGTACACATCACGGAGACGTTTCGTAAAGTTCGTACTGCTTTTGATCACCATCAAGCGCCTTCTCGCACAGCTATAGTGAATTTATTCGATAAATTGGAAGGTCTCGGACAAGTTAGTGATGTGAAGGCTCCAACTCGTGTTCGTTCGGCAAGGTCAACTGAAAATATTACTGCCGTAGCCAGGTGTGTCCATTTTGAGACAATCACAGGAATTGGGCCTATCCACCACCACTGTGCATTTTGCATAAAGCTGTTGTCTTACATGTTTATAATGTCCAATTGACAAAAGAATTGTAGCCGTACAACGCCATTCTTTAACATAACACTTTATGTTGGATGACTCTATATTTTGCGACTACATTATCGAAGAGGCATGTAGACTATGCTCTGGAATCTAAGATACAGCTTCGTGGAGAACACGTCATAAAGTGTGGTTTTTTCAAGAGTTCCTTATTTTCCCCAATCATAATGCAATCCACCCATCCATAAGACTATCGAAATATATCCTTTTGTCTTAAAAGGGATCGCCTAATCTTAAAGATATAGAAGCTTGGATTCAAAGACCTTCATTGCTATAGCTAATGATACCAACTATACTGGATATTCCAGTACCATACTGGATTCGAGGTCCAGATACTGAATGAATTTCCATACTGGATTTTATACTGGATTTTAATAAATTTCATCAGTTTGTGCGTACTAGGAATATTGCTCTTTTAAAAATCAACACTCGTACGCATATCGAACGCACTCTTTCACCACAGACAAGAGATCTGTTTGGTGGCAAGTGGGCCGAGCCGGCCAACTTTGTCAAATAGTAAATAATTTGAGAAGTGGGGGGAAATCCTCTCAGAGAATGGAAAATTCGAAAGAAAGCTACCAATCGCGTTGAACCACATTTGGATACAAATTGTCAATTGGTTTTTGTTTTCCACTTTACAATGAATTGACGCCAGCTAAGTTTACTGAAAAAAACTGCCAAATGGCTGGTTTGGCAGCATTAGCCCACTTCACCCAAAGGAAAAAGTTGGTGTAAGAATTCGTAAGGCTCTTAGTTGAGCGGACATTTCCGACACTCTCATTTGGCTCTCTTTTACGAATTGTTACGAATTTTTTGGAATTTACAGGAATTTGTCAGAATTCGTATGAATACCAGGGTTACCCAACAGACTCAGATTAATAAAAAAAAAAGTGTTGTACTTTTTTTTAATGAGGTAATAAAAAAAATTGTTGAACTGAATATACTGGATTTATACTGGGTTTTAATACATAATAAAAAAGTATTTATACTAAATATACTGGATTTCATCTAGCAATAGTTGGCATCATTACTATAGCATAGCACCGGGCACCGTAGGGCAAGTGGTTAGTGCGTCGGACTACTGAGCCAGCGGTCTTGGGTTCGAATCCCGCGCCGCAAACACCTAAAACGTTTTTCACAATGCCCACCGAATGCCTGACAAGCATTCAAGAGTATCATTTGTCATGTAAAGCTTCTCATTCCAACTCGCCGTTCGGAGACGGCAGAAAACTGTAGGTCCCTTCCATTCGTTCAAAAATATAACGCGCACACACAAATGGTTGCGGGAAGCTAGGCTTGGTTCTACCTAGGACTGCTAAAGCCAAATATATTTATTTTTTTTACTATAGCATAGCTGTCCACTCCTTTGATGTGCCTGACCCAATGCCAATGTAGTCGTCAGGTTATGGCCTTCGAACTACGAAAAAATCCTCATCTTGGTACAAATCAAGTTCCACGCACACTCTTCGCATATGAGACCAAACATCCGGCGGAGGATTTTTACTTCCCCAGTTCTATTTAGCAAAAGTTTGGAAGATATTTAGCCAAACTGAAATATCAGCCGTTACCAACGAACCTCAGCCTTCAAAGCTTCTTCTGAATACACCACCTACTGCCCGCTATTTATTTAGTTCAATGGCGCCAAACCCCTTGGAAGCCCCATAAGCTTCCAATACAAAACAGAACTAACAATTCTAGTTTCAACCTAACTTTCATGCACCATGGGTGAGAAAAATAAAAAAATACAATTTCCAAAGAAAAGAAGAACACAAGGACTTCCATGTTAAATGTGAGAAAACAAGCCGAAATCCAACCGATGTGATACCCAGGCAACCCATAAATTCGGGCAGATGTTTGAATCAGCTGAATGCAAATTTTCTACGCAGCTAACATGCGGTTGGTCTCCTCTCTGGTGGTGGATGGCCGCGCCGCTCCGTTCGCAGATCAAAAATATGACTCGTGTAAGGATACATGATAATTTTTCGATTGTAAAAATATGAACAACATGCCTTTGTTTCGTTTTGGACGTATTGCGCGCCCCATCCCATTGAACCGGAACGTGAACAAATGTCGGACCCCCCGTGGGTCGCCCAAGACGTTTGTTTGGCAAAACTTATACATACGAGTATGTGTGCCGATAAATCGATATCAATTCCCGTATCATATCTCTCATGCCCGCGAAAGGATGTCTAAGTAGGACTGGAACTTTTATTTGGGTAACCTATGCTCGGCTGGTGAGGTACTTCATGTTGGAAGAGCATCATCATCATCATCTTCGGCTGAGGATTGGGCGAATATTGTAGATTTGCATTGGAAAGTCTGGAGATTCGGACTGTGAGCTCACGAAGTCCAGCCATAGTCGTCGTCGTTGTCGTCATCGTCGTCTTTTGTCATAACTTTCATGTTGCAATGTCTTCTTTGGATGACATTATTTGCCGACATAAATAACAACAGCATCTCTCCGATTTCATCTCTCGCTGGCGGTCCAGCTGCAGCGTCCAGGAAGTGCGGGGGAGAGCACTCGATAGTCGGCTCTCCTTGTGTGGGGTCATTCTGGAGCCCTGTGCATGCCTATGGTATTGTCCTTCTTTTTTTGCCAGTCCGCGCTCCGTGGGGAAACATTGGTTTTGATTTGAGTTATTAGTAGCGGCATCACATCATGCTATAAAGGACTGTGTACACAAGTCATGTTCCGAAATGTTTTTGAGTTGTTTTTTTTTTTTTTGCGAGAGTGATGATACGACTTTTTTTTAATCGTTTTGGGAGATTGTGTCATATGTTTGGACATGGTGGAAGAACGAACGAGGTGGACGAGCGAATTCGACACATGGTCGTACAGAATTTTTAAATGTTTTCGAATATGTCATCTCTGCCTGTACCTGTAGATATAACCATCAGTTTTTGGAAGCGGAAGGGACGCAAGACTGTTATTGAATGGAATTGTGTTTTTATGAGACGAATATTTTGTTCGACCACCGTGAACTATATTTTTGTATAAGGGAGACAAAGTCTCTGTTCAGCGGCGTTGCGGTGGTTGTCCAGGTGTTGGAAGAAAGTCGCTCATTTTATTGTTCTTTGGTGGGGGATATCCTGGGCAATTGGCTATGCAGAGTGGTGGACATTTGCGTAGTCGCTAGAGAGCATTGTAGAAATGAGTCTATGTTTATGTACATATATTTTGCTACAGCTGAAACCAAATGTTAAAGTTAATTTATTAACAAAATCAAAACGATTTCTGGACATAATTTGGATAGTTCAACCAATTCACCAAGCTTCATGATAATCGTGCTGAGTAGTCTGGTCTATGGATGTTACGGATGTAAAAATTTTGACATCCGCGGATGCGGATGCGGATGCAGATTTTAGGAGACTCACATCCGCGGATGCGGATGCGGATGCGGATTTTAGAATTTGTTAAATATATTACATTTTAAATACATAAATAAATGAAAATTGATTGATTTTTATAAAATTTTATTTGAATATGGATATAAATGAAAATTTATTGAATTTCATTTTCTTATTTAATAAGAATAAAGTTTAGTAATTAAAATTAAAAATAGGTGAGTTATATTTAATAAATAATAATATTGCAGCCTTCTCCGACTCCAATCTGTTTCTTAATGCATTGTGTGCAGGTAGTAAAGAAACTTAAAAAAAAACATTGAATCGCATCCGCAAAAACTCCGCATGAGTTGATGCGGATGCGGATGCGGATGCGGATGCGGATGCGGATGCAGATGTTGGAATTAATGCGAATAATCCGCGATTGCGGATGCGGATGCGAATATCTTCAACACCCCTGGTCTGGTCGCTCATGCTCCTTGAGTTCGATTTTATAAATGATACATTGTTGAGGTAGGTAAGTAGCTAAGTATGGCTATATAGCGTATCTTGCCGAACACAAATACCGCGTTTTGTTGCCACAGCTTAGCTCTTAGCTCTTATGGGAAATTGAGTATCCAGAACATTTTCATATGTGTCACATTTTTTAAGCGGTAACGGTGTCAAAACTGGTTTGTTTTTTTTTTTTTTTTTTTGTATTCGATATAATATGCATGTATACCACGAACACGGTTCAACGTTAGTATCGCACAAGTAGGAGACACATACACTGCTTATAGTGACGCATGTGGGGTCTTCTATTAACCCGTGCTAGGGATAGCATACACTCTAGATCAGTGGTTCTTAACCTTTTAGAAGTGAGGAACCATTTGACTCAATTTTTGTCTTGCTATGGACCACCAACTGCTTAGCGGAAATATATCGATACCTTCCCGCAAGAATGTATTAACCGACATTTTCAAAATTTTACAGGACACGTTAAAAACTTCCTGCTTAGTTATTTATTTGTGTATTTTAACGATTTAGACAGATTTAATTTTCTCTCTAGCTCATTTGTATACCTGTTAGAACAGTCAAACCCAGACCAAAACATGGCGCTTAGCACAAAAGATAAGAACAAATCAAAAAGTCATACTGAAAATCAAATGTCTCTTAATACATTCTTGTGGGAATGAGAAAAAAGGCAGGCAAAATTTGTGAAAAATGTATAATCACGGACGATTATTTTACTTACTGTTTTCCTAATTATGGCGTGTATTTGGGAACTTATATAAAAACTGCCTTTTTCCGATTGAATTTCGATTTCTTCCATTTGGTAATTAAATCCCTCAAAATTGCATGTATGTATTTTTCTTTTTTGACAGATCAGTTTCGTGCAGAAACGTTTCTAACTGAACACAAAACCTTGTAATTTTCTCAAATTTTAGTGTGATTTTTCTGATTGCATACTGCTGACCAACTAGTGAAAAATGTTGACAATGAAAGGATTGCGGATCAGTTTCCAAATATCTCTGTCCTCAGAGTCAGGAAAATAGCGATTGAATTCATTTTTAAGTTTTGCATATGGAGTGAAATTTTCTTTTTTATTTCTCTTTTAATCTTAGCACACTGTTAGTCAATAATTGGATTCAACGTAGCAAACGCAGAAAAGTTCTCTCTCTCGACTTTTCTGATCTATAAGTCGATTTTAGCGCTAAACGCATTGATTCTGTTCTCAAATGCTCATTCCTTTCAATTTTATATTTCCTGACTCTTGTAGCTGAAGGTTCAATTCATTTACTTACTTACTTGGCGCTAAAGCTCGAGGTGAACCTGGGCCTGCTTCTCGCAACCATTTGTGTGTGCGTGTTATATTTTTGCACGAATGGAAGGGACCTACAGTTTTTTGCCGACTCCGAACGGCGAGTTGAGTAGCTCAATCGTGACAAATGATACTCTTTGATGCTTGTCAGACATTCGAAAGAGATGGGCACTGTGAAAAACTTTTAGGTGTTTGCGGCGCGATTCGAACCCAAGACCGCTGGCTTAGTAGTCCGACGCACTAACCACTTGCGCTACGGTGCCCAATTCATTTAGTTGTGTGGAAAAAATCCACTGAATAAGCAAAATATATTTGTTATTTGAACAGAAGGAACTGATCCAATAACTCTTTGTTCGCCTTCTTAGATAAGAATATTTTCACTTCTTTACTCAGTTCGTACAATCTTGATCTTGATAACATGTTTTATTTGGAAAGCCAACGAACTTCAGTAAGAAAAAGCAGCTTTCGTATTCTGAGTTCATATCAGAACATCCATGAAAGAGCATCTACGAAAACTACGAAATTTTTGCGTACGCGAACTGGTTTTCGTAACTTTTCGTAGTTTTGGGAGCGTACGCGAACGTATCTAGTTAAGTACAATAAACGACAATGAAGTTGTAATTTTGACAATCAAAATATGGCTGCAATTTTCCGTGGTAACTTGATCTTACAATTTTCACAAAATTGTGCTGTTATGCACTGGCTATAGTAGTTATTTCAGGATGACATTGACAATTTTTTATGAAAAAATTGTACCTACGCTGTTTTTTTTTTTTTTTTCTAAAAAGATGTGAGTTTATGTCCTCCTTACATAGTATAAAGCAAAGTCCCGATCGGTGTCATATTACGTTTGAAGTAATGGATCTCAAGAACCGCTGAATAGATTTTAACGATTCTTTTGGTATAAGATTACTAATTTCTCGGAGAAGGTTTATCAATTAGCTTTGAATTAGATACATTTTTAGTTTTAGAGTTTAAGGGACTTCAAATGAGAAAACGAAAATTCAATTTAAAACAAACGGCTATTACTTCAGAACAGCTTCTCCCATGTGATTGATATTTATTCTCAGCTTAATTACATTCAAAACGCAGATTTAAAGACCAAAATCATATCTGTGCAATTACTAGAATAAAATAAATAATAGTACAAAATGCATTCCAAAGTCGTTTTTTTTTTTAAATTTTTCTTTCAAGCAGAAGCTGAATCACAGCACTCAGTGGCAATCGTGTGGCGTTGATGACGAGTTTTTTTTTTAATTCTCTCATTGTACTCCTTTTCGTATTTCTACCCAGCAGGAAAGTACGGTATATATTCCTTGGAGAATCGAATACATAATTAGTTATTATAGATGAGAAATATAATGTTTCCAAAAGAATCGACGTGGTAATGTCATATAATAACAAAGCAAATTGCTTACCACGTAGATTCCCACATCTGCAGAAAATGTAATGTTGTGTTTTTGAATTCAACGATTTTTCGGTTACAGTGTTGTCTGTCGGCGCCTTCATGTCGCCTTTTATATTTAAAAACGCATGAAAAACTTATTTTGTTTTGCAACGCGTGACAGCGAGGAATGAAAAAAGTTAGAAATGTATTCTAAACGGATTGGCGAAGACAATTAACAAAAATTTATTTTATTAATTTGTAATATTTTTTTTTTGTTGTACATAAATTCCTTTTTAATTTTATCCTAGAATTTTTTGTAATAAAATATTTTAAAACGAAACAGTGTACTTTTCATTTAAAGCTGAATACATTTCTTTAATTTATGTCGGAGAAATGCATTATGTAACTAATTATAAATGCATGAATTATATAATACATTACAAAGAATGAATTCTATAATGCATTCTTAAAACACTTTCAGGTAATCGATTATTTTCCTAGGACATAGTGTGTGTTATGAATAATGAATTCTGGAATCAATATTCTATACTAGCGATTGATTCCCTGTTCGATTCCAATAGATTACCTTTTCCTGCTGGGTAGCATTTGTTTGTGTTTTTTTTTTTTTTTTCAAAGCATACTGACACTGAGTGGCTTTTTATGTGTATCACATCACTCAGTGGCAATTGTGTGGAGTAGATGATGAGTTTTTTTTGTAATTCTCTCATTGCATTCATTTTCGTATTTCTAACATGCGTAGCGCACGCGTAGTGACTTTTTGATTTTTTTTTTTTCAAAGCATACTGAGTGACTTTTAATGTGTATCACAGAGAGAACGTTCGTTATACACTGGAATCTCTATTCTGCTTCTACTTACATATATTATATGTATAGAGGATATCTTATACCGTAGCAGTAACATTGTTTTATTGTCGTCCTTCTCAGTACTTTTTCAAGTATGTGGTACTCGTGATTTAATTGGTAAAATGAGTCAGAAGAAATCGAAGGTTTGGTTTTTTTACCATTTTATGTTTAAGGATCAACAATAATGGGTTCTGCATATACTATATTCATACCTTTTTTTATTGAATACGTTATCAAAAGATTTGTGAACTTGCAAAAAACCATGTAACTCGAGTCGGAATGCTACTCAAGTAGAACTCGATTATTTTTTTAAATGGCACGAGTTACTTGAGTAAAATAAAATCACTCGAGTCCCATCACTATGTGGAGTTGATGATGATTTTTTGTGTAAGTCGCGCTCCTCCGAAAGGGCTCGACCGATTTTCATGAAATTGTTTGTGTATATGTATGTACATATTTGGTAGGTAAGGTATGAGAATAGGTTGTACTTGTAAAGTATATTTCATCTCGCTAGGTGTTGCTGGAGTCGAGTTATTAATGACTTCTAAATTTATGGAACAAAAATGCTCATATTCACAATATATGTTGGTTCAGTGCCAAAAGAGAAAATTGTAAGATCTGGACCCGATAGGTGGCGCTGGAGTCAAGTTATTACTAACTTCTATATTTATGGACCAAAAAGGCTCATATTCACAATATATGTGATCAAATCTGGACCCGATATTTATATTTGCCTTTTATAGACTCGGAGTTTTTCTTAATATATAATACATCATAGCATCAGTGCGGTTGCTCAACAACCGGCGGTTCTGGTACCTGTCATACAAAATTTCGTGAAATGTGAATATGAAACATTTTGGTCAATTAATAGAGACAGACAGACAGACAGCCAGAGAGATAGATATATAGATTGACAGACAGACAGAGCGTCCGATTCTTTGAACTAAATGTTAATGTAGGTATGTTTTGAAAGTAACACTATATATATAGAACAACGCGTTATCATTCTTGAGAACGCGTTATCATTTTTGAGCACCATTTCAAAAATAATGAACGTTTGGCAGCTTTTTTCAACAAAATCAACTGATTACGCTAATTTTCATGTTGATGGCTTTGCTAATCATCAAAACTGTCTAATTTAGGGTTCAGAAAATCCACGAGTGATCGTTGAGAAGCAAATGCATCTGCACGGCTGGTCAGGCAGTAACCAACGTCCATTTTTGGACGACATGTGGTTTTAACAAGACGTACCGAGAAACAATTCGATTACTGCAGCAGCCGTTTCCCGGCGTGTAGTTTTGGTGATCAGAACTGGCCGCCCAGATCATGTGATTTAACGACGCGCCGTAGTACTTTTTTCCTTAGGGGTTTTTGAAGATTAAGCCTTATGACAACCAGCTCATGACCACCCGCCTTGAAAATTCTGACACATTTATGCTAAACAGTCATGGAAAATTCCGACAAAGGCACACCAAAGCCTTGAAATATGCTATTCCATTCATAACCTTATACATTATGAATCAAAAAAAAATATAAAGACATTTGTTTTCTATCAAAATTACTTCCTGTGTGAATTTTAGGACACGCATTTTAGAAGAAAATAATTTGTATTCCCTTACAAGTTGCAGGCGAGCACGGGTCAGCTTGCTTTACTTTACTTTAAAGTTTAAATAAATCACCACACAACTACATAATACACATGATCTACATACATAAAACAGGGTTTTGCATGCAGTTTCGACAGATTTCATAAAAAATCCTTCTAAAATATACTTACTGCTCGTATATCATCAAAATTTGGTTAAAAAAAAATTGAACCAGTATTATCGCCTCTAAGGACACCTTCATATATGAACCTCAGATTGAAAACCTCATACGATTCTGAAATCCAGATCGTTGCGAAGATACTCATATGTACGCGCAGGTACTCCCATGAGCCATGAGCAGCACGCAAAGCAATTATTAAAAAAACAAAATGGATTACTCGCATTCGAAGGCACTAACACTCCTCCAGAGATTAAACCCTTTTCAATTTTCGAAACTTCACTTTCAATGAAAAAGTCAAACATTTTGACAAACTCGCTAGCTGCGGCAGTAAACTCCTAACTCAAAGTGTATCGCTCCGAGGGCACGATATAAATCCTCTCGGCTGTCAAATTTTGTATTCATCGATATTGCGGAGATTTTTCGCTCCTGGCGATAATCGTATTTCTTCTCACCTTTATGAGACACAGCTTTAAATCGACCCTTGGGAGCTTTTACGGTCAAAATGTAAGCACACAGAGTGAAGAGAAAAACTCGCAAATGGAATGAGCAAGGGATGAAATTTAGAAAAAAAGATGAAAATATTAAAAGCCATGTCATTCAGTTCACCCTTCGAAAGGATGTCAAATCGTTATCCCTGAGAAATCCATTTTTTATTCGACTTCGTGTCAATTCCACATGGCACAGCAGTGATAGTCCTAATAGCGGCCACATTTACGCATTCCATTCATATTCATTCGTATCCTCCCTTTTAAGTGTGTGTCATAATCTTCTTTTCCTGCTATCGTTGGTTATCCTGTCATATTTTGTGTCTCAAGTGGGATCCTGTAAAATTCATAGCCATGTCGTAAAGCGAACGGTACGCTTGGATTAGAGTGAAGTCCCTAAGATAAATGACCGTTTATGCTGACCCACATATGTCCAAGCTGTTAGCTGTTTGGGGGTGGAGCGACGACAACATAATCGCCTTAATGAAGCCATCATCATCATTGACACTAAGGGCAACAATTCATGTTTAATTGAGAAGCCACACACATTGACGAGCCAACGAGTCAACAAACACCTTGTTACTCGTGTAGATATTCAGCTCCATGGAGTCCTCATTCGGTCCGAAATCAGTGGGACATCCGTCGGTTCCCCGCATCTGACCATAAAATGACCCAGGCAATTGCCCATTAGGCTCTAATTCCAGTTAAAGAGCGCCTCAAACAATTCAACTTCCGCAGCGTTTTAGCAAAGGACCTTCACAAAACCAAATTGTCGATTGTCCTGCTGCACCCTGCAACCGAAAAGTAAACATGGGCGATGGGCCTCATGCGAAGGTAGTAATGGTGCGGTATAACACCACATACACTGAATGGTACTGCATTGTATGTTATTTGTGCAAAAGGACATCAGCACAACAGCCGCAGCCGCAGCCACAGAGTTGGTGTTATGAAGACATTAGCGTTTAGACTGGACTGCTCACTCGCACTCACTCTCTTTTTCTACCACACAGAACACTCGTCCACAGTGATACTGAAGGACTGGAACACACAGATGGAAAATAGGATACAATATAAAAGATTGAATCTAGAACATGCATACATACTCGTACGTATCAGAAATGAACAATGTGTGATAAATGATGAACGTCAGGAGAGTGGCAAAAAAGGGCCAACATTATTTTGAAAGGATATTGAGATTTGAGAGCCTGCAATAGCATTGGGCTATTCAGGATATTGTTGTTTGTTAGGAGAGCACAGTTTGCAATACAAAGTCGACGGGCGGCTGACAAATGTATTATTGGCGTTTTTCCGTTTATCCTTGCCCTTGTTTCTATTGAAAATACAGTTTCAGGATGGGAAATAGTAATAAAAATATTTATTTTTGTTTTGTAAAGCAACGCCAATAGAGCTTGCCATTGTATGTACATATATGTGTGTGTGTATGTAAGTAGTTCAATACCGACTGAGTTTTTTCTAAATTGTTTTTGATTAGATTTGAATTTGATTTTAGAATTGTTTATAGGTTTTAGCAGTACGATGGAGATTTACTTAAATGTCGAAATGACTTTAAAAATCACTGTAGGTATGTGCCGTTTTTATAAACATATTGCCTTTCTATGAGCATACAGTGCCGTTCGAGCAATTTTGCTCAAACCTTTTCTTACCTTTTCGGATGGGAGTTCTTGGAATTTATGAGAGCTACGATGTTTTTTGCACTTGGTAGCAAAATATCATTCAATTAGTCAACGAAGTCGATGAGAGATGCATTAAGCTCGTGATAGCCGTCCAAAACGAATCAAAGTGATTAAAAAAAGAAAAAATGGGAAAAATCAGTTCCGAGTGCAAATCTAATATTTTGTGTCCGTCACGTCCAAATTCGACAACCCGTCAAATTTCCGAAAGATTTAATGTTGTTCAACGAACTGTAGGATGGAATTTAAAAAATATCGTGAGACCGTGACTACCAGCAGAAGGAAGGACTCAGATAGGCCAGAAAAGACGACCTCAGTGGAAGATCGTGTTTTGGTGCTCCAAAGCCGTCGGTATCAGTCTAGGACTTCAGTGGACATTAAAAATGATCTATTTCGAGCTAAAGGATACAGAATTTCAGCAAGATCAGTGAGAAAAAACCTCGTAAAAGCTACATGCTCTAACGCAAGCAAGTGCTGAAGCCGGATTTTCCAATAAGAGTCAGAGAAAAAATATTAATTTGGGATGAGACACATATTAATTGGATTTAAGACACGTGGAACAATAATATCTTTTCCGACAAATCCAAGTTTAAGCTTCACATGGGAAATGGGAGGAGTTTTGCGTGAAGAGAACCAAAGGAAAGATTGAGCTCTGAATGCCTCTTACGGATGCCCCCAGAACTGAAGGTGTGATGGTCTGGGGATATTTCTCTGGAGATGAAAAAAGGTAGATTGGCCTTTTCAGAATCGAAAGACACTGCAGCAGTATATCTAAGGGTCCTAGAATATGAATTAGGGCCCTCCGCGCTAGAGCTTTTTAGTGACACTTGCATATTCATATTTCAACAGGATAATGCTTCTTGCCATACAGCCAACATTGTAATTATGAACTCGTTTTTATTTTTGAAATGAAGAATTAATTTATAGCTTTAAAATAAGCTTCAACTTCTGTGACTAAAAACTAAATTAGTATTTTTTTTAATTTTCTAGGTTAAAAAGTGCTTGGAAGAAAACAATATTGATGTGCTAAGCTTGCCTCCCTACAGCCCAAACCTCAATCCAAATGAGAATATCTGGTCGATAATGAAACTTTAGATTACAAGAGAGCGTCCAGAATCAATTGGCATCCTAAAAAATTTACTAATCTGAACCTGGAACACCATACCAGTATCCACATGGAAAAACCTATCTCAGTCAACGAATCGATAATGTGCAGCAGTAATAAAAAAAAAGAGGAGGCTCAACAAAGTACTGATTTAATAGACAATGGTTTTGGGAAGCAATAAAAAAATAAAAAACCTGCAATAATTAAGCATTTTTCATTAATTTATAAAAATAAGCCAAGTACCAAAAAAACCAATTTTTCGGTATAAGACCATTTTGCCCCCTTGACTACAGGTAAAAAATTCTAACACTCTAAAAGTGTCATGAAACGTTTGAAAATACCTAATTAAACAAAACCTTATAAAAAATATGTAGTTGTTGCAACCGATTTACCAAAATTTGAAAAAAGCAAAACAGTTCGAGCAAAATTTTTTGAACGGCACTGTATAGTGCGGAAAGTAGTAGAAACCCTAGTTCAATTGGTCACTCGAGGTTCAAAGATGAGGAATTCTAATAAGTTTTACTACTTTATGACCCTAGAATTCTTTCTTTAGTACGTCACCATCGAGAGATGAATGGAAGTAGCTTTTCTATGTGTTTTTCGCCTGCAAATGCTAACTAAATTTGTCATCGCCTGATGGGACGTACTGAAATAGGGTTTTAATAAACGCGCCCCGCGTTATAAACATATTGCCTTTCTATGAGCATACAGTGCCGTTCGAGCAATTTTGCTCAAACCTTTTCTTACCTTTTCGGATGGGAGTTCTTGGAATTTATGAGAGCTACGATGTTTTTTGCACTTGGTAGCAAAATATCATTCAATTAGTCAACGAAGTCGATGAGAGATGCATTAAGCTCGTGATAGCCGTCCAAAACGAATCAAAGTGATTAAAAAAAGAAAAAATGGGAAAAATCAGTTCCGAGTGCAAATCTAATATTTTGTGTCCGTCACGTCCAAATTCGACAACCCGTCAAATTTCCGAAAGATTTAATGTTGTTCAACGAACTGTAGGATGGAATTTAAAAAATATCGTGAGACCGTGACTACCAGCAGAAGGAAGGACTCAGATAGGCCAGAAAAGACGACCTCAGTGGAAGATCGTGTTTTGGTGCTCCAAAGCCGTCGGTATCAGTCTAGGACTTCAGTGGACATTAAAAATGATCTATTTCGAGCTAAAGGATACAGAATTTCAGCAAGATCAGTGAGAAAAAACCTCGTAAAAGCTACATGCTCTAACGCAAGCAAGTGCTGAAGCCGGATTTTCCAATAAGAGTCAGAGAAAAAATATTAATTTGGGATGAGACACATATTAATTGGATTTAAGACACGTGGAACAATAATATCTTTTCCGACAAATCCAAGTTTAAGCTGCACATGGGAAATGGGAGGAGTTTTGCGTGAAGAGAACCAAAGGAAAGATTGAGCTCTGAATGCCTCTTACGGATGCCCCCAGAACTGAAGGTGTGATGGTCTGGGGATATTTCTCTGGAGATGAAAAAAGGTAGATTGGCCTTTTCAGAATCGAAAGACACTGCAGCAGTATATCTAAGGGTCCTAGAATATGAATTAGGGCCCTCCGCGCTAGAGCTTTTTAGTGACACTTGCATATTCATATTTCAACAGGATAATGCTTCTTGCCATACAGCCAACATTGTAATTATGAACTCATTTTTATTTTTGAAATGAAGAATTAATTTATAGCTTTAAAATAAGCTTCAACTTCTGTGACTAAAAACTAAATTAGTATTTTTTTTAATTTTCTAGGTTAAAAAGTGCTTCGAAGAAAACAATATTGATGTGCTAAGCTTGCCTCCCTACAGCCCAAACCTCAATCCAAATGAGAATATCTGGTCGATAATGAAACTTTAGATTACAAGAGAGCGTCCAGAATCAATTGGCATCCTAAAAAATTTACTAATCTCAATCTGGAACACCATACCAGTATCTACATGGAAAAATCTATCTCAGTCAACGAATCGATAATGTGCAGCAGTAATAAAAAAAAGAGGAGGCTCAACAAAGTACTGATTTAATAGACAATGGTTCTGGGAAGCAATAAAAAAATAAAAAACCTGCAATAATTAAGCATTTTTCATTAATTTATAATTTATGAGCCAAGTACCAAAAAAACCAATTTTTCGATCTAAGACCATTTTGCTCCCTTGACTACAGGTAAAAAAATTCTAACACTCTAAAAGTGTCATGAAACGTTTGAAAATACCTAATTAAACAAAACCTCATTAAAAAATATGTAGTTGTTGCAACCGATTCACCAAAATTTGAAAAAACCAAAACAGTTCGAGCAAAATTTTTCGACCGGCACTGTATAGTGCGGAAAGTAGTAGAAATCCTAGTTCAATTGATCACTCGAGGTTCAAAGATGAGGAATTCTAATAAGTTTTACTACTTTATGACCCTAGAATTCCTTCTTTAGTACGTCACCATCGAGAGACGAATGGAAGTAGCTTTTCTATGTGTTTTTCGCCTGCAAATGCTAACTAAATTTGTCATCGCCTGATGGGACGTACTGAAATAGGATTTTAATATACGCGCCCCGGACAACTTGCATTAACGGACACCTTTTCGGGGAACCATAGCGCAAGTGCTTAGCGCGTCTGACTACTGAGCCAGCGGTCTTGGGTTCGAATCCCGCCGCAAACACCTAAAAAGTATTTCACAGTGCTCACCATTTCCGAATGCCTGACAAGCATTCAAGAGTATCATTTGTCATGTAAAACTTCCCAACTCGCCGTTCGGAGACGGCAAAAAACTGTAGGTCCCTTCCATTCGTGCAAAAATATAACGCGCACACACAAATGGTTGCGGGAAGTTAGGCTTGGTTCTACCTAGGAGCTAGGACTGCTGAAGCCAAATATTATTATTATTATTATTATTTTTGGGGAACCAATTTCTAATTCTCCATACAAAATGCGTTCTTATCAACGGACAGCTCTTAAAACCGGACAAAAAACTCCCGTGAGAGAGAATTGAGAGAGCATTCATTGTACTACATCTGCAAATCTGCTCGTATACTTATGGCGTCTTTGGGTTAGCTCTTTAACAGAAACAGCATAGATCATGATCATGATCACCCCTCTCCCCCGTCTTAGATGAATTCCCAAAAATTATGAATATCTTTAATATTTATCAATTACATCCATCATCGGTTTGTAACAGACTTCAGTATCTTTAACTTGTTTATGTTTCGGTAAGATCAGAGAACTCCAAACCACTTCGGACAGAATCGTTATGACAGCGTCACGTTTTTCTCATCTCGCTGTCACATTTATTTTGATTTTATCAGTCTCCCATTAGGACGTTCTCAAGTGGTTATTTCTTATGTCCTAGGCACATACGCGTACATTCATACATTTGTGAGTAGACACACCCATTAGGAGTAAGTTATTCCTTGAATTCGTAATCGAAACGGCATGGCACGTGGAATATCCTTTCAGTTTTCGCAATGGCAATTGATTTCTGAAATCGTTGTACACTTTTGTTTTATCATTAGTTTGGCACTGATTCTACAGATGTCACAAACGTAAAGCCTCGCCGCACATCGTTCTTATGTGTAACCAACTAACTGCGGTCGACAGGTTTTCCGAAAACCACATGCGGTATCATTGTAGCGTGTCCACATACATAATATTGCAGCCCGGTTAACTGCGACATTTGGTCTTGTTCAATGTTTGCGTGATTTTTGAAAAATTATTGCCTGCTGATTCTCCATTCTGTAGTTATCTGTCTCACTCGGTCATTGTTTCTTTGGTAAACTAAACCATCCTTGGACAGTGACAATAAGTCATGTTGCAGTTCGCTAAATGCGTCCGCATCCTACTACACCCATATTGTGCCCGCGCACAGGCTCGCATCTCACATGCCATGATTAGCAGGCCAGTAATGTCTGTGTTGCACATCGGGTGGCCGACATGCACTTCCTGGTGCGTCGCTCAGGAGGGAGTCGCTGTGACACTCTGGAAAATGTGTCCACATTAGCAAAGAACCGAAATTGGTGACAAAGGCGAATGTGTCAGGACATGGGTAGGTAGGGTACAGTGCAGATACTTTCTCCAGGGAATTCCACACACTCGAACGCATCATATACAGAAAGTGAATAGGTACAATGTTCTCGATGATGTGTACATGCACTGGAGACCACCGTGAAATTGGTGTCCGTCTTTATTTATCCTGTGGTCCGTAGTTCCAATATTTGTTTGTATTTATTTATTCTTGTCTGCTTTTCTTTCCATTTTTTGATTCATTTATTTGGATTTGGACATTGTCTTCATTATTTGCCTGCCATTCATTCCAATGGACATGGCAACTCGTATCGGGGAAATAGAAACATCATCTTTTTCCCCCGGGGGGAATTCAATGATGTTGTTGATGAAGAGCCCAGTCCGCTTGTGTGTGTATTTGTAGGTAGCCAACACGGTGTGACGCTTAATGATGCAGAGAGAGGTCTCTGTTAAGTTACAAGATGTGTTACTCTTTGTCCAAAGGATATCCGAGTGTCGTATCATTTATTTTGATAAGACCCTAATGAATTTCTTATTTTCCTTTCTTCTTGATGACACTCATCCGGAATCATTTGACGTGAACGGGTGTTCTGAACGAGGAATACAAACAAAAAGTAATTACTGCGCACGAAATTCATTAGCAGCGTAGATATGACAAATCATGTGAACTCAATTTATGTAATTGTATAAAAAGATGGACGACATTTTGGGATAAACAAAATATAACAGACTTCAAGAAATTGAAAAGAATTCGATTCGATGGCTGTCAGATTGCCACTCATTATTTCTAATCATTTTCTAAGCCAAAATCAAATAAACAAGTCGGTCCATCTGCAAACGACTTCGAAACAGCATACGTTCGTTACCAAAAAAAACGGTTAAGGCACTATTTACATTATTCCAAAATGAAAATCCCTTTAAACATGAAAAAACTTCTAACTAACAATTCTGTCAATTGTGTTGTTAAATTTTAGTTTTTATATTATCGTACATGCAAAGTAATTTTTTTCCTCCCTCAAGGTGGAAACATTCAGAAAATACTCGATAGTTCTTCGGTACCAAGCGAAAGGAATTCTTACCGCACCAGGGAACCAAAACCAATCTATGAAAGATCGACTAATGATTTTTCTTTTTTGAATTAAATTTTGAATTGAATTAAATTGAATTGAATCGCATTGGGCGAAGTTTAAAGTTATGTATGTATACATATTTTCCCATAACTTTTAGACAATTAGCTCGTAAGTCCTAATTCTTCTCAATCTCCGAAAGTCCGAATATTGTCTCCTACATTTCAGACGGTTTCCATTTCAGAGTTAATGTGATTTTACAGATGCTGGTTGTTTGACAAATTGTTCTTTTTAACAACTTCTGTAGTCATTACATTCCAGCGTATTTGGCCGTATTGGCATAAGGTACAACTTGATTGTTAATAAATATCGAAACATTGTTAAACTTATACGAGTTGATTTTATCTCATTGAGTTTAATACGCCACTGCTTTGTTGACTGCATTCTGCAAGTTTTCTGTTGCCTTAATAACGAATTTATCAGGCGTCAATATTACAGTGTCATATGCAAAGGTAGCCATGAAACCATTGTCATTTATAGATCAGTGATCGATTGCACAGGCAGGTACCCCTTTAGTGGCGGCGCGAGTTACGAACTTTGATTTTTAGAAACGAGATAAAAACACAAACAACATCTTTACAAAATAAATTCTCTTTATTTATACATTAAACACTACACTTAATTAAATTTATTACATACTAGCTGTCCCGTGCTCGCGTTGCTTCGCCCCCCCTTGCCACTGTTAAGGCAAAACAAATTGTATTGGAGATGAGTGCCGTATTATTTTTCCGAATTCACCCACTTAGAGATGGGATTACAAAATATCTTCTCTAGGTGGATGTTTATGTTATTATAGCAATGTACTGTCCAAATTTCAGCCCTTTAGGTCCATCAGTTTGGTCTGTGCGTTGTCTGTCAGTCAGTCAGTGAACTGTTTTATACATAGAGGTAGCTGACCCGTGCTCGCCTTGCTTCGCCCATCTGCAACTTTTAATAGAAAACAAATTGTTTTCTTCTGATACTATAGTATACATAGGTACAGCTGTTGCCCGCCCCATTGACCGTGCACTTTTTTAAAATTTGAATTTGCTTTTACAATCATATTTATCGTAGTAGGCATCAATAGAATGCTACATATTTCAGTAAATACGCAGAAATTCAAATATGCCACATACACACACCATGACGTGACTCACATGCATGGCTGTTGGCTTCGGTCCCCACTGATGGAAATGATTTCATGAATTGTTCTATGTTTTTAAGATAGTTATTTATTTATTTCTCAGCATGTACGTAGAGTTAAGAAAAGATTAAGGTCTTAAAATTTGCGTATATATATTGACTTTATGCAAACATTTTTGTTTTGCCAATTCATTTAACTGGTTTAAAGTTAGGAATTAATATGTGGTACAACCTCAAAAAAAATGGGTATAAAAATATAAAAAAATTACATTTTCTTAAGAACAAACAACATGTAAACAAAAAAAACATAGCCTAACTGGTTGTAATGAAATTGACGACTATTACAGAATTTATTTCACGTCAATCGGTGCAGTATTTGCGGAGATCATCGGTAACAAACTTTTTTGAAGTTACGTCTTTATAGGGTAGGTGTACCAGTATCCGGCCACCTAACACTTTTTCTTACTTTGATCCGTGATAACTAATTCACCTAATCAGTGAAACAATTTATTTTTTTTTTGCACATAAATGGCAATTTTAAGTTTAAAAAAAAAAAATAGCTGAATGTAATTGGATTCATGCATCTGAAATTAAAAATTGTTTTTTGAAAAAAGTGAAATTTCACCAGTACCCGGCCGCTAAAATTCAGTAGTCGGCCACACTTTTGCACCAGTATCCGGCCAGGTTATTTTCGACTGCATCGATTTTTTTTTGCGTAGCTCACTCTTCTTGCTCGTATATATCACTCCAAGCCTGTGAAGAAATTCCACAAGGATACCTACAAGGTCACTCTGGCCGGACACTTGAACACCTAACTAAAAAAAGTTCTAGTAACCGGCCACCGTTTAATAATAATGTAAAAATGAAAACTCCCAGTTTTTTCACGTTTTATGACTAATAATTATTATAACTTAACAGAAAAACAAAAGATAAGTTGGTAAATAATTAAAAAAAACATAGAAATTTACGTTTTTTGTTTGATACCTCCGCTAACACTCGCTTACTTTAAAACGCACTTCTCACTTTCTCGACGAACTACACAGACTGCGCATATTTTTTTGGAGGTTTAGTAATGCTCACAGTTGTCAAATTTTACCAGCATGTTAAATAGGTCAAAAACTAAAGCCATAATTGGTTGCCCATGGAAATAACGATTAATTTACTTATTCTCAGCTATTTAACGCAGAGTGGCCGGATACCAGTGACTGGCCGGGTATTGGTACACCTACCCTATAATAGTAATGATAATGATAAATGAACACATATCGGAACATAGACGAGACGTTACGCACTGCACAAGACTGATTACTGACTCTCTACATTTAACTTAGCACATGATTGAAAACAACAAATATAGAACGGTAAAACAGATTTTTTTTTATGCGCGCTAGTGTAAACAACGCGTGCATGTTGTGTGCATGTTCATACAAGAGAAAAACCTGCTCTCATACGAGTGGACACTGAAATTTCTTTCGTGTGAGCAAGGATAAATCGTATAGTTAAGAACAAAGTGCACAGCTACTTTGACAAATAGTACCAAAAAGGCAATATGAGTAAAAAAAGGCAAGAAAATGCAATATGAGAAAAAAAGGCAAAAAAAGGCAAAGTCAACAAAATCCGTTCCCTGATGATGATGCATACATTATGTATGTATGTATGTACATATAGGTGGTTTCTGCTGAGGCATATAACTCGCGGCGCGGCGATGCTCTTAATATTTATTTATTTATTTAATATGTAATGTAACATAGATATGTATGTATGCATGTACGCGATTTCTGTGTTTCGAATACAATGTTCAAATGGTTATTTTGCGATTGTTTGTTTAATGTTTTTAACAATTCAGAACTCACCGATACATTTTAATAGGAACATTTTAATTGACAATGTAGGTACATAATAGAAATCTTCATATTTTTTAAGAGAATATTTTTTGGAAAATATATTTTTATATGCTGCATACAAACATACATAATGTATGCATTAATTTTTTTTTTAGTGTGTTGCTATACAGCGTTTGTCATTTTTGGCGATTTTTATATACAGTGAACTCTCTCATAACCGGACACTGACGGTACCGAGAAATTTGTCCGGTTATGAGAGGTGTCCGGTTATGAGAGGTGTTCGGTTATAGGGGAAAAAATAAATTGACATCATAGAAACACAATTAATAGACATATTATATTATTAGTATTAGTTTTATTTTATAAATCATATTTCTGTCTATTGAAATCAAGCTTGAAATTACACTTGACATGCAAACCTGTTTAAAAAGGGCAACGGGATTTATAAATGCACATAGTTCTTGGATGTTCGCGGACAAGACGCCATATGCCCTCATTGGTTAAGGAAATAAGCGGGTCATAATGGCATATGCCGTCAAAGATTTTAGGTATGTTAGGACAAGACGGGATACCCCGACGAGAAATACAGTTTTTATACTTCCATATTCCGGCATTATTTTATTCTACCAGAGACAAATTTTCACTTCATTGTGACCAGCGGAATCATTTTTATCTTTATACAAAATTTGCATAAAATAATATAAAACATCTCTCAAAATGTCGGAGATATGCGTGTGTCATTCTACCGTTCTCCACCAAAAAATATGTGTCTGCGAGACCACGAACGTGATAATAACACAAAGGCACACTCCACAGTTTACATTTTTGTTTCGTTTCTTTGCAAAGTCCTAAGAAGAGGAAAACAAAACAAAAACAAAAAAAAAAAGTGTAAACAATTTGCTATACGTAGATGTGTTTTGTCCAGTTAAGAGAGAGCGACATTCTATGGCGGTTTCGAAAATTGGTGTCCGTGTCCGGTTATGAGAGAGTCCGGTTATGGGAGAGTTTTTTATATGAAAAATTGAGTTTTTATTTCCGTTCTTTGAAATCTGTCCGGTTATAAGAGGTGTCCGGTTATGAGAGGTGTCCGTAAGGAGAGAGTACACTGTATATCAAAAACTAGATAAGCAGATCAGCTTCATTCTTATCCGTGTAAGAAAGTTCGAGTGATAACCACGTTCATTATAATTAACGCATGCAGCATTGCATCGGCATAAGGACTGTGGAAAAAATCACTGTGAAATAAAGTGTAGCAACGCACGCAGGGTTATTCGCTAGTCTCTCATGAAACCTAAACTTATTGCATTTCGGTTTTAGAATCTGCAGTCATATTCTTACAGAAATACAAACATGTATCTGCGTTTATCATTCAACTGATGATTACTCTTCCTGTTTACACTAAAGTAGGTACATTTTTATGAATTCTAAAGATTACGCAGAGATCCACTCAAAACAATTTTTCCCATTTCGACCATTTGCACATGACTGTGAAAGACTTTTACTCAGCAATTTTAGATATGTTAACAATGCCCCTCTTCGGGACAGTTTAACTGCTTTTTAATCGTAACTTCCATCATCATGACAATAAAATAAGAAAAAAAACAATTTTTTTTCTTTCCATCCAAATTGGAAAAATCGGCAATAGAGGCCATAAATTAAAAAGTTTTATAGCAAATAGACCCGCTTTAAATGACTGCTCAAAGTAAACATTCGAAGAACAGGCCTCATGTGCCAGAACAAGGCTCACCATCGATCAAGTGTCAAAATATTCAATTCCTCCACGACTTGGAACTGGACGGGGAAAGGCATGGGACCGTGTACAATGTACATAGTATAAAAGACCTTTATTCCGAAATTAAACAAACGGAAAAAAGAAAGAATGAAAGTGTTTCAATTTCATTTTGGGCAATTGAGAGAGTGCGTCGCATTTGAATAATTGTGTAGATGTCAAGTCAGAAAATCAGCAGCACAGCAAAGCAACCAAGGACTATGCGCCACTTACAGTGTGCCAGTGATAAAGAAAGTAATTTGAGATACTTTCCACTTGCGCTCTTGTGCCGAGTTTATTGCGATAATATCTCCCCGGAGACTCTTCCGTTACGTTATCTAAGTCAAGATGTGTCAATATAAAAACGCTCCTCATATAACATTGCATTTTTCCGACAACACACGAACAGGGGTGTGAGGCAAAGTGTATTTGCTTTGACAGGATAATGAAATCTCCTGTGCGGCTAATATAAACTGCTCGCCTTCTTTGCATCGCTCATAAACGAGACGAATAATTCATGCACGTCTCCGCAACGTCAAATGGTTGGAATCGAGACCTTCGATCGTCCTACTCGGGCTGGCTTCGGCATTTGTTTTAGTACCGAATCCAGGGATCATCTGAATATGGAAATATTCTCGGAGCTTGTTTGCCTGCAAATCGCTTAGCGAATAGGAGAATCTAGTCGACCGGAAGTTCCTTTCTGGGTGCCGGTGGGCTTCGAGTTTCTTATTCAAACTGAAGAGCGATGCTTGTGAATAGGGGGGGTTTTGGCCAATCTTACAATCTAAGTGCAGGAATCCTAATCGACGAAAAATATTACACCGACTCGACTCGACTTGAAGTTGATATGGGGTGGCCTCATCATGTGGTTTCATCTAAGGCAGCAGACACCACTACCCTGCCACTTTGAATGCTCGTAAAACAGCAGGCCGGTGGGCGGGGGGTGAGGGTGGTTAGTGTGCCAACACCATTCTGCTGAAAAGAGTGATTTCGCGTTAATGAATATTTCATTTGAACGTCTTATAGCCGAGAGGGATTTTCTCCATGGCTTTCATTTGTTTAACGATTTTCTTTCGTCGTTGACGTCCTTTCTCCTTTTCACTCTGCTTTGCTTCAATTGTTTGTTTGCTTACATTCGCCTGAGTTGTTTTGCCGGATGGCCATGTAGATAGCCAGCCCCCTTCCCGGTGCCAGCGAAGGGGTGGCGCAGTTTATTTCGAGCTTAAAAAATGTAAATTATTGTAAATGTGATCCAGCGCGGTTAGATTGGCTGTTAAGAAGGATTTCAAAGAGACTGGCGGATTATGGAAGGCGGCGGCTTTTGGAGAGAGCGAGAGTATTAAATTAAGACAGTTGCGTAGGGATTTAGCTGAAATTATTTTGAATTAATTTTCGGGTTGAAGGACCAGCACTTCTTTAACACTGTTTCGTTGCTTGTGGACGACCGCGCTGGTGGTCTTTGATAATGTGTTTGCGTTGAGTGGGCTGTGAGAGTTGCGGAGCGAGGGGAAAAGCAATCCCTAAAGTTGTTGGGTATATTTCAATTACATTAAAAGTAATCTTTGTGCGGTCAGTTGGATTATTGGAGTACTAACCTAATGTAAAAGTATATTTGAAAAAGATTTGTATGAAATGATAATAAGCAGCAAAAGGATTCTTCGAATTCTGATGGCATACATGTAGTTTTATTGGCTAAAAGGATGTTATTTTGCAATTAAATTATCTTAGCCTTATCAGGATTCAAGTGATATTTGCCGTAACCGTAACATTTTTTATTGATGTGTAAACATCTTAGCTCTCGGTATGGGCAATTTGTTCGCCGTCGTCCGTCACGCGTAACCAAACCTAGTATTAGTGCGTTCTCTGTATATGATTCTCTTATTATTTTTGCGTTCTCTGTTTATCCGCCATCATACATAAACGTATGTTTACACATCAAATTTAACAAGTACCTGGTACTCACGTCTTTTTTGCTGATATTTCTATTCGAGTGGGCACCGCAGCGCAAGTGGTTAGTACGTTGGACTACTGAGCCAGCGGGCTTGAGTTCGAATCCCGCCGCAAACACCTAAAAAGTTTTTCACAGTGCCCACCTCTTCCGAATGCCTGACAAGCATTCAAGAGTATTATTTGTCATGTGATGTGAGGCTTCCCAACTCACCGTTCGGGGACGGCAGAAAACTATAGGTCCCTTCCATTCTTGCAAAAATATAACGCGCACACACAAATGGTTGCGGGAAGCTAGGCTTGGTTCTACCTAGGACTGCTGAAGCCAAATATTTATATTTTTTTTTTCTCTTCGAGTAAGAAACCGATTGCAGATGTTCATTGTATCTACTGGAATTCATACGTCCCTTTGGTGACTTTCATGCTATCGGACTGCGATTTGGAAGTCTTCACTTTGCAAGCACTTTGGATGTCGAAAACTTGCCAACCGTTGGTATTGATGATTTGCAATCACTTTCGCTTTCTGGAATCATTTTTATTCCTTATTCCAGAAAGGAATTTGTATGCGAATAGCCCTACAAGTAAATTGGTTACTCACGCAATGATGCCATTACTTAAAAAACAATGGCGAAAATTAGGCCGTGCTTTGTGTAAAAGACGACAAAGGATACCAACCAGACTTTGACTTTAAGATTTAAAGAATTTTAGATCACTTCTAGAGAGCTAACTGGTCCATGAAAATTGACCTTAACGTTAGCTCTAAAAAATAAGCCTAAGGCTGGGCGGCGCTCACTAAAGGAAAAAAAAGCTGGACAAACTCCAAAATTCAACACTTTTTGGCAAAACTGCATAGTTTTCAAGAAAGTAAAACCTTTCACCAAAAATTTGCTTGCTGGTATTAAAAAGACAAAAAATAAAGCCAGCTTATTGCTGTTGACCAGCAAAAGTCTCCATGGGACAAAGTGGGGCCTAACTCCTAAAATGACACTGTGGATGCATATAGTCGTTCGGGGCAAGAGTGCGCATTTTGGACTTCGGGCTTAAATTCTGAAAAAGCTACAACAGGTGACAAACAAACGAGCCTATTATTTGGTAGCTGTATATTTTAGGAACAAATTTATGCAAAAATATTTTATATTTTTTTTAATGTTTCATATATTTTGATCAGAAATACAAAGGAAGTCAAGTTGCGCACTCTTGCCCCGAAGTCAGGGTTAGAGTGCGCAGAGGTAAGGGTAAGAGTGCGCAACCAATTTAAGCCACAGTTTTCGTAGTTGAAATGGTTTGAAATTGCGCTTTCGCTCAAACCAAGTTCTTCGGCAGCGTTTCATGGGCTGCATCCATTTTAAATCAGATCCCTAGCCTCGCAGATTTGCGTTTAGGTTATCAATTTCCTCTCCGTTTGTCTTTAGTAGATACGAGGCATTTTTCAGGACAAACAAAAACAGAAAGATAGAGCTACAACTTACCACCTACGACTATGATGTGCTTGTTGCATCTGACGACAGACCGTAATAGCCCAAAAATTGTTATTATTACAAAAAGTTAAATATTGGGTAAGAAAGCACTGCGCACTCTTACCCACAGAATGACTGCGCACTCTTTCCCTAGACGTTATTTTTTTTCATTGTATTGAAAATCTAAGAACGAATAATATTATCCACTAAAATTGTATCCTAAGTCAATGCACATATACACTGTTTATGCCTACATACTACTTATGGGGTATCGAGTTGCCAAGCTTTCCTTACACACTTTTAAAAATTGACTTTTTTTTAACAAAATCCGGATTTTCTTTTCTTATTGTTTTTCTTTGTACTATGAATTGGTATATTTTCGTAGAAGTTGTTCTTCATTGGCGGTTAGTGAAGCACACATTTTCTGATTTAGCGATTTCTGCTAATTCTTTCACAGATGGAGAAAATGGCACTGCGTACTCTTACCCGCTGCGCACTCTTACCCCAAACGACTCTACAACCACTGTAAGACCTGTATTGACATATGCTTCACACATTTGGTGACAAACTACACAGGACTTAACATAGATAGATACATCGAAGACTAGCCTGTGTGGCATATCGGTTAGAACTAGAAAAGTATCCATCGCAACATTAGAAGTTCTACTGAGCCTTCACGCCCATGAGCAAACAAAAAAATTCCAAACTAGTCTACGCTACCCAGACATTGTAAAGGAACTCGATAGAATATCAGCAACAAAATCAAAAGACATTTCCAAAACGACAGAACGGTAATAGAATAATCCTACATTTGTCAAAGTTTTGTAGACGGATGGATCCAAAAGAGATGAAGGAGTTGGGGCAGGAATAAACGGAACCAAAATGTTTTTATATGTAAGTGTGGAGAAAAGCAACTCCGTATTTAGAGTTGAAATAAATACATGCAATAGAGCTCTGGATCGTTTCAGGGAGCATTTAAATAGAACTACAATTAACATTTACGGGACACTGTAGACTCAAAATAAAACTTTTTCGGAATAGCTCAAGACAAAGCCTATCCTATATGCAACGAAGGCGATGCAATAGCGAAACATACCCTAAAAGTAAGTTTACACCGAATCGAAATACGAGAAAATAAAGGAAGCACTGCCATTATTGTGTTTCAAGATGAACACAGCGATAGGAGCAGAAAGATTCTGGAAAACGATCTAACTATCCAAATCAGCTAAACTCTCAAACTACTGCAATATTTTACAGGTCAATGTTTTGACAGTATCAAAACTTACAAAATCGTTCAAAAGGACAAATACTTCCGATCCTCCCGTATAGAAACAATGACCACAAAAGAATCAGTATTTTGGGAGGAAATCTCGTTACCTAGAAAAATGCTCCGGAAAACCGTTGGTTAACACCCGCAGTATAATCAATTATGTAAAATTCTTCGACGAATTTTTCTTTACGTCGCAGTCGCAGGCGTAGTTAAACTGTTCGCCAGTGCATCGTCTTCGTCCATCACCAATGAATAGAGGATTGGCGACAGAATTTTCCCCCGTAGCACTTTAAACAGCGGACTATTCAGAAAATACAAGAAAAAACAGTATCCATTGAAGTCTTTATTTAACACCCAAATCTTAATTTCTCAACTGGTGGAATGGACTTCGATGATATTTCGTAAAAAGCCAACATCAGCAGGAGATAAAATTCGTATGACTTTGCCGAGCTCGTTAGTAGAAATCAAACGTGTGTTGGGTGACTTTGTGCAAAGAATACAGGTGCACCACTAAAAAAATAAATAAATAAAATAAATATTTGGCTTCAGCAGTCCTAGGTAGAACCAAGCGTAGCTTCCCGCAACCATTTGTGTGTGCGCGTTATATTTTTGCACGAATGGAAGGGACCTACAGTTTTTTGCCGTCTCCGAACGGCGAGTTGGGAAGCTTTACATGACAAATGATACTCTTGAATGCTTGTCAGGCATTCGGAAGTATAAAAGTTTTTTTTATGTGTTTGCGGCGGGATTCGAACCCAAGACCGCTGGCTCAGTAGTCCGACGCACTAACCACTTGTACTACGGTGCCCTAAAGGCAGATAAGACTTCTTTCTTGTGTAATGCACATTGCAATACAAGCTCTATTTCGATAATTGTCTATAAAATGGATAACAGCTCGATTTTGATGAAATGTTTGTATGTTGTAGAGAGTATTTTTTCGAGTATTTTTTATGCATCAATGTCAAAAGTGGTGTCCACTTTGTACATAATTATCTTTATTTCATTCGACGAATTGTGTTGTTCTCAAATCAGGAGTTTTTTTTTTTTTTTTTTTTTTATTTATTTGATCTTTATTTCATTAAAATTCTAAGCTTAATATAATGTTAACAAAAAATAATGATTAAGTATAATGGCTTCAGGAAATATTACTAAAAACAAAATTCGAGAATTTACGTTACAATTGATAAGCAAAGATTTTAATGAAATAGTTAGGTACATTCTGTTATTCAAGAGAATAAGTGGCGAATGAACCTCAGGTTAAATAAGACTTAAAACAATGAATGTGGGGATAATAATTCATAAATATTCTTACCTAATCTGTGCAAATACCTATGTATATAAACAGAACTCAATTATTGAAAGGACCTACAAATTTAATCAAACTATTGGATTAACAATATTATTTATAAGTGAATGGTTTAAAGAAAAAAGCCACATATTAATTTTACTCAAAAATTTTGATTCATTTCGCTCGCACCTTAAATCATTGGGTAATTTATTAAATAAGCGGGGCGAAATCACAGTATAAAAAAGACAAAAGTGTGATTTATTTATTCTAGGAACTGTTACCAAATTACAGTTGTTGGCTTTTAAATTATAATCCTCTTGTACCCTCGCAGAGTTATAACCAGCAATTTTAAAAAGCAATTTTAAAACTTTATAATAGTACACATATCTTACAGGTAAAATACAGAGATTAATAAACAATGGTAAACTGGATGTACAATGGTTTACTTTAGAAATAATGCGAACTGAATGTTTTTGTCTAATAAGCAACTGTTCGATTTTATTGGAGTGAGTACCACGCCAGCAGCAAATACCATATTGAAGCTTTGATTGCATAAGGCCACTGTAAGCTAGTTTCAATATTGATTGCGGACAATAAAGACTAAGGTGGTAGATCTGCCTGACAACTTTGTTAAGATAACGTTTCAAATGAGATGTATGTTCTATCCAACTAAGCTTTTTATCTAAGGTAATACCCAGGTATTTAAATTTATCAACACATTCAATTTCAAAACAGCCACCACTTCAATGTAAATCAGACCTGAAAATTGGAGGAGAAAGCTGGAACTTAGAGCAATGAGGTGCATGATATAATGAGGATAAGCCTTCAGGAATCATTCCCAATAAATTAAAAAACATAAACTTAGTTTTGCTGTTTATAAGCAGCTTGTGGAACCTGAACCAATGACGGAGAATTTCTAACTCATGGTTCATGTTAGTAAAAGTTTCAAAATGGTTTTTATTGGAGTAAGAAAGAGCAGTGTCATCCACAAAAGCAGTTATCTCGCCTTTAAATGGCTGAGAAAAAAAAGAATTAACGAAAATCAAAAATAAGATTGGGCCCAAGACTGAACCTTGAGGAATACCCATCCTTAAGTAGCATTTAGCGCTTAGATCATTTTTAATCCTGGTTCTTTGATTACGATTTGTCAAGTAGGAGCAGATCCAATCATAAACAAAGCCTCTAAATACAGCCTTAAAAAGTTTACTCAACAATAATTCAAGGTCAACCATATCAAAAGCTTTTGTGATATCAATGAATAAAGCTGCTGGAATATGAGATTCATTAATAATTGAATTATAGATTTCACTACAGAATTTCAGTAACGCATCTTCTGTCGATTTTCCACTTCTAAAGCCAAATTGAAGATTACTGAAGAACTCAGTTCTATTTAGAAAAGTCATAATTCTTTTCTTCATACCCCTTTCAAATACCTTAGAAAACACAGACAGAAGAGATATAGGTCTGTAGTTATTTAAATCCCTAGTATCTCCTTTTTTGTGTGATGGTATAACTATAGCTGTTTTTAGAGAATCCGGAAATACGCCCTTTCCTACACTTAGGTTGAAAATGTAGCATAACACATCAGCAATTAATAATGAAATATTTTTGATAGTATGACTTGAGATTAAGTCATGAGACGTCGATCTCGTGGATTTAAGCGACATAATCAATTTGTGGATTTCAAAGGCAGAAAAATCAAAATAACAGAAACTACTCGGATTAAAGACATCGTGCCGAATGGCGTCGTCGTGAAAAGGCAAGTTATCCACTTGGAAAGCATTGGGCATTTTTGAAAAATACTCATTTAAGGTATTAGCTACATCGATTGGATTCGAGATAGCTGTATTAAAAAAAAAAAATATTTGGCTTCAGCAGTCCTAGGTAGAACCAAGCCTAGCTTCCCGCAACCATTTGTATGTGCGCGTTATATTGTTGCACGAATGGAAGGGACCTACAGTTTTCTGCCGTCTCCGAACGGCGAGTTGGGAAGCTTTACATGACAAATGATTCTCTTGAATGCTTGTCAGGCATTCGGAAGAGGTGGGCACTGTGAAAAACTTTTTTAGGTGTTCGCGGCGGGATTCGAATCCAAGACCGCTGGCTCAGTAGTCCGACGCACTAACAACTTGCGCTACAGTGATAGCTGTATTACCTTTATCAATTTTTAGATCAACAACTGGCGCATTTCGATTCAAAATTTCATTCACAAGTCTCCATTCCTTTTTTATATACCCTACGTTGTTAGCCAGCCTGAGCTTGTAGTAGTCATCCTTGCATTTGGGTATGTCAGTTTTCAGTTCATTACATAATTGAATATAAAAGTTTTTAAGCCTTATATTATTAGGGTGTTTGCTAACCGATGTACGAAGATGGTTTTTCTTTTTTATTTTATTTAAAAGTGGCAAAGACATCCACGGTTGCAGGCGCTTACATTTGTTTGGTTTGGCAGTTTCGGTGCAATTAGAAATATGAGCCTGTAACTTTTCCATAAATAAATCAAACGCAATTAAAGGATCACTTGCATCATAAACATCATCCCAGAATTCAAATGTCAACGCAAATCTCAATGCAGAATTATCAACCCTTTTGTACTCAGAAAGAAACTCAGATTTTTGGATTTTAATTATATGATCGAACTGAATACAAATTAAAGGATGATCAGTTATTTTTAAGTCGTATACTGCTGATTTAAAATCGACTGAATTATTCCTATGTAAACGCAAAAAACTATGGTCTAAACATGTACTGGACGATTCAGTTACACGAGTTGGATCAGATAATATTGAACTTAAACCAAAAGCAGACAAGGTGGAAACAAAATTATCAACAGCTGAAGAATCAGAAAGCATATCAATATTGAAATCTCCTAAAATAACCATATTCTTACAGCTACAGCTTCTTAAAAAATCGGAAAACTCATCTAAAAACACAGGAACACAGTATTTATGCAGTCTGTATAAACCAACGAAAGAATATTGTGAGATGGTAGGTAACCCTACGGGGATTGCAAGCCGCCTTGCATTAACTTCGTTGGATGTCGTTTGGAGAATTTACATATTCCCCTATTCTTCTTCTCCATGTAAATCGATGATAGCATAGTTTTGGAATAGTTTTTTGCATCAAATGGCTTCCCCTTTAAAGGTTATCTTTCGATTTAATTGTGGTCTGCTCTGTTCCAAACTCATAACATATATAATATATGGTGGATCAATATGTCAAATTGAATTTCACTGGGATTGAAAGAAAGGTTAACAAAGAAAAAGCGAGAGCTAGGCGCCCCGCAAATCTATTTACCAACTGCTGATACCGATTTATCACACAGTAATTGCATTATTATCAACTTTTCACAGTTTCAAACCCCCTTTTAAAAAGGGTTGCATCCCTTTACAGATTGAAAACGTACGGCAACACTCCGCACCATATTCTTCCATAAATAAATGCGTCATTGTAGCATATTACCACTTACTTATTATCATTGTACATACTTTGAAATTTCATATATTAAAATGGATTTGTTTTTTTTTTTTGTTATTCTTTTATTATTGAACTCTTTCATATCCCGTGTTAGAGTGTATCCAAACCCCTTTCCGCCCATGGCCTGGCAGTGTATAAAATTGTAAAATGAAATTTATGACCGTGCCAGCACGTGTTGAAAATTGCTCAACATCGACATCGATGTCGACAAAATGTTGGAACTAAAGTTCAAAACGAAAGGATTTTTGGCAATTTCCAAACAATTTTCGGCAAAATTGGAAATTTATTAAGTGCAAAGTGACACGAAACAATGGCGTCGATATGCTTAACAAACTTTTGAATGTGCTAACTACACGAGAACGTTAAGTTTTGCATAACAATCGCCGCGCCATCTGTACGCTGTAACTCTGCGCGTCTACACTCCATGTACACCCGTGTTAAAGGCTTCGACATTGTAATGGTGTCGAACTGTGACAGGAGGCAAAACTTTGGCCAAGAGAAATGTTACTAGTGAGCGGCTTCGCCAGCACATCACACGGGCCACCTATAGTCCTGACTCGTGCGACTATAAGGATGTGCTGTTCGGGGCGGAAGCAAGTCTTTTCTTTCTTAGACCTCAGACGCTAATGGGAGTGGGTTGTGAAGTCTTTCTGTTTTCCTAAGCAACAATCGACTGGAGAAATCGTTCCGGGCGGTGTGTGTGTGTGTGTGAATTTATGATCCTGTGCCAGCAATAAAAGCTGAAAAGTCTCATATCCAAGAGGGTGGGAGCAAAAAACATTCTCCTTTCCGCTTTTCGCCGCAGACTTTTGTAAAATTTACAAAATACTCGTATACATATGTATGTGTATGTATGTATGTGCAGAGTGCAAAAATGTGAACACAACCCTGCACGAGGAAGGGGTGCTGACTGCTGATTGCATGCCACCGGAAGGCGGAAAGGGTGTTTCCAAGTGTCGTAGGGTGATTTAATTTTATTTTTATGTTTTCTTCCTGAAGACCCAAAAAAAAAAAACGCCAAATGGCAATAATTTTAAATTATCACAGAATTTCAATTACATACGAGAGTCGTGGACGTTCGGTTTCGGCAGAGGATGCATATGTCTGCGTTTTTTCTCTTCCGCTTTGTGAATCGGAAACAATGCTCCATTAGGTCTAAATTCGGCTGCGGTAGCTAATTTTCGGTTTTGATTTAGTAAGGTGGTAACAGAAGTGGTCCAAATCGGGGGACAAATGATGAATTGTCCTTTTAATGGAAAAACAAAAATTATGGCCACAACAATTGCGGTCGTATGCGTGTAATATATGTACTTACGAGAATGTCTCATTTGAGATTTGTTTATAGGTACTCATAAGGAATGCGAACGAAAAAGATTTTAACTGTTTGTCCCTTCTGTCAAGAGCATTGCTTCCAATTTGTACTGAATACCAATCAATAAAACTTTTTGGAAACTGGGACTCAGAGCATGCCACTCAGTATTTTTTTTTTTCCAAAATTCAATCCACATATCTTACTTAGTTAGTTATGTGGCATTACAGTTCGGGATGTACAAAGGCCTAAACAAACAACCATTTCCAGTTAGCCCGGTCCTTAGCTCACTTCCTTCAGTTCTGCACTCCAAGTTGGTTAAGGTAATTTGTCATCTGTGCGTGCGACATAAGGCGAACTCTGGGTGGGAGTCGAATACTCTGCGGGCCGAAGCGTTGTTGTCCATTCGCTCTCTATATGTCCTAGCCATCTAAAACGTTCAATGCGAAGTTTTTGAAGTTTTTTTGAAGTTTTTTGAGCAGGCTCCAATAATTCGTGGTTGAATCTTCTCCTCTGTTACGTCAACCCGTCAAAACCCGTCAACGCAAATAGGACCGTAAGATTTTTTTCTCGACGCAGAAGGATATCATCATCCGCTTTCAGTAAAGTCCATGCTTCTGTTCCATATAGCAAAAACAAAAAAAGCAAAATATGCAAAAAAAAAGGCAGAAAAAGGCAACAACGGTAAAAAAGGCAATAATGGTATAAAAAGGCAAAAAAGGCAAAATAAAATACAGTAATGTCTCGCTAATCCGAATTGATTATTGCAAGCGGGTATTCGGATTATCGAATTATACGGATTGGGGAGTACATAGTATGTCATAGGGTAGAAAAAAAACTCTTCTTTTTTTAAAGAAAACAAATCATATTTATTATTCCTTTACACACAAAAATTAAATTAAATTAATTAATTAAATATTTGTTAGCCATTTTTTCCCCAAAAACTAAAAGAACAATTTCTTGGAATTAAAACTCATACGCAAATGTGTTTAACCAACGAGAAAAGATACAGTGGTGGCAAAAATAATAGGGACAAGATGACCCAAAACACATTTTTTTATTTTTTCTCGAATTTATTCTACTATACGTTGAAAAATCTTCTACCATTTAACTGCAGTCATTTGTACATTCAAACATCATACATACCCCTTCTCACAGTTACGATCTTTGTTGTAACGGTAAAGCGGAATATTTACATTAACCGTTTTCTGAGGCTGGAAAAAATAATAGGGACAGCTGTCGAACTTTGAGCTACATCACAGTTGGCGCGATCAATTAATAAGAGGCACTTTTTAAGAAGTGTTCAGTTTGTTGTCTTTTTTGTTTAGTGTTCTATAATTGATTACAATATGGGTAGAAATAAGCATTGCTCGGTGGAAGACCGTTTAAAAATTAAAGAGCTTTACAAAAAGCGGCTAACTTTGCGAAATATAGCGGAACTTTTGAATTGCTCAAAAAATAAAGTTCATAATGCTCTCAGGGCACAAAATAAGCCGGAATCCCGTGGACGACCAAGGAAAACCACGGCAGCTTTTGATCGAAAATTGTTAAGGGCAAGTAAAAAAAATCCGTTTGCTTCTTCTAAAGACTTAGGAACTGAACTAAATGCCGCACTCTGTAGCCGGACAATAAGAAACAGACTTATAGAAGGAGGATTGCATGGAAGGGTAGCAAGAAAAGTTCCGTTTCTCAGCACAGCAAACATTAAGAAAAGAAAAGACTTTGCAGAATTGAATCTGCACCGCCAGCATTGAAAAAATATTTTATGGTCCGACGAAATGAATATAAACCTTTTTGGGTCTGATGGCAAAACTTACGTGCGACGTCCTAAAAATCAGGAACTGAATGCTACATACACCAGGAAGACAGTGAAGCATGGTGGTGGCAGCATCGTCATTTGGGGTTGTTTTTCGTGGTATGGCGTTGGTCCGCTGTTTTGGATTAAAGATACTATGAACGCTGTGGTGTACAAAGACATAATGCAAAACACCATGCTACAATATGCGGAGGAAAACATGCCACTTAAGTGGGAGTACCAGCAAGATAACGACCCTAAACACTGTGCAAGGCTTGTAAAAACCTGGTTTCAAGAAAATGACATCTGAACTGGCCGTCGCAGTCACCAGACGTAAACCCAATCGAACATCTTTGGGGGGTCTTAAAAAAGGAAATTTCAAAGACCAAAGTAAGAAATCGTGATCATTTGTGGCAGGTGTCCATTCTAGTCAATTCTATGCCACGTAGATGTCTTGCTGTAATGAGAAACAGCGGAGGAGCTACCAAATATTAAAAAAACAAAGATTAAGTGCACTTAATGTAAGTAAAATTACTTAAATTGTCCCTATTATTTTTTCCAGCCTCAGCAAACTGGTAATGCAAATATTTCGATAGTCTGTTTAGACGAAGATCATTTTTGCGGAAGGGTGTTCATTTTCAAATGTAAAAATGAGTACAGTTATATAGTAGAAGAGCTTTAAACGTATAGTGAAGTAAATTTGAGAAAAAATAATAAAATGTGTTTTGAGTCCCTATTCTTTTTGCCACCACTGTAGATACTGCACGTATGAACATGTTCAGATGTATTTTGCATGTCCAGTATGCATATACGTAGAAAGAGTAATGTGACAAAATTACTGTAAAAACCATCTGCATTCTTAGGTAATTTTTGTAAAATTCGGATTGTAGAATACAAAAATTGAGCAGGTACGGACTGTAAAATACATAATGGGGAAAAAGGGTCATTCGGATTAGCGTGGTATTCGGATTAAAGGTGATTCGGACTAGCGAGACTTTACTGTACATATATTTGGAATCAGGGGGACATGAAACGCGTTTGTGTAAAGTCGATTCTATCTTCCAAATAAGCAAAAAAAAGAGGAAAAGTTAGCAAAATCCTATCCCTGATAATAATCATAATAACACTGTTAAGCGGGTGTAAATTATCAACTCAGACAGAGTTAGATTTGATAGTTAGAAGGTTTTCTAGTACGTCAAGAAGAAAATAAATTGGCTTAATTTAGTTGATTTACCTAGGTCAACATCGCGTATACTATTGGTCGATAAATAAGAAGCGAATGAAGAGGCAGACGAACTTGCTAGGAAAAGGGCTACATGCTACACCCGTCATGGTTCCAGAACACTTCTGCGGCATAGGAGAACGCTCTATAAAAAAGGAGATTAGCTTGGACAAAAACTTCCCTTTTGAGAACAGCGTTTTTCAGAATATGTTTCCATTATGAAACATGATACATGCTCTATACTATTTTTCGACATACATATACGTACGTATTTTTCAAATGAGATTTATCAAGTACCCTCCGGGGTACAAAATCTAAAAACTATATCTTCTATGTCAAAAATGATATACCCACATGTACTATGTGTGATCCCCGGAACGGATTTCCACGTTCTTTGCCGCTAATAGAAAAATCAATGTTCACACATAACTGGTAGGTATGTATTTTTCCGAATAAGTTGTTGTTTTGTTCACTATTCCGTCATTATGTTCATTGGACCGCAAAAAAACCAAAAAAAAAAAAACTTCTCACAGCAACTCCATAAACACCAATTCATTACCATATAGGATTATGGAGAAAGTTGTTACGACAAAGCGGCTTACGAACTTTATAAGTAAAAACGTTCACGAGGTATTTCGATACGAGTAGGTACTGTGAATTCGACTTCCAACGAACACGAATATGTACATAGGTTCCATCATGACCATTACTTTGAGAACATACAACGAGTACCGCGATTAGTACACTCATGTACCGAAATCGACATGCATACGGACTGCGCTACCTAATTGGGGACCGTCTTAGCCAAGCGTTGTTCGGTTCTCTGTTGGTCTGTGAGCGGCTTGATGCGTTGATAAATTCCAACCGCGGAATATTCCATTTAATCACAATTTGATGTTGGAAATGTTCCAATTGATCTTTGATATTCACCGAAGCGCAATGTTTGTAGTTTGTACCCACAACCAAAGGGGGGTGGATTAAAATACAGACGAGCCCAATCGGATTAGGTGAAGGTACTATCGCCGCGATTGGTGCCCCCAGGCTGTTTGATGTAAGGATGCAGAATTACTTAAGTCCCAACAGTGCTACTGTTCAGATTAAGAATTTAGGATTAATGCGATGGATTCTGTTGGGCAATTCCATTGTCTCCTTAAAAGTAAATATCCATTATAGACATCCGCGCCGACAACGATGAGTACGGTTTTTTTTGTGTCGACTTTGATTAGAAGACAGGCAAAGGGATAGGAAATTAAAGAGATAATTCTTTTCATATACATAGATGAATATGCATGTGGCAATCCATGCGTACTTTTAAGATACATTATGGTAGTATGTATTTGAGTCATGTATATGTATTTATATACATATGTATGTACACACATTTCAATGTTTTGGGACAGATTTCAATGCATTGCGTATAAGGCCGTAGCTAGGGGGGATCACAGGGGTTTGATCCCCACCGTCGAAATCCTTAACAAGTGCACTTTTTTGAAAGTGAGAACAGAGCAATAAGTAGGTAACACGATTTTGTGCCAAGAAATTCTAGTAAAATGCAAATCCAAACAAAAATGAGTCAATTCGGCCACAGTTCATTACAAAATTTGGAAATAAATTGCAGCAACTTAATTGGATAAGGGTACGATGGTGCTTCCACTATGAGGGGTAGTTTTAAAGGTGTCCAAACAGTTGTTCGCAAGTTTTACCCAGAAGCATTATACGATCATTGCAGTGCACATTCATTAAACCTCGCTTTAGGACATTCTTGTTAAATGCACCCTATACGTAAACAATTGTAAAATCGGTTGGACATTTTTTTAAACTATCCGGAAACTAAATGGAAGAATTTAACGGCTATGTGTGAAACTCGATGGGTTGAAAATCATGACGGATTATTAAGGTTCAAAGAAATTTTTAAAGGCATAGTGGATACCTTGGATGAGTTGAGTATTGATAAGGACTCTGAGACCTCATCTAAAGCTTCTTGTTTTTTTAAAATCAATTTTGGCCAGTGATTTTGCAAATTTTTGAATTTTGCAATCCGTTTCTTGTGACCTAGTATCAGCTCTTGACCACGCAAAGCTGGTTTTAAATACGTTTCGAAAAATTCGAGAAAATTTTAGTTTCGAATTTAAAGATATTTTTGAGACTACGAACAGTATCGAGGCAGCAACATAGGGCCAATGTAAACGCGTCTGATCCTCTTTTGGATGACTTCATAACTCAGCTCGAAAAAGACTGTTCTATCATCATTATATATTTTAACCCCGTCAATACTTGGCAAAAGCAAAACAAAATTTAACGAAGAAAATTTTAAATTTTATAAAAGATGTTTAGATTGTGATACATTGAAGGCTGAGTTTCTACTGTGAAAGACCTTCTACCTACCAATCGCAAAGTATCATGTGCGCGCACTTACATTAAAAGCTATGTGTTCTATTTTTTGCGACTGAATAGTCGTGCGACTGCAATCGCATGTGTGTACCAAGCTTTAGACTATATCGTTACTACTTCCGCATGAATGAAAAATCATTTACCACACTTTTGCAAAGAAATAATACTACGATATTTATCCGTAGAGGAGAGGTTGAAAGTAACGTTTAGGTACCTAGCTACCGGGGGAAACTTTGAAGATCTTAAGTTCTCCGTTATTATGTCTCTCAATAAGTAATGCCACAGTTGTAACATATCAAACATGTAAGAAATTCTTTACCCACTTTCATCTTGCTACCATTTATAAGGCGGTACATATGCACGTCCCAAGCTCAAGCCCAGTGCTCATAACTAGTCAGATGCTTCAAAAACATCACTGCACCTAATCAATAGGATACAAAAACGGGTGTTAAAAGTTATAGGGGATAGAACCATCACTGGGTCAATTGACTCCCTTGAATACCGTCAATGTAATTCGTCGTAATTCTACATGATTGTACTTCATACATTTCTTTGACTTTTATAAATTAAAGCGTTTTTTCATTCTAATTTAACGTAGTTCGCCGGCAAACGTTTTTTCGATATATAAGCGATCAACAGGACCGAATACTCCCTCCTTTTCTGTTGATCACGCATTAAGCATAAAATTTTTGGATTACTGTGTAAGTTTCCTAGTGTACATATAAGTCGGAAATTTGAATAAAGTGGAGTACATTGAAAAAAGTTGAATACATCTTTTAATAATTGAATCGCCGACTAACTTCAATCAAACACTATCCACACACGTCCAGCCCGACTTCGGACATAAAGTAAAATATAGAGATCATTTCTTTAACCGCTCAACTCGACTGTCGAATGTTTTACCAAACACGATTTTTCACTCCCTTACGAATACAGACATTCCAGACCAATACACATCGGTATCTCGTCTCTCATCCTCCTTAATTTTTCACTATGACCCGCACTGTGCAAAGCATTTTAAGGGTATTCATACTAATAATAAGCGTGTGTGAATTATAAAAAGCGATAAGTAAATATGTAGGTATAGGTACTTCAGGAATATATAAAGTTTAATATTTGTTCTTTTTTTAATACCATGTGTAGAAAAACATACATATTTGGTCTTCGAAAGTCTGAACGTACGCAGTACATCACTTTCTTCAACACAAACACTTTGCGGCGATTCCACGTTATCACTTTCCATACTCAAGTCAAATGAGTAATGATGAAGTAATGACGAAAACACATTACACGATCAATACTAATCCGTATAGAAAATCCGTATTTTCGTCAATACTGCCCATCATTCCAAGTAATGACAATACTATCCACCTTACACGATCAATATGAATGTCAATACTTGGATGTATTGACATTATTATTGAACGTGTAAGGGCTGCTTTTAGATTGAAAAGAAAACGAGCTTACACGCACATTTTTACAATGCTAGATTTCGCTTTACTCCAACCTGGGTCAAGGTTATCGTTTTTATTTTTAGTCGTTTGGAACTTCCCAAGTTATGCATCGAAGTAAGCTGCAGTAATTCTGTCTTATATGAAGACAAATAATACACAGTGTCAAAGATAATAATTTCAACCCCTAAGATGATGTTTTCTAGGTGAAATGAGTGCGCGGTCCAGTTTTACAGACGAAAGTCGAAACTCATTGTCGGTAGATAAGCAGCTTTATTTTCATGGGATTTAATATTTTGATGTCATTGACATGTAAAACCAGTTCTGCTATGCGAGGCACTTAAGAAATACTGAGACAAGTAGCAAGTACTACATACTCACATAATATGTATCCATTCCCTAACATGATCTGTGACTAGCTCCACATTTCACAGAACTATCTATAGATATCGCCTAGACCTAGGAATAAAATACTGTATGGGAACTCCAGTTTCGAAAACATATGTAGCTCTAGACGCACTCTTAAAATATTTTATAATAATATGCGCTCAGATAGCGTATCACAATATTCACACAGATAGCGTAATCAGATAATTCTCAGATTTTGCTGGCACCGCAGAGTTAATGTGTAACTGTAGCCCGCAAATCCCATCTATAATTTGAATTACCATCGGGTAGGTATCGTTCTGTGTCGCAGCTCGTGTTGTACACATGCAAATCTGACAAAACACTTTAAATGCGATATCGTTGAATCGAACCAAAAAAAAAAAAAAAAAACAGACAGAAACCCTGGGGCAGCAATCCAAATGCCAAACAACCAAACGAAGATACTATATGTAGGTATCCATGTACGAGTACATCCAGCAGACATGGCTGAGCAAAAAAACAATGCACTAAGCGCGGCGTTCCTCGGGTGTCTGATGACATTTGCAATTTTCCACATAATTCCGGTACATTTTCCGAGAACTAAATTTTCCCATGGCCCAGCGGGATTGTCTATACGTGTGAATTGCGCCAGTGTGGTTGTCTCAAATTCGGACTGCGCGGAGCGGAGTGTCACATTATGGAAGCACATGAGCCTGCCTCAGTTTTTGCCTAGAGCAGCGCGATACTCAACTTTTGTCAAATTATGTTAAGCAACACTCCGTCACTGATGTCGGTGTCGGTGTCGCAATCGTGGCTACATATTAAGTTGCACTTTATCTTTGTACACTCGCTGCTGGTGGTGAATGATTGTTCTTGGAGTAGACGACTCAACTCTCCAGGTGACGTGTGCAGGTTGTGCATCATCACTGCATTCTCACTCACTCATTCAGTTGCACTTCGGCTCATGACTTCCTGCTGCCGCTCCTGCTATCTGCTAGGTTAATCTCGTAGATGAATGTTCCTTCCGTTCTGTGCGGTTTGTTATCCGCTCTGATCGAGCAAAGTCTCGGGTGTCGCTTAATACCCTGCAGGAGCTGCTATACCTTCGACCACACACATGCAAAGTTATTTCATTTACATTCTTCGAAGACATCTAATTGAGAGAGGTGTATCCGTGTAGTGACATTACCATAATGCACACACACGACAATGCGGTCCTCCATCACTTCCTCACAATTAAGCACACGTAAGGCACCCAGTTACAGCACCAGCACCAGCACTAGCCAGCCAAACTAATCTCGGCTGGGTAGACAGAAACAGAATTAATGAATGGCCAGGAGAGCGACGGAGGATGTGTTATTTGTTTTCAAGACCGCACATCCGTTCCGGAGCTGATAAATCTCACCATCACCCATTTGGATGCCCGTGGAAGGCACTTGGCCACTTGGCCATTTAAATCGAATGCATCCTCTTGCCAAACACCACCTGACGAAACGCTTGTAGTTCGGGAGCCAGATAAGGAAGGTACTGGGTCCAAAATATCGATGGTGTCTGTGTTGGTGTTGTTGGTGGTAGTCATCGAGGTGGCCAAAAACCAATGGAATAAAAATTGGCCAAATCAAAATTCCACACTTGAACGCCGCTTATCGCGACTGTGTAATCTCAGCAGTTGTTGTGCTGAAAATTTACAACTCTCATCGCGGTGCGGGCCGAACAACACGAAGCGAACGGAAACCAGGCTTAGACACTCCGTTCCGTTGGGAACACGCAACTCGTGACTCGTTGGCACCAGTTGACGCGGGGAGTAGTCTCTCGTCTTTCTGCCGAAAACATTGGTCTGGTTGGCCTTTCATTTGTTTTCTTGTTTTTTTTTTGTTATTAAATTCCCCTTTGTCTTACCCCACACACGCCCCAAGCTTCAATCGGAGAGGGATGAGACTACAGAGCTAGCTGGCCTGAATGAAAATTCCAACGAAAGCATAAAATGAGAAATTGTGAGTCTCATAAAACAATGTCATGGCCGGTGACCACGATTTGGCCGTGAGGTGAGAAGATCCCAGGTTTATGTCCGCGGCCAGAAAATTCAGATATACAACCCTAATTAAGAACTGTTTAGTATTCAATTTGGTCATCGGGGATACTGTCATGGGAAACCAATAAATTTAACAGTTTTGTTGTTGCTTTTGTTTGTTTGGCTTTTGTTCAGCTCGGACTGGTGACACTTAACTCGTTCGAGATACTTTTATTTTTTCTTTTTGTGCCTTTTGTGATGGACGTAAGGAGTGCAACTTAATGGCGAAGGGAGGATGTGTGGAACCCAACACATCAGTTCGTTGAGCTTTTGAATTTTAAAGCAGCCTTATTTTTATTTAGAAAATTATTAAAGTTAACATTTTTGTTGTACACAGCAATAATTACTCCTTAAAGTGGATGTGCACAGCGAAATGACATATTCAGTGGGAAGCTACATCGTTGCTCCCAATGTCGAGGTTAACTTAGAAAGCTAAGATCTTCGATATTCTAACAGAAGGGTCTGGACATAATAGGCAATTTATTTGGTAAATAAATACTGTTTGGTAGGTACATGAATTCCGGTGACCTAGCATGCTTTAAGTGAATCTTTTCTGTATTTAGGTACGTAATTAAAGGACACCTTCCTTTTGGTTCGCACTTTTGTTCGCACACAGATGGGTAGGGTGAGTAATACGAATACCCCTTAATCTACGAAGACTTAAATGATACATCCCGGCTACAACCCCTGCGCACAGTTTTCGCTCTCATATAAGTGCAAGTGCAACTATGTTTAAGATGAGAGATAATAGATTACAAAAGGCACAGATCTCTCTGCCTTGCATTATTTTTCATATACACTCGCACAACGTGTTGGAATAGTAAAAATTCAAATTGCGAAAATATCGCGGAAATATTTCGTAAGGTTAAGCTAGGTTAGTTTAAGAAGGGTGTGTGATTGTTTGAGTAATCATTTCCACTCGGAGACTCGAAGGCCCATTGTGAATCCCCTCTTAGTTGGGGTGTAAATCCACTTTTTTTACTCATAAGCCAGCTCTTGTTGAATCTTAGAAGATATGATATCTTTAAATTTCCGAACTCTGCTATGTCTGCCAAGAATCTATGGCCTAAAGCACGGAGGCGTCGCTCTTTATTATTTATTATTTATTTTTATTATTTATTGTCTAAAATATATTATTTATTATTTATTATTCGTTAATTTTTTTATTTATTATATGTTATTTATGAGCTATCTAAATGTTGTAATTATACATATATGTGCATGTTAAAGTTTGAAATCAAGTTCGATCTCCTCTTCTCTCTTCCCTAGATATCTAGGCTAGCATTGAACTTTAATTGAAGGTTTTTAGTAGCTTTTCCTTCACAAATTAATAGTGCCCGGCGTTGCCCGTGCTTTAAATCAGTCCCGTTGTTTGATTGTAGTATGATAGAAAGTGTTGAAATTAATAACATTTTAGTTTATTATCTTTTATAATAATTGTGTTTAAAGCTTAAAACTATTTTCTATGAATTTTACATTTAACATATTGCATACTACTTATAATCTACTACATATTTTGTTATACTACATTTCGCACATAACCTATATTAACCCTTTTGTCAATTCATACTTTCCTTACGTTCTATTAAACTGGAGTCAAAGCAAGTCGGCATTTTTATCAAATGGAGGCAGTTTTGCACAAAAACCGTCTGTTAAAAAATGTGCAAGGGCTGGAGGTTAAACCTACAATAGATACTACTAAGATAGAGGAATGGAACGTCAAGGATTTGGATGCTAGATGCGAGCTTATAATTGCTATGGAACCCGTCCAAGTGTCGCTCGTAAGATCATGCACTACGTCCAAGGAACTTTGGGATTTTCTGAAGGCCACGTTTGACCGAAAGGGAACGCGACAAAAGGTGGAGGAATTCCGTAAGTTGGTAAACTTTAAAATGCTTGAAGGCGAAAAATATGGAACAATACCTCATTAATTTTAATTCAATTATATCTCGGTTGCGGGAGATGGATGCCAAGCTAGATGAGGAGCTGCTGGTGATGCTGTTGCTGGATGGATTGCCGGAGAGCTATAAGGACATACAAGCTGCTTTTGATGCATGTAATGAATTCCCAAAAATGGATGTGTTACGTACAAGACTTCTAGAGGTGAGCGATAAGAGGAAACCAACAAGCACTGTTCATAAGGATGATGCACTTAAAGTCAAGTTTCAAAGTTTCAAAGAAAGAAACTACATGAACAGCAATCAGGTACGTCAAAACCTATTTTTAATTATAATTGCCATCGATGTGGACGCAAGGGGCATATGAAACGAGATTGCCGAGTGAATATTCATAGGGAAAAAATACGATTCAATTTTTTTTTTTTCAATTTTAATTTCCATTTTATTAAATTTCATTGGTTTGTATATTAAGAGGAATGTCTTTTATAGTACTTAGAGTTTAGAATTGATTTTATATAATTTCAAGTACTTAAAACTGAAAATTCGCTGAAAATATTTCACATGAAGAAGGTTTCATTGCAACAGAATTTAAACACAGTGCAGTATTGAAGGAAATTTCGCAAAAGGTAAACTCAATTGAGAATAGCTTAGATAGAACAAATTGGTTTGTAGATAGTGGAGCCACCTCGCACATGTGCTGCGGTAAAAACTTTTTCATACATTTAGACACCGATTACTCCGGGCAGGTACAGGTTGCGAATAAAAAATCAGCAAGTGTTGAGGGCATAGGAACGGTTCAGTTAGAGATTTTAGTGAACGGAGAACAGAGAAGAATATGTCTTTATCGAACTCTTTATGTTCCAACCTTGAGGAGTAATCTCATCTCGACAAGCAAGGCAACTGACAATGGATGCAGAGTATTGATAGAAGGAGGAAGTGCACATATTTTTCGATGTGATAGACTGTTGGCAGAAGCTGTGAAGAGTAAGGGGCTATACTCAGTTGTTCTAGCATTGGAACAAAATCAGTGTAACAATGTTGAGCGGGAAAATAATCTTTTATAATGCTGGCATAAGAGATATGGCCATTTGAACTGTACATCACTTCGTAAATTAAAGGAGCACTCGATGGTTAAAGGATTGCCAAATTTCGCCAATAATAAAATAGATTGTGTTGCATGCATTAAAGGAAAACAATCGAGGCTTCCATTCCCCACAAAAACAGAAAAGTCTTCAAAGCACACTTTAGAAATTATACACACGGACCTGTGCGGTCCCATGAACACTGAATCAATAAGCAGGAGTCTTTATTTCGCTACATTTATTGACGATTATTCTCGTAAGGGATTTGTTTATTTTTTGCGACAAAAGAGTCAGTACTTGAGCGTTTTTAAGAATTTTAAACAGCTAGTTGAGAATGAGATGAACTGCAAGATTAAAGCGCTTCGGAGCGATAATGCACGTGAGCTGTTGAGCGAAGAGTTCTCTAAATTTTTGAGTGAAAATGGTATCAAGCGTCAATTGACTGTTGAGTACACTCCCCAACAAAACGGTGTCGCTGAGCGCATGAACCGTACTTTGGTTGAGATGGCTCGTTGTTTCATGATCGAAGCGAACCTTCCAAAATTCTTGTGGGCAGAATTGATTCATACTGAAGCTTATATACGGAATCATTGCCCTACAATGCTGAACAAACAAAAAACACCTCAACAAATTTGGACAGGTAGGATACCCATCGTTAGTCACTTTCGTCAAATTGGTTGTCGTGCTTTTGCCCTTAACAAAGCCTTAGGTAGATCCAAGCTGGATCCAAAAAGCGATGAATTTATTCTGATTGGGTATTCTGCAGAGTCCAAAGCATATCCCTTGTGGAAAAGAGGATCGAGAGATATCATTAAAAGTAGAGACGTTCGGTTTATAGAACATATTGATACCAATCAAACTGAAAATGAAAATAATAATTTCTATGAATTTGAATTTAGCAAAGAAAACATAATGGAAAAGGCAAATGTTCCGGGAATCTTAAAGAGAATCGAAAAAGAAGAAAAAGATGATAAGGATGAAGACGAATATGAGAGCACCGATGACGATAGATAGAAATCTAACCGAGGAGAATGACATGAGGAAGAGGTTAAGGCCACGCAATAAATCGAAAAATGTAGTTGAGTTAGCCCTGACTACGAGTTTTCTCGAAGACCCAAACAATTTTGCAGAAGCTATGAACTCACCTAATGCTAATGAGTGGACTGTGGCTATGAAGGAAGAGTATCGCTGCCTTATGGAGAATAAGACTTGGACTTTGTGCGAACTTCCAGTGAATCGAAAAGCTATAGGCTCTCGATGGGTATTTAAGTCAAAATACAGGCCATTTGGAACCATTGAGAGACGTAAAGCGAGACTCGTCGCTAAAGGTTATAGTCAAAAGTTTGGCATCGACTATGTTAAAACGTATTCGCCGGTAATACGACAAAGTTCACTTCGACTTATTTATGCTCTCTCCGTTGAATATGACATGGAACTCCATCACTTGGATGTGTCAACTGCTTTCTTAAATGGCAAGCTTAACGAGAAGATTTTTATGAATCAACCTGAGGGTTTTGTTGACTGTGACCACTCGCAAAAAGTATGCCGTTTAAATAAGGCGCTTTACGGGCTTAAGCAGGCGAGCAGACAGTGGCACGCAACTTTAAACGAAAGGCTTGAGCATTTGACCTTATCACAATCGAAATACGATCATTGTGTTTATTTTAAAATCAATGAAGAAGAAAGAACTATTATAAATATATGTGGATGACATCATAATAGCTTCCAATTTCAAATCAAGTATTAAGCTGATAAAGCAAAAACTTTCTGAGTGTTTTGATATAAGAGATCTTGGACACCCTTCTCTTTGCATAGGACTTGAGATCAAAAGAAAAAATCAAACTTTATCAATTTCCCAAACACGATATATAAATAATCTTTGTATAAAATATAATCTACAAAACGCTAAACCAAATTTTATTCCCATGCAGGTCAAGCTAAAGCTGCAGAAGGAACCAACCATTACTGGAGAACGTGTTCCTGTTCAGACACAGAAGTATCAGGAGTTAATTGGATCTTTGATGCATCTGGCAGTGTTCAGCCGACCTGACATTGCATAGAGCGTTAGAACCTTAGCACAATCTGCTCAAAGCCCTAAAAAACAACACTGGAATGCTGGTCTTCGATTGTTGCGGTATCTTCATTTCACAAAACATGCGAGATTAGTGTATCAAAAAACTGGTTTGCCTTTGATAGGCTATGTTGATGCGAGCTGGGCGGAGGACTTAAATGATAGGAAATCTCAATCTGGTTTCTGTTTTGTATTTGCAGGTGCTGCTGTCAGCTGGGAGTCCAGAAAACACCGAACAGTGGCAACGTCTAGTGCAAAGGCCGAGTATATTGCACTATCTGAAGCTGCAAAAGAAGCCTATTCACTACGTTTCTTAATGTAAGAGCTAAAGGTTACTCTAGCAGATCCTACGTTAATCTATTGCGATAACCAGAGTGCACAACAAATTTCAAAATATGGGGGCAAGCAGTCTCGAACCAAGCATATGGATTACAAGTACCATTTTATCAGAGAGGCTGTTGAGAAGGGTGCAGTTAACATCGATTATCTTCAGACTGAACTGATGGCAGCAGATGGGCTGACAAAACCAGTCCAAAGAGACAAGCATTTATTCTGTTTTCGAAAATTTGGAAAGGACTTCGAATACAAATGTTGACGAGGAGTGTTGAAATTAACAACATTTTAGTTTATTATCTTTTATAATAATTGTGTTTAAAGCTTAAAACTATTTTCTATGAATTTTACATTTAAAATATTGCATACTACTTATAATCTACTACATATTTTGTTATACTACATTTCGCACATAACCTATATTAACCCTTTTGTCAATTCACACTTTCCTTACTTTCTATTAAACTGGAGTCAAAGCAAGTCGGCATTTTTATCTTTTTATTTTATTAGCATCCTTTTAGTATTCGAACAGAAAGGAAGTAGTAGGAAGCGATATTATTTAAATTAAGATTCTAAACAATTCTGAAGTCAATACTTATATACTTATACTCAATACTCTGAACTTAGTGGTTGTTCCCTATAGATGAAACGATTATCTACATAAAAAATTGATGGATTTTATGGGCATCAAATAATTGTACTTTCTGGTTTCTTGCATCTAAGAGTTATACTTAATGTTCATAGTTAAAGTAACATTATGTAAACGCCAAAGATATTAAGCTTTGATTTAAGCATTAATCGTGGAGTAACTAACTGGTAAGGTTTGTCTGAAATCACAACGCCTACCTACCCCTAGTACAATATGTGTATTTCTGAAATAAAATAAAAGCTGAAATTTTATTCTAAGGTATCCACTGACTTAACGACTTAACCTTATGGTAACCAAATACCGCTGTAAGGTGACAAAAAAAAAAGAAAGTAAAAAAAAGTCGTGCATTTACCCCTTTCCGTCGATCTAAATCCTATTCCCGAAAGTTTCATTCAAGTCTGTTAAACCGTTAAGGTGTTATAGAGCAACAAACATCCAAACATCCAAACATCCAAACTTTTACATTTATATATTAGTAGGAGTAGGAAGGATAGGATAGGATTAGTAGGATAGGATTAGTACGATTTCTCAGTAGTAAGATAGATTATACCATATCTCTGTAAACTGTGCAATATAGTTTTAAGAACAATGAATAATTTTTCGCTATAATAAACATCTATCTATCCATCTATCTAGTCGATAAATTTAAAAGTCCTGGACTTGTTTGTAATGTGAAAACGTCCGACAAGTCAGGTAAGAAAATAGCGCTGACAGTATGTCTGAAAGCCCAGGTCGATAATAGGGAATTGGGCCCATCTAGAACCACTTTGCATCAAATTTTAGCCTACTTATAAGGTCCAGCTGACACAAGAATTGAATCCTGCAGTCTGCAGACCACGCACAACGCCGTACTTTCGCTGATTGGGTGTTGGAAAGGAATGAACAAGGATATGCTTTTTACACAAACTTATTCTGAGTGATGAGGCTCATTTCCATTTGTCTGGGTAGGTAAGCAAACAAAACTGTCGCATCTATGTCTCGGAAAACCTAAGAGAAAATTCATCCACAACGAGTGACAGTTTGGTGCGGTTTTGGGGGCTATATTTTTTTTAAAATTATGCTGATGCGACCGTTTCAGTGAATGGATTGCATAACCGAACGATATAGATTGACTTTCTTTGCCTAAAACTGATGCTTTGGACGTGGACGGCAAGGACGGCGCCACATACCATACATCTAGTGAAACAATGGCTCTAATGCGTGGCGAATTTCCTGGACTTTTTTTTTTTTTTTTTTGGTAATGTTAAAGATAAAATCTAGTCGAAAGATTCGCCACCGATTCATATCACAGCTGTTATTCGCGAAATACGGAAGCAATTATGCGCTAACGTGATGACAAATCTCATTAATAGAATGACAATTTATAGCCAGAGCTGAGGATATTGTATTCCATTAGTAACCTCAAAGTTTGTACTTTAGACCAGAATAAAAATATCACCATTTTTTACGAAAACAACTCTTGTTTGGTGACTCTATACTACACCTTGGAACAGCCTGCTTCGCTGTGTTAGCTTTTTGAGGACTTTACTTCCCAAATTTTGTATTAGTCCATAATATTAGAAGAAACGAAAATAATTGTTGATAGTCCTTTTATGGCGGAATAGTACCTATCAAGACTCTTTGAAGATACAGAAGAAACCAAAAAGTATGCTTCCGACGAATTGTAAAGTCTGTAGAGGAGACCCAACTACGTTTAACAAAATTGCAGTAATGTAGACTTGGAAGTGAAATATACATGAAAGTTCACCTACAGTGGTGGTCATATTTTTTTACTTTTATTTAAAAAGATGTAAACACCTATTTGGTCGCATGTCCATAGTTTTTCAAAACTGCTTGACACCTGAGACATTGAGTCGACAAGGTGACGGCAGGTCTCATTCGGAATTGCATACCAGATTTGTTCTATTTTTTCCCACAAATCTTCTTTTTTTTGAATTTTTTACTCTGAATTCTATCTTTGATCAGCTTCCATAGGTTTTCGATCGGATTTAAATCCGTGTTGTCTTTAAAATGCTTCGGATCATTGCCTTGTTGGTATATCTAACGAAGTGGCATATTATCCTCAGAATATGGCAACATGATATCCTGGAGTATGCGTTCCACATAAAATCTTGCTTTCATAGTTTCCCGAATCCAAAAATAGGACCTACACCATACCAGGAGAAACATCTCCAAACTTTAATATTTCCTCCTCCATGTTTGACGGTCTTTACGGTGTATTTTGGATGAAGTTCCTTGTTTTTTGGTCTGCCCACGTACCGTCGGCTATCCGAACCGATTAAATTAAATTTTGACTTGTCGCTCCACAAGATATTACGCCATTCGTTCACTCTATCGTCTTCAATCCAGTCTTCGTTGTCCTTTGCGTATTTAAGACGATCTGCTATATTCTTTTTGCTAAGCAAATAAACCTTTATAGCAGATCGACCAAAAAGACCAGCTTCTGCTTGGATAGGTGAACAATTCGGCGGTCGGTTTGGGCACTTGATTTTCTCTTTGGACCTGTTTTGGGGCTTAAGGGCATTTGCCACCATCGAACACTTAACCATTCTCGCAATATTTCTGAGCGACATTCCCTCTCTTCTCAAGTTTTGGATGACGATCCGTTGTTCGGCAGTACAATTTTTCTTACCTCTTCCCATTTTCAAATACATATGTAATTTTAAAATTAATGTCTAATGTAGTCTTTACTTAATACACTCGACTAATATTACTTGCTTTCTAGCCCCAAAAGCAGAACTTTGCCTTCAATCTATTTTCCAATCTTCATACTGGGAGCTGAAGTTGGCCAAAACTCTTTGTTGGAATATTGTCGCTCTTATTGCCAGATTAGATTAATAGATGCTTTATAGAGCATCCAGACACAGTGAAGAGTTCATGGGACACAGTTCAAGGACAGTGTATTGAATTGAGATATGTACTATTAAGCATACACTTTGTACTTCCAGTTAGGAGTTTTGAATTTCAAAGTAGTTGAGTAACAGTGACAGGTGGTCCTCTTTTTACCCTTCTAAGACGATATGTTGATGCCAACATCTTGACATACTCAAAACTGAAAGTACGATCCGTGTTAACACCTGAACTCAACACATACAACTGTCATCAGTCAGATTCTCACAGGAAATAATTTGATTTATTAAGTAGTTAACTTCGTCACAACATACATTTATTTGCCGTCCAATTGTCTCCACAGCCAGGATATTAAAGTCCCTATACGTGATTAATGCCTGAATCTTATAAAAAAAAAATTATCACCTTAATAGCTTCCTTCGATTGCGATCAATCTACCTGAACACACATCCCTCCCACGTATCCACGAGAAATGTTATGAATTCTAAAATAGATTCGATCCCAAAACATCCAGAATAATCCCAAAATGCCACTCGTGGCTTGTCCCACGGCCGTAACAATGCGCTTGTCTATCGTGACGAAAAATTTTATTCATGACGACGAAAAAACTCTGGACTCTGAATCTGAATTCGCCCCTTCAAAGAAGAACTAAACGAAAACATACTAAAAATGGTACATTTATGTACATGCAGGTACCTAATTTATGAGCTTCTGATTTATAAGCCGACAAGCAACTACATATTTGTCAGCAGGACAAAGGCAAAATGAAGGCGACACAAATATTTCACATGGACACGGGAGCACATTTTTTTTTTTTTGGTCGGATTTCAAGGACCACCATCGATTAGGAGCAGTCAACTTGATTTACTTTACTCAATATGCCACCTATACGAGTATGCTAATAAAATGTTCAAAGGCAAATGATTGCCGCAGATAAACGGCAAAGAGTGACAAAAACGCTTAGAGACCGCAGATTCCATCGATTTCCATTGTTCCCATACGCAAATATTTTTCTAATCCACCACCACCGCCGGTATCGCAAATTTGCCGTTCTAAGGAATTCTTAAAAACACAAACATGGGACCACATTACCGAGGGATACTTTTTCCATTATTGAAATCCGCCCATTTCGTGTTCGACTCAAAGGAGAAAAGCGAAAACCCTTACGGATTCACATGCAATTCAGCTAGATTCGCCAGCAATGCAATGCACAAATGTATTTTTGATCCTTAAATCGTTTGGCCTCACCCACACCCAACTACTGATTAACATGTGTCTTCCTCGGAGGGTGTACTAAGTGTAACTCCTTTGTTGTGTTCGATACTAAAGTTGTCCGCCGGTGATATAGTTAAAGTGAGTCCTTTTTCCTTTTACACAGTAAAGCCCGAGTTGAAGCGAACCTAAGCAAAAGATCACAGTATCTGTGACCAATTGAACGCATTATGAATGCGACAAAACTAGCAAAGAAGTACTCACATCCAGAACGTGTGGGCCGCACATCTCATGCCAGAGACCAATTCTACATACAGTCGGGCTTCAGTGTTAATATAATTATTACAGAGGGGAAAAATCACACCCGAACGAGGATCCTCGATCGCTGCATCCTCGATTTTAATTCTGAAGCAGGCATGTTCGCGTTAACAAGTTGTTTCGTTTCGTTTCGTTACAACCCGTGGGTGGATGTAGAGTGGATCCGATACGGATGCATCTTGTCTCTTGAGTTCGCGAAACCGCTGACGGGAAGGAGAGAGAGTTGCTGTAAATTAAGCAACATCCAGCAGGAGCGGAAACAACATCGTCGTCGATGCAGGACCGGCAGATAGATGAAGGAAATCGCGCTGTAGGATCATATCTTGCCAATTAAATTTGAATTTATTTCGCGGTCGATTCAGTTTTCGAACATCGTCAGCGACAGCCTATCAGCTGCACAGCAGCTCAGTCAGCTTGGGAGCTGGTCAAATGGTAGGTTTGCCCTCGTTTGATCCGAGTTTCTGGTTCACAAAAAAAAGAACAAAACAAGAACACCGATTCCATTGAGCAATAAAATGCAAACATAGCGACTTTGATAGATGTCTGGCTTGGTGTGGCGATCCTAAGCTGGGTCTCACATTCAACGAGAATAATCGCAGACACTGCTCAGACCATGGCTGGCGGTCGGCTAACGACGAAGGTGATGACAACAACTAAGCTGGAGGAATCAACACCCAAGACCAATTAATCAAAGCGGCGACAATTCCTGTCAGGTGAGGCACACGGTTTGCTGGATCCCTTCTGACTGCAAAAACACGAAGGAAGTTCCCATGAATGGAGTGAAGTAGCAAATCAATGCAACGGATTAGAAGGGACGACAAAAAGTCGAGGTATTAGGAAACTTCTCAGTCGATGGACACAAAAACAAAAAGATCATGTCCCCCAAGCAACAAAGCAAAATTCTTTGACATGGCCTGGAGGTCGAAAAAATGTCCATTCTTCTGTGCGGGCTGGGCTATTGGGTAGGTTTAGCGGCGAAACAATGCAAAAATAACACCTTTTGCTGCTGGTGCATTGAACGCAGGTAACAGTGTAAAGCCGCCACGTCGCACAGTGGTCGGATTCACTAATTTAGCGGGACAAAATGTAAAAATCAAAGTCAATCGAACTGCCTCAAAATGACAGGCTAGCTTCGCAATACAATAGGTAACTGTAGTTCATATTTTGTTTGTTGATCTCTTTCACTGGTCAGAAAATATTAAGCTTAGAAGTTAGTAGTTGATGAAAGCCACTTAGCGATAGCAGAACAATGGTATTTTTTGTGTAATCTCGTTGAGCTACTAAAAGTGTAACGGTATGAAATTTTCGTTTTGCATAATTAACTAGAATAAAACTAAATAGTTCCGCTGAGTTCCGGCTCGAAATTTATAATAAGTAATTCTGTGGAGTATTGACTTTTAGGTAAAACAAAAACTTTTTGCGCGTTTTTGCGACCCCATACAAATATTTTCACAATGTTTTTAAATTTGGGCGCAAACTGTTAACACAAAAAGGATTGATGCTGTAAGAGCGTTTGTTATTGACAAATTTGAACTTTCGGAGCTGTCTCAAGATGCTGGAAAAAAAACTAATACTTCCATAAAAAATTTGCTGTTCAAAATTGATGAAAAGTGGTTGAAAAGCTCCTCCTGGTAGGAGGGACCTTGCCTTGTATAACGGACGGAGGACATTCAAAAAAAGGTCGGAAGAACAAAAAATCGTTTTTAGGAATGTTGAGAAAAGTCAAAAACACGCAAAGTTCAAAATTGAATAAATTCAATGAGGAAATAATAAAAGCTAGTGAAGTTGTGCTTTGTAAAATCGGTAAACTAGATTCAGCAAATATCATTAAGGATCTTTCGGAAGCTTCATCCAATAGAGGTGGTGAAGTGAAAACATTTTATAAAAATCGAAGTTCTGATCACGAGTTAATAGAGAACTTATAGAACGGTTTTAAATTGTTTTAGAAATAATGGGCAGTGGATATGCTATAAAGGAAAATGCACTTGAAAAGTATGTAACAGAAATAAGAAACTTTTATCTAAAGAAATATTTATGGTACTCTATGCCAGTGAGCGTTCATGAAGTGCTTTTTCATAGAAAATGCATCATTGCATCCTGTATTCTTGCTGTAGGAAGAGGCACAAGAGGCTAAGAATAAGGACACAAGAAAGTTTAGAGAGATGTTCACACGGAAAAATTCTAGATTAAATACAAATACAGATCTCTTGAATCGGCTGTTGATTTCTTTAGAAGTCCTGATTTCGTCAAAAGAAGTCCTTTTCTTGTTATCAATTGATAATCTCGAAGAGGAAGTTTTATTTGATGGAGATAAAAGTGAATAACCAAAATATAATTATTTTTACCTAAGACTCAAAATAGTATATAACAGTTTAAACCGAAAAAACGTATTTTATCAAAAAAAAAAAAAAATAAATAAATCTGCTTCTTGTTGTGGTATAACGACATTGATAACACTGTTAACAAAAATTTGTTTATGTTATTTTTTTGTTAGTTTCTGCTTCCTTATGATATGTCAAGCACGTTTTGAGTGTTCATTCGTTCTAACTGATAGCTTTACGGTAACGGCATCGCGAAATGTGTTAACGGAATTGCAAGCGGAACAAGCCTATCATTCGATAAAGAAGATAAATAAAAATGTTTCATTTAATTATGGAACAGTGGTACTGACACTGAAAACTATCGTACGAAAAGATGGCCGCTAAGAGAAGCCATTATACTATACCTGATGCAAAAAAACGTGAAGTTCTACGAATTGGTAGATTCAGGAAAAGTACTTATGTACCCGCTTCAAATCAAAGGAACGTAATGTTTGGACAGCATTCAGGGTAATAAAAGGAAATAAAGGAGAAAATTATGTAGAACTAGTAGAAAATTTAGTGGATAGGTTTAATATATTAGAATGCAGGATGTCGCTAAAACTACATGTTCTTCACTCTCATTTAGATTTGTTTTTTTAGTGAAAACGTGGAGAGCATTAGTGAAGAACATGCTGAGACGTTTCCCTAAGACCAGGGGAAATTGGATGCCAATATGCTGGGCGACTACGTTTGGCACCTAAAAATGGGCAATTCCAAAGTTCACAGTAGGAAAACAAGAAAAATCTCTGCACTTCTAAATGCATATGGAAGTGTAAATATTTTTTTTTGTTCGTATATGTATATGATAGGTTATTAACATTTGAAGTAACATTTTGAATTAAGTTTCCTTCTTTCTAAGTTTTCTTTTATATATTTTTTTTTTTAATTACAAAAGTGCACAAATGCCCAGAAATGCCAATACATCCGAATTGAGTAAAGTTTATTTACTTGACCAAATTGTCTTTCTTTTAAAGGTCAATACTGTCAGTTTTCTTCCAAAAATGTTCTTACGAGTCATAAGTGGTCACGATGTGGGCAGGTCAAGGTAGTCCCTCAAGAAAGCCACCTTTTTTTTATTTGCACTATAAGTATTAAACATTTAAAACCAAACTCAATGCAATGTTTTGTCAAAAGGTGATCCTTATGGCAGTCTTTGTGTAATTGATAGCAGTAATACTTTTTTTTGTTTTTGCCTCCAGGTTGAAATGTTCAAAAGACACTCGGTAGTTCATCGGTACCAAGCGAGTGGGATTCTTACCGCACCAAAAACACCTGGAAATCAAAACCAATCTTTGAAAGATCGACAAATGATTTTTCTTTCTTGAATTTAAATCGCATTGGGGGAAGTTTAAATTTATAATATAGGTATAGGGTAACTTTGGGCATTATGGCGCACTTTTTTTGTTTCTCGAATAATTTCAACATGAAAAGCTTTTTTATCAAAAAACAAAAACAGTTAGAAAATATGAGAAAATCAGAACAAAAATACGTTAAATAATTTTAATAATTGAATGATTTGAACAAAGAAAAAGTTAAGTTAAAAATATTTTACAAAAAACCATAATGCCCAATGCATAGGGCAATATGGTGCATCCCTTTGGGCAATATGGTGTGATGCTGTAATCGCGGTTTGATTTGTCACAGCTATCAGTGTTTTTGAATGAAGTACATGAGTTCAAAGCCCATATAAAACAGCTATTTTCTGTTAGGAGCGAATCCATACGCTTGTAGTTTCCTTATATGAGCCACAATTTATTGCTCGTTTTCTACTCCTAAGCATGTGGGAGTACCTAAACATGCTTCCTGTCGTCATCGTCCTAGAGTACTCTTAAAGAGTGGATGTGAAATATATGATTTCAGTATTTCGTCTTGGTAAATCCCTATGTCTGCTTTTACACTTAAGACTTGTGAGTCTAGACTTTTTTCGAATTTCTCTTTGTTATTGACATCCGTGAGTCTTGTGCTCTTACACTTCAGACTTTTTTCCTTGACTCAAATTTGATATTCCTCTTTTATTTTGCAGTTCTTGTATTGTGCAGATGACTAGGTGGGAAGCAACACAATGATAAAACGAAGAAGAGAAAAGAAAAACGTCAAAAAGAGTCGCCAAAAACCTTACCCTCGACTCCTTCTCATCTTTTTGAACTTCCTTACTCTTTTGCACCCATGTGAGTCTAGACTCACAAGTCTAAGTATAAAAGCAGACTATGCAGTTTGTACTCAAACTTGAGCAACATCTAAAAATAGAGCAGAACACACTTGTTTTTCTTCCAGTGCCTTAAATCTGTAATTCGATGCACTTGGTCGTGGAATGTTTATTTCTGAATCCAAACTGATGATTTGGAATAAGTCAATTCAATTATTTTACTTAACCTCTTCAGAAGCAATTTTTCGAAAACATTTGCAATAATTGGTATTAGCGTTTTTCCGATGACGTCTCCGTTTGTTTCAAGGTCCAAGGCCGGACAAACAGCTCCTGTAATTTCGGAATTGTAAAACGCCAATTTTTTTTTTTTTTTTTTTTTGATTTAATATAATAACTGCTATAGAAGTACGTAGGTTTTTTTCGACAGGTATACTAATTTTTGGCCACACTTCCAAAGTGGAAAGTGAAACATTTGCCTAAAAAATCCTCAGATACAATAATTTTTAATAAAAAATTAACTATGCAATATAAAAAAAAATCTCCTACGTACTTCCCTAGACAATGTATTTTTCAAGATATATTCAATATTTCAAGTAAATCGGTTGAAAATTGTCTGAGTTATGTTTCCGGCCAACTTAAAAAATGCAGTTTTGAGATACACGCGTTTCAAGTTTTGATTCGTAGAAAATCAGAAAAAAATTTGCAATATCTTTAATCTGCGATGCCTGCACCGAGTACTAGAGACTTTTCCCGACCATAATATTTTGGGACATAATTTTTGAGGTCTTAGGGGACAATTAAAAAATCGATTTTTCGAAAATTCTAGAGTGGCCTAACCCCTTAAAGTATTTACTCGTGTGAAATCACTTTGGTCTCTAAATCTTGCCGTATAAGCTTGTAAATACAACATTTATCTTGACAACTTCAAAACTCACTCATTCCAAATTCAAATTATTCTACAAGAAAACGAAATTTTACCAGAAAACGAAATTCGACAAGAAAACGACAGATAGTCAGTGAAATAGAGAATTATTATAAAATGGAGTTGTTAATTTGACTGTTGAAGCAGAACATCGTTCATCATCATCAACAAAGACACAAGACGCTCCTTTTTGTTGAAAACCCGACCAACAGAATGTGTGGAAAGATCAATGATTCTACTTTATCAAAATAGAAAATCTCGTCCAATTAGTCATGACGAGGGCAACCGGAAATATGCCCTTAAAAAACCGTTTATAGCGCTTTAAATATGCTCTAAAAAGACGTTATATGCTCTTAAAATATGCTCTAAAAACTATTGAAAACTGGAAAAATCACGGAAAATTAAACAAAAAAATATTATTTTTAAATAATTTTCATTTGAGGAAACACAACTAAATAAGGAACAACTTAATTAAATAACTTAAAAATAACCCTGCAGCTAAAATTTCAGTTCCGAAGACACGCAAACGGCAAAATCAGAAAATCTAATGATGCAGTTTTGTTCGCCGTTCCTTTGTTATTGTTTATCAGAACGATTTTCGAATAGGCATTGTTAATAATAATAATAAAACAAAAAAATCTAATTTACGAGAGTCGAAAATCGATTATTTGAATAAAAAAATGGCAAAAAATCGAAATGAAGAAAAATCAAAAATTTAACGTGTACATAAATGCGCGCCTGACTTCACACACACACACATAAAAATCCATTTGGGTTATGCTAAGCATCATGCGCACCAATATCAGACAAAAAAAGCTTCAATTTGTTTGATGCTCTTTACATTTAGTACTGAAATTAAGCGTAGGGTCATTTTTGATACTATGGGGCCTTTAGTGTACAGAAAAACACTTTTGGTACAGGATTTTGACCCCGTCCATCGGAGTCATCTACCGAAAGTGAAAAACGACATATTTCGACGACAAAATAAAAGTCACTTAAGCACGGGTCTAAAGCTCTGCGAGCAAAAAAGTTATTCAACATTTCTTCACGAAATAGTATCAAAATTGATACTAGTTCTGTTGAGGGTTAAATTGTCAAAAAGGAAACTTTGCCTATTTACTCTAAAGACATTTTTGTACTTCTTTCTACCTCAACGAATGTAATACGCGCAAATGTAAATGCCATTATCTCAGAGACTGTGTATTCATTCACTTTTGAATTTTGTCCCGACAGACAACTAGAAATTTCTTCTAAAGTCTTAAAACCACGGTTTTTTCCAAAACATTTGACATTTCGGTCTATATTTTTCTCCCTATTTTACAGTCAATGGAGCTAAATTTTTTTTCTTCACATAAACAGTAGATGAAAAAAGGACAAATAAGCAAAAATATTGAAAGCAATAGCTGCTACACAAATAACATCGAAGCTTGTAAAGCATTGCCGTGAAGAGCTGAAGGTTCTCCGCACGCAGCACAATGTAAAACTATGCTGGGTCCCTGGACACAACGGGATACCAGGCAACGAAGCCGCAGATGAACTGGCCAGAAAGGGCTCAGCCCTAGATAGAGAACAAGCAGACGGGATGGTCAAACCTCCACTTTGCAACATTCGGGCCAAAATTGAACAAAAATCAGTAATTGAAGCGAATAACAGGTGGAGATCGCTAGTCACCTGTGTGATATCAAGAGGACTATGGCCAAAATACGACAAAACAAGAACTATGAAACTCCTACAAAAGGACAGAAAGTCGTTGTCAATGCTAATAGGAGTCCTAACTGGGCATAATACTCTGAGATACCACTTGAAGAAATTACGACTGAATGATGATGACATATGCAGAGGATGTGGTGACGAAGAGGTACATGAGGACACAACCCATTTCCTCTGTCACTGCCCTAGCCTTTGTCAACTGAGAAACAGGGCCCTAGGCAAATTCTATTTCGATCATATCGAAGAGCTATCTGATGGATCACCATCTAACCTGCTTGAGTTTGCTAAGGCGTCGGGTTGGATGCAACCTAGTCATTGATACCACGGGTAGGATCACGCTATAGGTATCACAATGGGTCCACATGGACCTAAGTGTGATGAGGATGCAAGCATTCTCATCAGCCCGAAAACCTAACCTAACCTAAAAGTATTGAAAAAATTCACAAGTATGCTAAAATATGTCCTAAAAATGCAGAAATATGCCGAAATATGCTCTTCAAAGTGAAATATGCAACAGTATGCATTTATACCCAAAATATGCACAAATATGCCCTAACTAATAGGGCTCAAAATGCTTAGTTTTGTTTAAAACGTATTTCTGTGTGATCCAATTTCCAATAAGACCTCCCACAAAAAACCTGCTTCTGCATATTTCCGGTTGCACTAGTCACAACTCTTCAGACATATTTCAAGAATGCAATGGGTACTTACTTACTCATACTATGGAAACATCTACTTCGAAACATTTTCATTTCACTGTTCAATTCCCATTTCATTATAAAAAACAAAACGAGGAAGTTAATTACTACCAAGTTTACTATTGTTCCTTATCTAACAGTACGAGTAGGTATGTATGAATATCGCGCATAAAAGAAGACTTTTTTGTTCCTATTTCATGTCCTTTTACGCTGACTCACACAGTTAAGCTTTAATAGATTCACTGAGTGTCAAGCAAACAAAATGAGCTAAATACAAGTTATCTGTAGCTACGCGTATGCCAACCCGTTGTAAAACAAGCCATGCAATAACATTCAAACATTAAGGATACACAACGCGACTAGTAAAGAGTTCCGCATCCTGAAATCAGTGGAATCCTGATATAGGTTCCCGCCACGTTCTACGATGTGTCACAACCAAACATGCCTTCAGGCACTGATAAACACACATGTGTGTAGTTATACTCCTCGCGTTTCGCTACGACGGATTTAACTGCGGGATCCACATTAAAAGTAAAAAAAAAAATCACACATCAAGGATAATTTCCCCTTCAACGGGTCGATGTGACAATAACTTCACACTAAAATCTAAGAGCGGTACACACATAAGTGCTGAATAATTAAACTTGTCCGGGGGGTTACGGCAGCGGGCCTAATATGTGTGTGGGTGCGGAATTCCTTCGCTCCAATTATTTGTGCCGAGAAGAAGGGTTGACAAGTTGTTCTAATGAAGTTAACATGCGATACATATTCGTTGTCATCTCGTAATGTTGTTGTTAACAAAGACGAAACTGCCACCATGAAGTAGCTATCTGCGAATAAGCGTTTTATGCTTTAGTTGTTGGCATTGTGTGGCGTATGAGAAAGCGCTTAGAGTGGTGTATTGATTTTCTTGTTTATAAAGTCTTAGTAAAGTGGATGAATTTTAATAACGTACTTGTTCGGATATGTACGAGTATGTGTGCACGAACATGGATCTACCGTGAGTGCAAAATCAACGTATTGAGTTCCCATCGGTGCGGTGGTAAGCTTCTACATTCTGTAGTTTATTTATTTATTTGCCTAGTTACAGACATACAGATGAAGATGTTTTTATTGAGCCCTTCAATTGTTCTTATGTCATTGGCGTAGACACATTACCCCAATATCTCTAGACCTTGCGGTTTATCGTTCTAAAAATAAAATTAACATCTTTCTGATAATTAAAGGTAATGTTTTAGTAGAAATGTAGCTAATAAATGGTAATGGTATTAGGACATAGTGAAAGACGCCTCTATATGCCCAATGTTTTTTGATTTCCGTTCCAACATTGCTCATCGTGAGTTCAGTGAGCCAAGTTGAGCCATGAACACGTACAGTCGAAGAACAATGCGTAAAGGTTATCCAATTCTATTATGAAAATGGGCGCTCAAAAAAAATGCGCATCGTTTACTTTACGCAGAAAATCATCTTCGACGATATTGTTCATAATAGTTCTAGGTTTTTACAATAAAGATCTATTTATCTTTTATCCAACAACATAGTAATTTTTTTCCGGCCTGCTTTCCGCCCAAAATTGGCAATGTTATTAATTGACGAAGCAAGCGTTGCTTAGCTTAAGTTGGGTTTTGCGAAAATGATTAATAGAAGCGTAATTCTTCGTATTATGCGATGCACAACAAAATGTGCGTAAACAAAGGTGATAGCGACCTTCAAGGATCGCTTAAGAAAACCTTTTTAAGGGTTTCTTCTTACCACTTGGAGACCAAAAGGTCCATTGTGATTCACTTCGTTTTTTTAATTCAAATTTCTCGGTTTTTGATATATTTTTTGTTGGGCATCACGTGTCAAAATATTCAGTATAGCTTGCAGCTTTATCATGCAGCGCTTGACACTTCTCGACCGTTAAGAAATTATTGAAAAATATTACCAAAGTTTGAGCTCTGTTGTGATTGCTCAACGTTGTTCAGCAAAAAATTGAGTCGCCGTCATCGTTCCTCTGCGTATGCTACACGCCGAACTGTAGCCACCAACAAGACAACGGAAAGCGCGAAGTGAGGAGAATATCGCAACTGCAGCGGCCAGTATTGCCAATGAGCCAAATTTGTCAATTTCACGACGATCGCAACAATTGGGGCTTTCATAGACGCGTATTATGAATTCCTACTACGAGTCAGCGCACCCATTGTGCTGACATCGGGGAGGGTTTTAGTAGTGTACTTACGAATTTACATTTGTAAACCCTCCTCGAGCTCAGCGCAAAAAATGCGTAGGGTTTCAATTGTGTTTATCTAAAATGTGTATCATGAATCCCTACTACATTTCAGCACACCAGTTGCGATTGAGGAGGGTTTTAATAATGTAGTAATGATTTGACATCTGGAAACCCTCCTGCATGTCAGCACAAAACGAGACAGATGAGGTTGTATTAATTGTATATTTAATTATTAAAAAAAAACAGTACCTATTAATATTAAGTGATTTCGGCCAAAAAATGATCTTGGATTTTTTGGCCTTGTTAACAAACAAAATTGCCAAGTAGAAAAAAAATCGGCGAGGACTTATGAATTGGCCGCTGCAGTCATGTGATTTGACACCCCTAGATTATTAGATTCCCTCAATCCACAGACTTTGGAACATTTGGAAGCCAATATTCGTCAAGCCTCAAATGTTGAACAGGGTTATCAAAAATTGGAGTGATCGGGTACTTCAGTGTAAACAAAGTCGTAGTGGACATTCAAACCATATCTTGGGCAATGCCCAAGCTTCAAAATAAAGCAAAAACCAAATTGATATATCAAACTTTGTTGTTTTATTCAAAACTAAAATCCTATATCTCACTAATCAAAGACCCTTTCTATGGGTAGTATTGAGGCATTTTTAAAACTCGCTTTCAAAAAATCCCTTCTTAGTGTGCACGTAATGGAATGATTGCACTCGAAGTGTTACTAAATCCAAGTTGTATCTTTCAAATATTAACAACAAAGTTTTTTCTCACTGTTCCATTTCGTCATCAGAAGCTTCTCAACTTTGAACTCGTTTCGAGTCAGCAAATATCTTCCATTCGCGCAAAAAATTGTTATGACGTATCTGACTCCCTACCGCGAATAAAATATTAATAAACGTATCTGTATGTTTTTGTTGTTTCATTTAACAAACTCAACCATCATCGGTGCGGAATTCCATGAATCTGCTGAAATGTTTTGCATAAATAAATACCGACTTCAAAAGTAATACTTTTTAAGAACAATGTCACACTTCGAACAACACGATGATTTCATGGTTGCATGAATCCGTCCATGAGCTTCTTACCATGTTACCAGCAGAGAGCTTGCTTGTCCCAACTGCCAGAACAGAGTTCCATGTAATTAATGTTACCTCACATCGCATAGCAGGAAAGACAAAAGCGTCTCCGGCCAAATCGCTTGCTATCGCTCAACCTGCTAAATGAGTATCTACGTGTAGGTATGTAAATTTTTTAAAACAATTAATTTACACCGGTTAACATTCAATGGGAACACCAGACTGTGATCTCGAACAAATAGCCGTCATTTGTATGCGTTGGTCTCTTAAGCAGCCAACAGGAACTAACGTATTGGAACAACGTGTAATGAGGGTTTTTCTCGTTCGGATTAGTGGGTTCGACAGTTACCTCAGTATTATCTTGTATTTGCATTTCAAGCTAGCAAAGCTTATAATTAGATCGAGTATCTGTAGTGGGCTACGTGGGTTTCTCCAGTGGCTGTGAATGAAAGTGCTGCATGTCAGTGGGATTTATTTGGAACCAGTGCACTGCAAGTCTCTGGTGTCTCTGTAATTTTGAGCTCATTTTGCCTGATTGTCAATCAGGGCTGCCGAAGTGAGTACTAAGGGAGTACTCGTACTACTCTCTCAAGCACTGTACTCCCGTGCTCCCCTCGTCCTGATTGTACTCCCCTATTAAATATTTCCATTTTTTTTTGAAACAAGTAGTACTTTGAGTACCTTTGTCTTTATTGAATAGTACTTTGTTAAAATACTAACACGATAATGAAATACAGTGGCCGCTATAAGTATAAAGACAGACATTATCAAAATGTTCAGTTTGATATACAGACTGAACTTCTAACTAAAGAAGCCATGCACAAGAGGCGAAATACTTCAGTATAAAAGCATTGTGTTTACCTTACAATATTTCAGATGATTGAAAAGTATTTTTATATTTAAAATATTTTAAAGGTAATTTCACAGATGACTCGCACTCCTAGTAATTCGAAATGATAATAATTATTCAACCTCTATTTAGCCATGCCCCATAGGTATATGACATATGTATGTATATCGGAGGATATTGAACACATTCTTTGTGGTTGTCAGGCTATTGCTCGCTCTCTAGAGAATTTTTTAGGGAATGACTTCTTTAACACACTGGAAGAGACTGGCCAAACTTACTACAAACAAATTTAAAAAGGGCGAAAGGGAAAAGGGGAAAAGGGAAAAAAGGAAAAGATTTGGTTTAGGTACCATCATACGATGGTCCCATTATGGTGCCTCGTGCTTTGTTTTGCCTCAGAACTCCCGATAACCTAACCTAATCTAACCTAGTCGTGCCCCGCGGAACCTATTTGACCCTGGAAGGATGGGCAGTTACTGCTATACAAAGAGAGCATGAAAAGCGGTCAGTTGCATCGAAGGTAGGACGATCTGTTTCCGTCGTGTGTAATTTCTTGAATTTAAGTAAAAATTATGGCTCTGCTCTCTCATCTAGATCCGGTCGACCAAGCTATTTCACGCAAATTCAGGTGAAACATGCCGAATGCCGGTCAGGTAAGGCGCGAGTTGGAACTTCCCGTAACTGTAAGAAAAGTGCAGCAACTGTTGAAGCAAACAGTCCCGATGGTTTAAGTTTATATTGGCGTAATTTGCAAGATGAAAAAGCAGTGAAAATGACCCGGCACTCCGGAGGTGGAAGTGCAATGGTTTCGGATCCAAACAGTCCCGATGGTTTAAGTTTATATTGGCGTAATTTGCAAGATGAAAAAGCAGTGAAAATGACCCGGCACTCCGGAGGTGGAAGTGCAATGGTTTCGGATCCCTTTGGGAAAAATGGAAAAATCACTTTGATATGGCTACCACCCAAAATGAATGGTGTGAAATACAGAAAGGTGCTCGAATATGCTTTAGACGAATTTGGAAAAATTCCGGCTGGTGAAAACTTTATTTTTCCAACAAGACAATTCACACGGCAAAAATAGTCCGCGAATAGTTGGGAGTCAGCGGAACAAGATGTTTGCCGTGGTCATCATGTAGTCCTGATCGGAAACCAATCGAAAACATGTGGGGGATCATGGCTTGAAAAATGTATATGAGAGGCAGTACTGGAATGTGAAAGAGCTAAAAACACAAATAGCCCAGGCATGAATCGAGATCAATGGAGAAGTTCTGTAGAGCTTGATAAATTCCATGCATAATAGAATTTTCGAAGTTATGTGGAGCCGAGGAGGTTGTACGAAGTACTGAGTTTCAGTTTGATAGGTAAAACCCAAGGCTTGGTTATTTTAATGCTTAAATTTCTTACTGTTATAGTTTTATACAATATTTTTTTTTTTAATGTTTTTGGGGTTCATTTAATCATCATTCATCAAAAATTTTGTTTTTCTGTCGCTTTGCTATTTAAAAAAGCGAACTTTTTAGAAAAAAGCTTGAGGCTGCAGTCCAAATAAAATAATTAAGTTTTAGAGTTTCAACAGGCTAATGGTTGTTTTTGATATTGGATTTGTATCGTTTCTTTTTTTGTACTCCCCTTAGACACGAAATACTCCCCTGTAAACGTCTAAAATACTCCCATTCGAATTTTCAAAATGGCAGCCCTGTTGTCAATGGCAGGGGTAGGGGTTGTGAAAAAACTGCCAGCTGGCTTAGTTTGTAAAATCGTGGAAGTTTTACTGTTTTTACTTTATAAAAACAACATTCCAACGCATAGTTTAACACATTCTTACTTGTGCCAAAGTGTAGGTACAGGTCAATTTACCTATACAGAAATTTCGAGCCAACTTTTTATAAAGTAATTGACATTTATTAGTACTTAAGGCGCAGTAAAAGGACACTAACTATGGTGGATTCTCTAGAACTATGGAAGGTTGATTTTGTTCTTTAAAGAGTCAAAGTAATCAACAAGAGTGTGGAGCCAAGTATTTCGATAAAAAAAACTGTCCAAGAACTTGTTGGGCACAAACAAAATAAGGTTCCGTAGTTAAAACGACTAAAGGGAGAAAAGGAAAAAAGTATTTCTCTAGTGCAATTATGAGGGAAATTCCGTCAACTCAAAAAAAAAAAGAAGGAAACAACATGAATTTCGATCTGAAATTTGGTCGAAAGAAAAAAATGTACCTATCTACATCACCGGTAATACAATAAATCTACTACAGAAAAGTAATTCCTCGCACATTTGTTTCTTCCTCCTTTCCTTACATTGTAACTAAACATCGTAACTCCTTACGGTTGTAACATCAAGCATTCTAAAACGACTGGCGCAATTTATTTGTATATCTTCATTATGTTCTTTTCATTTAGACCTGAACAATCCTTGAAAGTTTCAAATTATCTATAATACCATCACTGTGTCAAAAGTTGCAGGCGCCTGAAGTTGAAGTTATTTTGTAATAACGGTACACTTCTCTTGGAAACCACTGAACCAATTCATTTCAAATTTTCAGGCAATACTCATCTCATCTCATCTACATATATGAATGAAAATTGTGGAGAACTTTGGGAAAAATGTTTGACTGAATTTTTTTACAGTAGTTTTCACGAAACAGCCTTTCTGTGAGACATTTTTTTTCCGGCAACCTCTCAAAATTTATTTTTTCAAAACTTTCCACCAGTTTTATTTGTTATCGAAATCGGTCAAACGGTTCGGAAGAAAAGTGTACCGGAAGGTCGAGTGTGTGTGATTTTACAGGAGAGCGAAATTTTCAAAAAGAAGCGCGAACAACACGATTCCGGGCCTCACTGTCGATGACAGTTGCGCTGTTTGCGAGTTACTATTGACATTTTACTTTGAGAACTCATCCCTAATAACCTTGACATGAAGGTGAAACTAGCTTTTTTGGATACTAACCTAGCGGCCTAATCTATTCTTCCTCTGAAGCGTTGTCATCCCTTAGCATGACCTATGATGCTTGATACTCGGCGAGTAGTCAGGTTCAAAATCTCCTACTCGGTGACTATATCTATAGAATCTGTCAGTCCGGTTACTCTGATGAATCTCAGAATCTGCAAGGGCTCTAATTAAAAAAATGTCCTGTGTATCTATGAAAAAGGGTTCGAGGCAGTCTCTTCTTTGCGAGAATAAGGCCACGCATCTGCTATAATAGTTTCGGTGTCATGTCACCGAACTGAACAGATGCATTGGCTCATATTATTGAAGAATCTAGAAAGACCCAACTTTAATTTTAAAGGACAACGGAAAGCTTTATCTGGTATACTCTAAGTAATGTGCCTGGGATCGACAATGAATCAGAAGACTTTGCAAACAGCACTGCACCTGATTCGTGTGTCTCGCCTGCTTGCTCTATTTATTCCTAGTCTACCTAAATCTTTAAATCAAAATCCTTGAAGTAATGTGTTGTCATTTCTTAGATACCTGTGTTAGTTAGATAGTAGCATTGCATGTGCATCAGTCCAAAGGAGTATTGTTTTTTTTTCGGAGAGTAGCAATCTTGCGCAGTTTCAATAGTACCCCAACTCTTAAGGCTGAAGTCGCCACCCAAGGTGCAAGATGTTCCGAAACAATACGGCCCATTTCAAAACGTGTATACCGAGCTATTGCGATATGCGATTACACTGATCCCTAAGAAATGGAAAGAAACCCAGAGCTCCACACAAAATACAAACCAAAACCGAATATATTTTTGAATACAAATTAACAAGACACCAGTGCCAACAGTCTAATTGAGTTATTAGAGAGGAAGCACTTAGTATCAAATAAGAATTAGGTTTTACGTCCACGTATGTGGCCACGACCAGTAAACGGTTTACAATTGATGGTATTAAAGCCGCCTCTTCGAAGTAACACAATCTAAAATGATGTTGTTCCAACAAGAACCAGCACAAAGCATCTGTAAAAAATAAATGAGAAAAAATCTCACAGCATATAGCGTAGCTAAATCAGTCCTAAGCCTTCGGTCGACGTCAACAAAGGCCAGATCCGTTAATGGCTTTTCCCACATAAACCGATTAGCGCGCCCCTTTGTTCCGCCCAATACAATATAATATGATCCAATTCGAAATTGCTTGACAACACAATGTTACCCAGCTTGTAATCATGCGCGCTACTGGTTATGCCCTCGCCTCGGATTCTTCGTGTGTGATCGACCAGGACTGTACGAGTATCTGTATTGCTCCATTAGCAGCAGCATTCACAGTTTGGATTCATTTAATCCGCTGTGGCTTTCTGTTCGGTCAAACAAACACTATGTTATATGCGTCCGATGCACACCGGAGAATATGGGACAGCCAGCCAAGTGAATGGAATTCTTGAGAATCTTCCTCTCTCCGACCGGCAGGTGATTACACGATCGTTGATCGTCAAATTTATTTGATTACTTTGGCCGTGTGATAATCGGTTTCCCTCATTCTCAACAGCAAAGGCAAACAAATAAAAACAGTGGGATGGATATTTGGAATTACAGTCAATCAAAAGATCGTAACTTCATATCCGAGGAATTTGGAGATGGCCCTTTGCGAGAAGATCCTAAAGCTTTCCGTTGCCCTTTCTTCACTGTAATAAAATAAATCTATATACACTTCATTTATTGTTGTTGTGTTAATTTTACGCCCTTGCACTGTAAAAGTGGCACAAGTCAAACAATAGGAAGCACCTACTTATAAGATAGCGTTACGCGATGAACATAAAATATTTCATAGACTATTTTACCAACGAACGAGTTCGGTAGTCTCCACGAAATCTGTTTCCCACTTCCAAACTTGGCCGTTTATGAGTCGTTGTTACTTATTCAGCGAACGGATTAAAACACATTTTATTAATTTCAAGTTAATTGGCTCATTTATACCGTAATTCGTTTTATGATGAGGAATACGCAGTAACTACACAGGTAATGCGATCCCCCACAAAAGATTAAGCCTAAACAGGATAGATAGATATACAAGTACAGATAGATACTTTGTTATAAGTAATATTATTATTGACCCGGCTTTAAGCAAAATATTGCATTTGCAACAGTCTTATCCGATGCCAAACTCATATGGATGCCAGGGCATGAGGGCAACGAAAAGGCTGATATCCTGAACAAAAAAGGAGCCAACAGTCCATTTATTGGACCAGGCCCTCACTATGGCTTCACAAGAGAAGACACTAACAAAGTTATCGCAGAATGGACAACGAACCAACTTAAAGGTTACTGGAACAACTTGGAGGGTCTGAAGCCTTTAAAAAAGTTCCTCAATCACAACAACAAAAGAACAATTGAAACCCTAAAACTAAAACGAGGAAATTTACAAATTCTTTGCCCAGGTCTGATGGGGCACAACAGCCACCTTAGCCCAGTCGAATTAGATCAAAAGAGGGGCTGACACGGAAAAAATTCCGCGCAGCAATTTTCCTTCGGAAATCGCTGGGGGGCTCACTTGCAGTCTGCATTTCCTTTTTCGGGATTCCAACCCTGTTGCGTTCACCCGCCATCAGTAATTACTGTCTTAATAATTGAGAAAATCGCTCGCAAGTCGATACTTTTTATACCGATTTTTCAAAGGCCTTCGATCGTGTACGTCATAATATCCTTATAAAAAAGCTTGAGCTGCTTGGATTTCATTCTAAGTTTCTTGATTGGCTAAAAAGTTATCTACTCGGACGCAAACAGTTTGTCAAAATTGGAAATTTTTTGTCTGAGGAAATCATAAACTTTTCGGGTGTACCCCAAGGCAGTCACCTTGGACCGCTCCTCTTTCCTCTTTTTATAACCGACTTACCGTCTCAGGTTTCCTTTGCGAAGTGTCTTCTGTATGCTGATGATCTCAAGATTTTCAGTTCAATAAATTCTTTATCAGAGGCAACTAAAGTTCAAACCGATCTGAACTCTATAGTTGATTGGTGTAATCGCAACGGTTTGCATTTTAATGCTAGTAAATGTAGTGTGGTAACCTTCTCAAAGATATTCAGTGTCAGTGATGGAAAATTAGTTACAATTGTAACTTTTTGTATACAATCGGAAATCAAAGTTACACAGTTACAATTGATTCGAAAAAATTACAATTAAACAAATACTAAAAATCTTTAAAAAATACACCATTTTCAAAGTTCTGAATAGAGATTAGTATTATTAAAAAGGAATGTGGCAATATTTTCTTTGAAAAAATCATATTTAAACTAGGAAAACGCTTACTTTCAATACCACATTCTTCGGCCTGTGTGGAAAGTATGTTGTTTTGGTATTAAAATTTAATAAAAACTAGGTACAGGTTTATACTTGTTCAGCTTTAATTGAAACAAAAAATTCGTTGTGAAATGAAGTGTCATAATTTCAAAATTGAAAAAAAGGCTTTTAGACACGAATATTTAAAAATAAGTGGCAAAATGTTTTTTCGTTTTTTAAATGTAGATAATTACGGTACAAAGGTGATAGACAAACAAAATATTACAAAAATATTCAAAAACATTGGAAAAAAAAAACTTAGATATTTTTGTGTGCGATACCGTTGTGGTACATACAGCTGAGTACTACAACTCAATCAAAAGAAGAACTGATTCATAGCGTGTTCCTAAACATAGCACAACAGTACAAAAACCATACTTGGTTAACCGAGCGAGCCGGAAAGATCAAAATTGTCGGTGATCTTAACGAGACTATTTTATAAGAAATACCAGGTTTATTATCAACATTCAAATCAGTGGACACCATCATGAATCAGGATGAGGTGGTAAATTATCCCACAGAATTTTCAAATTCACTTGATTTGCTAGGAATGCCACCACAAATATTGCAGCTATAAATTGGAGCGCCGATTCAATTCAACCAAGCAAAACTTTGTAATGGCAGCTTGCCATCAAAAAATATTGACAAATGTGATAGAAGCAATAATTTTGAATGGAAAATTCAAAGGCGAAGACGTTTCGATTCCTCGCATCCCAATGATTCCGTCTACTACGCCATTTGAATTTAAGCATCTTCAATTCCCTATTCGCCGTTACCATCAATAAGTCGCAAGGACAATCTTTAGAAAAAAAGTTATATAAATTTGGAAAATCCAGTTTTCTCGCATGGCCAGCTCTACGTTGCATACTCATGAGTCGGAAACCATCTATTTCTTTACACGAGCGATAATGAAAAAAGAAACAAGAATGTTGTTTACCGAAAAGAATTGCAATACATTTTTTAATTGTACCCAAATTGTCATTTCAATTTTTTTTTTTTTTTTAATGACTGGCGAAGCGGGCGAGGTTTAATCTAGATTTCTGAATCAATATAAATATAATGCAATGCTTATAATTTTAAATATTGTAACGTTTTGTATGTTTTTATTAAAGTTTTTAAAAATGATTACTTGATTTGTTTCAAAACCGAAAGAAGAGAAAAGGTGCATATTATCAAAATAAAAGTTACAATTCAGTAGTAAAAGTTACAACTTCAACTTGGGATAAGTACAATCTAAAAATTTCATTTTCCATCACAGATTCAGTCCCATTTGCTTCCAATACAAAATTGAGAATCATGTCTTGCAAAGGAAAACTATCGGAAAGGATCTGGGAGTTATTTTTGACCCTCAAATGAATTTATCTTTACAAATTGACCATATGGTTTCGGTTTCCCGGGCAAACGCAGAGTTAGGATTCGTGATTAAAAATTCTAAGGTGTTTGAAGATCCATAGACGTTGAAACCTTTATATTTATCGCTTGTTCGGCCTATTCTTGAATATTGCTGCTGAATATATATGGAATCCCTATCATCAAACCAGTATTTACCGAATTGAAAGAGTTTAGAAAAGATTTACGAAGTTTGCTCTGCGAAAGATTTTTAGAAATTTAATTGTTCCGACGTATGAGATCAGATTTAGATTAATTGGATTGAAACCCTTGGTCTCAAGAAGAAAATTATATTTTATACTTTTTTCCTTTGATGTCTTAAATTTTCAAATAAATTGTCCGCTGTTACTTTCAATGTTTAAGATTTATGCACCACCTCGCAGGTTACGACCAAGAGAGTTTGATTTCTTACATGTTCCTTACCATTATACGAATTACGCAAGAATTAATCCAATTACATCTGCTTGTATTACCTTTAATGAATTCGATTATGCTATAGATTTTAATATAAATAGATTAGCTCTTAAGAATATTATTAAGGAATTGTTATGATTGTTATTTTTTTCTTTTTTTTTTTATTCTGTGGTCTCTTAAAAGTTGTTTGATTGATGAAATTGGAAAAATTGATAAGGACCAAAATTGTAGGAAATTTAATTCCAAAGAACTTTGGTAATAACCATTTTTCGTGGATTTTTTTCCGTGTCAAATTCTAATTCGGCTGAGCTACCTCTACAAAATGAAAACCAGCAACACAGACACCTGCAGATTCTGTCAACGAACAACACAATCTATGGAGCACCTGATCTTAGAGTAAAAAGAAGAGCCATAACTACAAAAGTATTCCCGAGTATCATATGTATTTCTAAAAATTCATAAAACATAAAAGGGGGCATAATAGACCAACTTTCATCGCAATGCTAGCGGACATCTCTACTGTATCACATATTTATTATATCATATCCGATGCAGATATGAGGGGAGGTTAAAAAGATCGTCCCAGAGATAGTGTTGCCATCTGTCCGGGTTTTCCCGGTCATGTACTCTTTTTCGCCTACGTGAGGATTGGGGAACGTCCGGGATAGTTTTTCTAAATTGTCCGGGTTTGTTCGGGTTTTGCATTATTCATTAACTAACATATTTGGCTCATATTCTAAAAGAAGAAATTTCTTTGGGCAGCTTTATGAAAACTTTCAAATCTGTGAAATGTTATACATTTTCCATTTTTTGTTTTTAAACGCGTTTCTATACTTTTGCACACTTTTACCTCTTTCTATGAGATTTAAACCCCCACTCCTTAAAATTTGATAATCTGTGAATTTTGGTGCAGAAATTACGGGAACAGACAACAAACTACAGAGACTAGCGTGTGTATGCATTATGGGTGCAATGAGAACCTGTCCAACTGCAGCACTGGAGGTGCTACTGGAGCTTACTCCATTGCATCTAGTAGTGAATGAAACCGCAAATAGGACGTTTCTAAGAATGGCCAAAGAAGGAATAGGAAAAGGAAAATGCATCTGCCATAAAGACCATAATGCAATGGCCAATAAGCTTCCCCTTCTAGCCCTTCCTAGAGACGATGGGATTTGAAAATTCAGCTGGAGTAAAAACTTTCACATCAAACTGAGAAACAAGAAAGACTGGAGCAACGAAGCTAGAATCTATACGCTGAGTCCGCACACCATTAAATGGTGGAACTGAGGAAGGGACGGGAGCAGGAGTGTTTGGATCTGGAACTAAATTATTCGAACCCATGGGCAGCTACACCAGCATTTTTCAAGCTGAAATCTGTGCTATCGACAGATGTGCCCAACTCAATCTTGATAAACGCTACAACAGGCGCGACATAACAATAATGTCAGATAGCCAAGCAGCTATCAAGGCAATAGGGGCTCAGATCATCAAATATAGAATCGTCTGGGAATGCCTCGATAAACTAAATAGACTGGGCGAACGAAACAACGTCACAATATACTGGATACCAGGACATCTGGGGATAGAAGGTAATGAAGAGGCGGACAAACTTGCCAGGAAAGGGGCTGCCACACCCTTTGTGGGCCCTGACCCTTTCTGCGGCATAGGAGAACACACCATAAAAGAGGATCTCCGATCACTGGAGAAGATTAACAGAACTAAGTCCTGGACAAAAACTCAGGGTCTAAGACAGGCAAAGAAACTGCTAGGTAATTACAACCTGAAGAGATTCAAAAGCTTGCATCAGCCTTGACAAAAACAAACTCCGCATTCTGACTGCATTTCTAACGGGGCATTGTAAACTCAGGGGACATCTCAGGAAGCTAGGTCTATCAGATGAAAACTCATGCAGATTTTGCGATGAGTCCAGTGAAACTCCAGAACACATACTGGTGGAATGTAGGGCATTAACCTAGAAAAGATTCAAGTGCTTGGGTAAATATCAAATTACAGCAGAGGATCTACAACTCATAGCATCCAATCTCCTACTGCGATTGCTTAGGGAAATTGGTCTTGATGAAGTGCTGTGACCTATGAAATTCTCACCTGGGCTACGTGTGAGCGAAGCTCTCTGGGTACGCGAACGGGTTTTCGTTGCTTTTCATTATTTTTCATAGATTTTCGTAATTTTGGGAGCGTACGCGAACGGACCTAATGTGTATTGGGTGATCAGAATAAAAATAAGAATATGCTAAAGGGAATGGAAAGGTTAGGAATATGTAGATTCAAGCAAAGCGCTCTGTATGTCCGGTGTTTGTGCCTTATTCAGTATAAAGCAGGACAATCACAAAGGAAGTGTTTGAGACTTTCGTCCTCTTTTTTGCAACACTTGCAGGTGCTATGTTGCACTAGTCCCAGTCTGTTGCATGTCTGTTCAAGTTGATGTGTCCCGTATATAGGCCAATTATCAGTTTTATTTGTGTTCTAGCCATATTTAGTACTTTCCTTGCCAGTTGTGGGTTAGGATTTTCTATCATGGCATTGACAGCCTTAAAAGTTTGGATTCTACTTTGCACAAGCGTGTGGCATTTTGCAAAAGATAGGCTGTAAGCGGTTTTCGCTGCTTGTATCTATCGCCTGCTTGTTATTCACGTCTTCCGTCCCGGCTCTTGCCAGTTTATCTGCTCTCTCGTTCCCCGGTATGTCGGGCAGGATCTCGCAAGGGTATTGAGTTCTCCTTTACATGCCTTTACTAACTTAGAGCTAGTTTTGGGGTTTGCAAGTGCTTTAAGCGTCGCTTGACTATCCGAGCAGATGTGTATGCAGGTGTCTCTGGTGTTGTCAGAACTACGCTTACTTCATTTTTCCAAGATAACTTTTACTCTTGAGTCTTGAAGAAGCTTTAAAGATTCTTAACCCGCCAATGGTGACCTACTGCTACTGGTCTGTGAGACCGGGTGTGTTAAAAATATTCGAATAACTTTGTTCTCCGTTACTGTTTTTTGTTGCAATTTCGAGTAGCTGCCGCATTGCACGTCCCCCACCATCAGTTCACGACGAAACTGCTTAGGGAGCATACGTTGTGTATTTTATTTTACTAACCCGGTGCGTGAAATCACGTGTCAGGTGTCACCGTGTATGTAAGTAAAATAATCAAGAATTAATTTTTTATTATTCGCGTATTTGTTTTATTGCGTTATATACATACAGTGGTGGCCACAGAATTAGAAACGATAATCGCAAACGCATATAAGTAATGGGTTCTTTTTTTACAAGCTATATTCGGATGAGCTAGTACCGTTATTAGATTACTATTCAACTGTTTATTCTTTTAATATGTTTTCATGAGATCAGGTGGTTGTCAAACTGGCACAATTGCAGAAAGTTCGGCTATGGTTACAATTCGCTGTGGACAGAGAATTAGAAACGATTTTTTGGAGGACGCCTGACATACACTTTACCAACGAATGGTTTTCGGATATGCAGTTTCGCAAAATCAAGTCTCCTCTTTATCTTCTTTATATTCTTCGTTGACACATGCGGTTTTTTGCGGATTATGGTTTGGAAAGCGATTATGGTTTGGAAAGCGACGCCTAATGGTCCTAGCTGATAGCTCTTGGTGAATTTGAGGTTCAACAATCTCCCTAATTTTCGTAGATGTAAGAATAGTATTGGCCTTACTTGTTCCTCAAATTAACCTGTCTTCCTTTGGAGTAGCTTTTCGTTCAATCTCCTTTCTTTTGGGGTTTTCAAAACTTCCAATCTTCTTAAAGACTTGTATTACTTCGAAAACAAGTTTCTTTGAGCAACTAACCCTTTTCTCTATTGACGCTATCGACATCTTTTCATTTTGATAGCTCTGGACTAATAGCTTTCGAATTTCTGGGGTACAAGATTTATTCTTACCAAATCTTTTACGGTATTTTAGTTTATATTAACAAAGCAATCCAAAACAAATAAAGAAATATTTTTTACTTCACGAAAATCAAAGTATTTTGTACAAAGTTTTCTCTTTAAAAAATCGTTTCTAATTTTCTGTCCACAGCGAATTGTCACCATAGCCGAACTTTCTGCAATTGTGTCAGTTTGACAACCACCCGATCTCATGAAAACTTATTAAAATAATAAACAGTTGAATAGTAATCTAATAACGGTACTAGCTCATCAGAATATAGATTGCAAAAAAAGAACCCATTACTTATATGCGTTGGCGATTATCGTTTCTAATTCTGTGACTACCACTGTATATACTTATATATGAATTAAAAAGAAACAGAAAAACTAAGTACTCTTGCCATAAATGTCAACAATATTTGTGTCTTGAACACGTAGTGCCGTATTACAGCAGCTGTTTACCTGAACAAATTTAGTTTTTGAGATGTATTTTTTGTTATTTTTTGTTTGGAAGGATACCTACCAGTTTTTGTTTATTGTGTGAAAGTTCCTAATGTCGAAAGACTAAAACACGTTATTTTAAAAAATGTCTTACTAAAAACATTGTTATTTTTAATGCTCTAATTAAAAAATTTTGTGAATTTTAATATTGAAATAAAAGAGCATAATGTTGATTAAATATCTTTATTTTATTGTCAAAGAGCATATATTTTAAAAAAAAAGAAACATGAACTATTAGTTACACGTTTCGTAAAATCTTGAGTTGAAAACCCCGGTGCGTGAGACCGGGGTCACCATTGATCAAAGTCAAATTTGCGTCTCCAATGGCGGGTTAACGGTTCACGGGGTTGAAATTAATAAAGAAATAAATAATAATAATAGTGAAAGTTGCTTCAGATAGAATATTCAGTCCCAAAAAATGTGGGCAGTCAGTTTGAAGGGTTTTAACCCGCGTTGGCAGCTAAGGGTACAAAGAATTGATGAGATTCGACAAAAAAAAAACCAACATAGAAAAAATGCATGTCAGATTACACTACCGGGCACCGTAGCGCAAGTGGTTAGTGCGTCGGACTACTGAGCCAGCGGTCTTGGGTTCGAATCCCGCCGCAAACACCTAAAAGTTTTTCACAGTGCCCACCTCTTTCGAATGTCTGACAAGCATCAAAGAGTATCATTTGTCACGATTAAGCTTCTCAACTCGCCGTTCGGAGTCGGCAAAAAACTGTAGGTCCCTTCCATTCGTGAAAAAATATAACACTCACACACAAATAGTTGCGAGAAGCAGGCCCAGGTTCACCTCGAGCTGTAGCGCCAACTAAGTAAGTAAGATTACACTACCATTGTAGAACACGCATCATCATTCGTCGAATTCTCCTAAGACACAGTGTTTGGCATCCAGAAGACTGACAAACCTAAGCTTCTCAGAAATTGGTACAAACAATCTCATCTCCGGTAAGCGACTAGATATACTTTTCATCTGGAAAAAATTACTGTGAATCATAAGCAAGGGCAAAAATTTCAATAATACATAAAAACTCTCCAGTTATCCTGGACACCACCCATAGAGTTAGTTGATACCTGATATCATTACGCAGATCTGTCTGTCTCTCGTTCTGTGTGCAAACATTATAAAGGTATTCATTTCCCCTTTAGCGTGTGTAAATTCTAAAAAAAAAAACAATTGCAACTGCAAAATCAAATCTGCAGATCGAATGCAATGCAATTAATTATCTAGATGTATAAACAAGTTAAAATGCACATAACGTCACTTAATACAAGTCCAGCATGACAAATGAAACTCTCTGTCAGCCTTTGCTTGCAATTTGATTTCTTCGATACGAAAGCGATGCGCGCTGACAGGAAATTATTGTTTTGACAAGAGTATCTGGGTAAAAGAAATAAAACGAAAAACAAAAAAACACTCAACTGAATATGCTAATAAACTGGCTAATATGGGCCCGTCGAATGGCCTCCATTTATCAAACACGTCAAACGCGAACGATTTAATAATGCGAAACGAGGTTCAGCGACTAATCTGCCACAAAACTTAATTAAAACAAAATTCCACAGTTGACTCACAGAGACAAGCCAGTGAAAAGCAAACAATCCAGCAACTTTGTCAGATACAACAGCTCACCGAGAGTGTGTATCTGTTAGATACGGTTCCGGTGAAGAACAATCTCTTAACACACAGCCAAAGCGTATCGAATTCATTGTGCTTCTCCAAAGAGCCATTAATTTGAGTTTAATGTAATGATCGTCACGATCACCGCCTGGGGATTTGAATTGATCATCACCATTATGATCACCGTCGTCGTCGTCGTCTTCGTCTTCCTCGTCGTTGTCGTTGTCGTTGTCGCCTTTAGCGTCTTGATCGTGGTCGTGGTCGTGTTTGGTGTGGAGCACCCAATCTGCACAGCATGAGTAGCTGTGATTTGACACCCGAGCTGACAGTTTAAATTGAGGAAAATTATTAGGCCAAATGGATCCTCCTCCGATCGCGTCGAAAACCGCCGCCCATTGTCAGTGTATGTGTGTGTGGGCAGACATCTGTTCGTAGTTACTGTACTATGTGCACCTACTACAGAGGGCGAAATGCGCCAGATTTGTTGCATTTCGGGTTCCTCATTCCATCGGTAATTTTGATAAGTTATGATCGAGGTGTGAAAAGATTGTCGTCTCTTTGCAGTGATCGTGGGGCTGTTGTATTTGGCCGTCCAGCAGCAATCATTTCTTCTTTTGCTTTTAGGTGTGTGTATGTTTTTTGGAGATATTCTCGCCCCGCATACGTAATCTGAGAGGCGGTAAATTTGTATTTCCATTCTTTAGCTGCTTACTTAGCACACCATTAGCATTAAATTAACAGCAACTTAGCTTGCCTGATTGTAATCGAAACGTAACGAAAAACGAATCGATTCGGATCGGATCGCTTCTGTGGTGGCTTTTGGGCCCGCTGAGTTATTGTGACTCGAGTGTTTTTTTGGACGTTTTCAGATGCAAATCAGTGTGGCATTTTAATTTGTTTTTCGATGGGCCTGGGCACTTTGTAGTGTTTGATTCACTTCGTGCGATCGACGGGTACGTAACATGGGAGAACATGTGTCGGTTCCAACACTGCTGTGGTTGCGGGCGAAGAAGCGAGCAAAAGACTCACCATAGTTACAGATATTTGTAAAGTATCGAATGTAGTCTTTTATGTGATTTAAATTATTTTTTAGAGCCAATATTTCAGGTCAATTTAATCGTTATTGAGCGAGTGTGTGTTTTGGGGGAATTTATTTCGGGCTGAAAGAGAACTTAATGACTCTTGATGTTGATAGCGTCTTATGGTTATGGTGCGTGGTTGAAAATGAAACACGTAAAACACTGGTAGCCGCTGAATGTTAAGCAGTAAAGTTGTATCGGAAAGATACATGAATTCGATCGCATATGGTAGGTAGATATGTTGCTATGTTTTATTTTCTGTATTTTTTTTTTTTTTTTTTGAATGGAATTTTGCGGTCGAAACATTATGTCTTAATTTATTGGTGCGTAAATTGACTTACATAAGCTTTTAAATCAGCGACAGATCGCGTATTTTGGAGGAGAAAGGCGACAATATGCAAATTTCACAAAACCGGGTGACGTTTACATTATAGAGAGAAGAACAAGTTTGATTAAGAATGGGCAAATCGATACTTACTCACAGTAGGCTGAAACTTAAGTTCGAGCTGTAGCTGTAGCACATTAAATAGGTGAATTGTGGTTCCAAGGTTACTAACGAGGTACCTGTTAGTTGTGAAATCGATGTGTCATTGAAAGTGTTGGGCTATGGCGCTTAGATCGCTACGCTGAGTTGAAATGTAGTTTTAGAGAGGGTCTGGTTCTCTACGACACTAAACTTTATCTATGCAAATATAGAAGAAGTTTATGAGTAAATTGTATGTCTTTGGTTTCGTGACCTGTTGACACAGTCCCCAGTGGTGAAGTTGTTCCTCTCTATTTGGCCCTATTACTAAATAGAAAGAAACAGGTTCTCTTTGCTCAGGAGAAATCTTAACTTGTCTTTAAAGCCAATTCATAAAATTCAGAAACCCATTGTTCAAAGCGTTGTTATCCATTTTCAAGTCAAGAGTAGGTGCCCAGGGTATTCCTAGGGTCATTCTTTGTTAGATCTCTAAAACAAACAGTTTTAACTTCTTAAAGTACATATATATATTCAGCGCTTACATTGAGTTGGGCTAAAGGATCTTCAAATTCCGAATCTCAGGATTTGAATCTTTGGATAATGCGTTTGAAAGGAGATCATTACATGCCGTCTCCACTAGCGATAAATCCAGAGCATGCTTTAAGGCATGCTTTCATTACCGCAAGTGGAGACCATTATAGTAGCTATATTTTCATAGCATGCGATAGAGAGCATGCTCTCATCGCATACTATCTATCGCAGACCTCATCGCCATAATAGCTGTCACTTTGCTGTGTCTTTTATCATTTCCGTTGCCATTTTGTAATATCAATTATAAACTATTCTGAAAAAGTATGCGATGAAACATTGATTGATATTGCACTAGCTTAAACCCCGCCCGCTTCGCTAGGCATTAGTTTTCTTTTTGCCTATCACACTTACACCGTAATTATGTATCTACATTTAAAAAAAAACCAACTTAATTGGTTGAAAATTACGGACGGTAGAGGGAAACATACGTATTTTGCCACTTAGTTTTATACATATACATAGATATAGATTTGTTTGGATTCAATAGAAGAAGAAACAAACATTACCCATAGCTGCGATAGTGGGAGTCAATTGGATATCTAACCTACGAACATGAGCCCCGATTGGCCAGTAACCCAAACATATTGCTACGATACTGGCGATCTCGACTCGTGATTGATTAGGTCTAGGCATCTTTTTTTTGTTGTAAATGGGCCAATTTTACGTTAAAATGACACAATTCGTAAGGGTTTCCCATTGAGGATTGGCTTTTAAGAAATAATATTGGAGGATTTCGTCTTTCGCTAGTACTAGGGGACGGTGAAGCCAGAAGGGCAGCTCGCTAGCTGTCACCGGTGCGTTTGCGAGTATAGAAATATAAGGACCTCAAATGGGCTTAGCGGTAAATGAGGGTAAAACAAAGTATATATGTCAACGAAAAAATGTCACAATAGACACCACACGATAGGAATTCGTCTACCTCGGCTCTGCTATAATATCAAAAAATGACATCTCGCCGAAAATCACACGAAGGATAACTTGTTTCTTTGGGCTAAGAGGGCAATTGAGTAGTAAAACCCTTTTCCGATCAACTAATGAGACTCTATGTAAGACCCTTATCATCCAAGTCTTACTATATGGAGCTGAAGCAGAGACTTTATCGAAAGCAGATGGAGATATCCTTGGTCGCTTCGAGAGAAAAATCCTTCTATCTTTTCGACCATGTTTTCTGGGCTGATAACCCCGATGCTTCGTACAAACTCCTGACTTTGTCACCATTGGAGGTAGCACAATACCACGCGACTTGCAAGTTGACGCACTATCATGCTATTTTTTAGGAGAAAACTGACAAAGCCCTCCACGAACAATGAAGGAAACACTGAATCCGTCATCTTCGCTGTGCTGTTGTCCTGTTATACGTTGCACTAGCATGGAATTTATTGAAATCGGATGAATCCTTCAAAAGAAAATTTTTTTGAGTTATTTTGCGTTACGTTTGTAGGTTTTGACTAGCTTCACCCACTGCAAATCTAAGGTGCCCCCATAAATTGGAAGAGTCGCCTGCTTTAGTCACCTTAGGACGTGAAAGATCAAATTAAGTAGAAGTGCTTATTTTTTAGGGGTCCTACACCCAGACTGAAGCAGCGGCCAAAGAAAAAGCCATTTTTATCGATCGTCGTAGCTAGAAATGGCTTCGGATTTAGTTATCTAACCAATTAAACAAATAGCTAAAAAATACACTAAAGGCAGACTAATTACCGTTCCGCTAGATAATATCAGATTCTGAAATCAGGTTCATCCATATTTAAATTTTTTTAATTCAATTTGTTAATTCACATAGATTGCTTCCACACTAAGATTATAATCTTATTAATTTGTATAAGCCTCAGTTATCTGAACTATGATTTTGAACGAAAAGTAAACAAAAAATCAATAATGATTAACATAAAGAAGATGAAAATATTTTAAGCGTCCAAATCGAAATTCAAAAGAAACAAAAAAATAAAAAATAAAAATACCAAACGTTCAGGTATTTTCGAATACTTGTTTTAATTTGTTCTCACTTCGAGTGGGCAAGCAAAAGAAGCTTAAGAAAAACTGTCATTCCAATGTGTAAACTGAAGCAGTTTGCTTGACTTGATACACATGAACTTTGCGATACTGGAAAGCTTAAATCATTACGTGGGTGTAAAATATTAGATTGAATAAGTGCCTTATGTAATATACAACAAATATTCTTAGAAATGGATTCAAATTCGGTATCAGGTTGTAGATACATAAATCGGGCTTATAATGCTAAAGGTGATGTTGGAAATGATTTGTAAACATCTACATTATTCGCTTTTGACCTTTCTCTCCAATAGCAGCTAACCCTTATGTCCGATTTTACAGTGCTGGCTTAAGTATACTGCTTAGTAAAGTGTAGGATTATACATAAACTTCACTTAAGAAGTTTTCGTTGTCATAGTCACAATTTAAGGGTAATTTAGTTAAGTGCCATTGTGAACCATTTATGGTAACTAGTTATTGTGACAGTAGTCGCCGTGGCCGTGGTGGTTTGTGTGTTGGACTACTACGCATGCTGCCCGGGTTCAATCCCACCAAAAACACCTAAACGTTTTTTCACGGTGTTACCTTTTTCGAATTCTGACAGGCAATCAAAGAGTATCATTTGTCATGAGAAGCTTCTCAACTCGCCGTTCGGAGTCGGCAAAAAACTGTAGGTCCCTTCCATTTCGTGGGAAAAACCACACGCACACCCAAAATGGTTGCGAGAAGCTATATATTTATATATTTATATTTATTTATATTTATTTTTTTATTTTTAGTTATTGTGATTGAATACAAGACAGAACGGTTGGTGTGTTTAAATTCGTAAATATAAAACGACGAAGCAGATGCAGGTGAAGTACATATGTATGTCCCAGATGTTGAAATGATTTTTTCGAGTGCGAATAACTCTAAAGTGCTAAAATAGTTTAAAAAAAACGAACAAAATATTCAGGTAAGTATACGTATACTTAAAATAAATTAATGAACTAAAGGTATACGTATAATTAAAATAAATTAATGAACTAAAGAGTGGTATACCTACTTTTAAGCGATTTTTTATTCCCCGCTATTTGTATGTTTAGTTAAAGTGGACAACGAAGGCAATGGACGCAGGATAAGATATACGATAGAAGACTCCAGGAAAAGTTTTTATTCGTTACAAGGACATTCGAGGCCGTTGACGACCACAGTTCCTGAACCGGAGAGCAGAAAATCTTTTTATCGTGGTAATACGAGAAGATGTTGAACTTCAACAGAAAATATGTATGTAGTACATATTTTTACTACGAATAAAGAATAAATTGATTTGAAATACATAACTTTTTTATTCATCTTAATTTTCAGAGTAGCAACCCTGGAAAATTAAAAAAAAAGTAAGTGTAAAGATTCGGAAAGCTAAAAGAAGAAAGAATCAATAAACTATTTTTATTAATTCGAATAAAGAGTTTATTGGCACAACAAATGTTTTATTATTTTAATAAAATGTTTTATCATTTCAATGAAATGTTTTATCATTTTAATAAAATGTTACGTTGTCCCAATGAATTCACTTCTTCAAACAATAAAATAAAATGAACAATTTTCATTGGCATAACAAACGAGTACATTAAAAACAATAAAAACTTTATTGGCGAAATAAACCAATACATTAAAATCAATAAATGTTTTCTTGTTTTAAGCTAAATATTTCATTGGCTCATCAAACTTATACTTGAAAAAAGGTTTTATTTCATTGGCAAAACAAATAAGTTTATTAAAAACTAATAAAAATTAATAAACAATATTAACAAACTCTTACTAGTGTAAACAGATAGGTAGCTTAAGGAGAGTGGGGAAATCCCTCCTACTCTCAGGATAATAGATAGAGATAGGTAGTTAGCCTGCAACTGCAGCTCGGTGGATGGGTTGGGCGTATTGGGTTAAGATCACTTTGCGCATCCAAGCCGGAAGGGCGTCCGTCCGAGTTCGCCTTGTAATGTTGCGAACGACAAGATAGTTTTTTTGTACAAAATGTGTAGATAGTGCAGGAACAAAAAAATATTTTGTAGTGATTAGTGATCATAAGTGTGTGCCAGAAAAAAAAATAAAACCATAAATCCCATAAACCCTATTTCTACTGCGTACGTAGGCGCGGATCTGTGGCTGGATATTTACAAAGGATAAGATCCCGTACTATATGAACATAGGAATGTTGAGTGATCATAAAAAAAAAAGGAAAAGTCCGTTAGCAAAAGAGGACATTAAATACGTCAACCCTTTTTTCCACTGCGGATACAGGCACACGATCAGTGTGCTGGGTGAGTATGTACACAGGGTAAGATCATATATTTGCACCCTACCAGCTACTGCGCCACTCATGTTAATTCTGCGATGACCTGTATATAAGTGTGTAGTGCGTGTCGACTTGTTGTTTTCGTAGATCGGCCGGCTGTTTTTAGCTAACACGTGCATCGGTTCGGGATAATGCGTTGCAAGGAATATCCACTTGTTTGTTTAGGTCGAAGGATATCGGTTTAGGATCTACAAACGAGTGATGGGTCGTAAAAAAGTATTGCGTTGGTTCGCGAGTACCCAGTGAATAAATGACCAAAGAGATAAAAGAAAAGTGCGAATAATTGTCGAGATAAAAGTGTGTATGTGAAAAGTTACTGTGAAATAGGATTCCAAATTTGTTAATAAAGTGATATACATAGAAATAATTAAATACTAAAATAAAAGAAAGTAAAATACTAACGCTCGAGTTAAATATACAGTGGATCAATAAATAGTGATTTTAACAAAACGAGCAGTGAAAATTAAAAAAAAATATTTAAATAAATAAATAGTGCATCGACAAGAAGACAGAAAGCACATACGATGGAAGGAGTAACGAAAAGGAAGCGAGTGCCAGCAAAATCCAAAGACCAGAGCAAGGGGTGCGCGTTGACAGCTATTCTTGTTTGTTCTTGATTACTGCTCTCAAGGGAAGCAGACAGCAAAGTAATACTGTGTAAGTTTTGGTTTGTTATTTTGGAATGTACCTTCTGTAAAGAAGATGAAACGTACTTTCTGTAAGGAAGATGAAACGTACCTTCTGTAAAGAAGATGAAACGTACCTTCTGTAAAGAGGATGAAACGTACCTTCTTGAAAGAAGATGAAACGTACCTTCTGTAAAGAGGATGAAACGTACCTTCTTTAAAGAGGATGAAACGTACCTTCTGTAAAGAGGATGAAACGTACCTTCTGTAAAGAAGATGAAACGTACCTTCTGTAAAGAGGATGAAACGTACCTTCTGTAAAGAAGATGAAACGAGCCTTCCGTAAGGAGGATGAAAATACCTTCGCAGAGAAGTTAACAGGGTTACTTCTACGTTAAAGATACTATTTTATTAAACGCCAATACAAATATATCAGAATACGTGCGAATGCAACGATATTAGAATCTATAGAAAAGTGTGGATATATTTATATGAAAACCACACTGAGGACAGTGTGAAGTCGGATGGCCGAATGTAAACAGATAGGTAGCTTAAGGAGAGTGGGGAAATCCCTCCTACTCTCAGGATAATAGATAGAAATAGGTAGTTAGCCTGCAACTGCAGCTCGGTGGATGGGTTGGGTGTATTGGGTTAAGATCACTTTGCGCATCCAAGCCGGAAGGGCGTCCGTCCGAGTCCGCCTTGTAATGTTGCGAACGACAAGATAGTTTTTTTGTACAAAATGTGTAGATAGTGTTACACTAGTATGTATTAATAAACGTTTATTAAATTAATAAATCGCTTTTATTGTCCCAATAAACGATTTTGTTGGACGAATATTAATAAAAATGTCATTGTCCCAATTATATTTTTAATTGTATATACGTACCTTTTTGGTTCAGTGTAGGCTACCTATTTTTCCCATTCAGTCTAAGAATTGGTGAAAGCAGCCGAGTCCGGTAAGTAATTGAATTAGGTAGAAATTTACCTCTCCATACTAACAATTTGGCCAATCTCAAATGCTTATGTACTCCACGGTTCCTGCTAACAACGCAAAGTAATCTCTTTGGCTTGTGCTGTTTTTTTTCCAATTTCTACTTTGCTATCGTACAGGTATACTTTCTCTCCTATGCATGTTATGAGAACGACTGGTTCTCGGTAGGAGCTTGCCTCCCAGAGGGTTCCTCTTTGTTAAAAAGCTGCCATTTGTTTTCCATACTGTTCTTGCAGGAAAAGTTCTGGGTCGGTGCAGATCTCACAGCCTTATAAAAGGGTAGGAACTTCTGTAGTCTCTAACTCTAAGGTAGAACTCTTCGTCAGAGGCTAAGAGGTACGGAGATTCTAGTAAGTGGTTAACATATTCCTCTAGCATATCAGTCTACCTGGCAGAGTTAACAGCATTTCTTACGTCTTAGGTGATGATTTTCCTCGTATTGTAGACGCTTTTTTGGGTTTTCTGGAATGTCTTTGTATTTAGAGGTGGGTTATCCCATAGAGACCACGAGTACGTAGACCTCTAGGCCCATTGTACTTTGTAAAATGTCCTTATTTCCTGTTTGAAGTCCTGAAGTTGTCGGAAATTGATCCCAAGCTCGGTAAATTACTTTATAAACAAGAACAAGAGAAAATAGCGGCACAATAAACACGTCAGCGGACGAATTCCCTCGATGGAACCAACGGTGGCGGCAATTTACCAGAACTGAACGCCTTATCCGCCTAGTTTCACTAGTTTCTTTTACCCATTATGAGAATCGCCTTATCTTAACCTTGGTTTATTGACTCTGCGGGCTTTGTTCGATCTATTATACAGAGCTTGGACACACATAAACCCGACTTTTCCAATGACTGGCTAAAAACTCAAATCTGATATCATTTTTCGTTTTCAAGGTACCTCCTCCTGGGATGAGATATAGTGAAGCCAAAACTGCAATCTCACTTATAGTTGCTTATGTAAACGTAACTTCTTTACTAACACAAATAAATTTCGTTCAATAGTTTCACTAGCGTAGCTTTTCTGCCCGGGAGAAGTTTTGACTAGTTATACTATGTTTTTCTAGTCTCTCTCTCTTCATATTATGATCGCATTACAATTTCATATTTATAGATGCAGCCATCACAGTGAATTTTTGACCAAATTTGGATAGCTATTTTACTCCAGTATTACCCTCTGCACCCATTCTGACAGGATGATCAGCCCCCGGATCAGCTTCGCTGCTATTTGTGATTACGCATTATACACTCTTGGGAGCTGCCATGCACCCCTGTATGCAGTCATGCCTCTATTTTTGCCATTTTTCAGAGGATATGCAGATATTTGAAAGTTTTGCTCCACAAAAAATCTTAGTTTAATGCAGGTCTATCCAACTGACATTCAATTCATCCCGAAACACCGTAGCTTCAACAACTGAGCCCTAAATCGGTCATCAATCAAGAATTAATCACAATCGATGATTATGGTCTAAAAAATATTAACCGGAAGAAAGAGTTGTCGCTAATTGGTAATAATCTCGATTCTAGCATTTCCTACATACATACATACATAATGTAGATATGAAAGTTCATCAGCACCACTCAAACAACAAAAAAAAATGGCCTAAAAGATAATTGTGCCGGCCTTCCATTGACATTAAAAATTCACTGACCTTAACTGGATAGAAAAAATAAGAAAAATTGTCCAATGTCGAGACGTCAGCAAACTTCCCATGGCCTCTCTCCTTTCCCTGTTTAAAAAATTCAACTTAACTCGAAGGGAAAAAAGACAAGAAAACTCTTCTCAAAGTCCCGGTTGGAATCTTAGTGCATATCTTAAGCCAAAGCCAGTAACCCTAAAAGAACAACCAAATGTGAGATAGAATTTTATTACCCTCAATCGTTAGATTCGTTAGCTAGCTATCTTTAATTCTCCCAACAGTTTGGCCAACTAATTGGCACAGACCCAGTTTTTGATATCCGATATAATTGCGGATACAGATATGTATGTATGTCTTGTTTTTACACAGCTACTTTCGCAGTTGCCATTTCCCATCGTTTTTGATTAGCACACTTATCGATTTGGAACATTTCCTTTTATACGAGTGCAGAGTGTCAAAACGCAGACGTTTGTCTCGATATCAGTGGTTCCCGTTCCCTTGTGATCTGTGATTTCTGGTTCCGCACCGCGAGCTCTGATTCCCTAGAAATTTGCATACGAAACTGGTCGCCAGCACCAACACCGACCGGACCGGATACTTGAGGCCGTAAAAACACACACTATACAACTGTTTTATCCACATGGCGATTAATTTTTTTTTTGTTTTTTGTTTTGCTTTTTTTCTTTATTCCTAAATACATATTTACCTATGAGTGTGCCATAAAGCGGGGCAATTAAGACAGTGGCCGCAGAAGATCCATAAAACAAAACAAAACCGATATCGGTGTAATAAATTTCGAATGGCTCCGAATAACTGTTGTGTGTTGTGTGCTGTGTATTGTGTACACGGCCATCGATGGGGACGTCTTTTGTTTTAGTGTCACTGCTAAATGTCACTTTGACAGATGTACATTAAGTTCTCAAATGGACCACTGAGGAATGTCATCGTGACCTTCGCCTGACGATGACATCTTTATGAGCTTTCGAATTGATAACCCAACTCGCGGTCTTCGGTCATCGGGTGTTGTTCGGGTGCCCGCGGGACAGTACCGAAAGAGAAATACATACTATCTTTGCCTAAATAAAATTAATTAATTCCTGAATTTATTACATCGTGCGTCGTCGTTAAGAGCTGTAGCCGACACGGCCGATAACTGTGGGTACATTTGTATTTGCTGGGCCTGGTCGTATGCGTTTTTGGTGGACCGGGCTCGTTGTGTGAAGTAGTGACACAGGAACAGAACGACCATAAACATTATTATTGTCATTAGTTCGGTGATTCAACGGCCTGTTGTATTTCGTCGTTGTCGTCGTCGTCTTCATCTCCATCTTTGTCAACAGGATGCTGACTAATTTCAGATACTGATCTACAACGTTTATGTTTCTTGCAGTTAAGATGAGATTCTTCAACGGTTGGCGGTAGATAATTGGTTTGAGAATGATATATCGTAACTGGTCTTCAATGCGATATCGATAAAAAAAAATATATATTTGATTACCAACTGGCATATCGTATGGCTAAGTTCGAGGAATATCCTGGATCAAAATACACTGCTTCTGCAGAGTTAGAACTAAGGGCCTTTGTCTTGTTTTAATTACAAGCCGTATATATCCAACCACACAATAGTTTTCTACATTTCAGCTGAACTTAATATTGTGCTGCAACTAGCTTGTCCTGTGATATTTTGTTTTCAAGACTAGGCAAAACAGCTGTATTTCCAATTAGTAGATTAAACGTTGATGTTGTAGCTGAATACTGAATACGTAAGCACAATTGTCAAGATTCGAGAACATTACTCTTCCACGATCATTGGTATTGGCCATGTCAGGTAAGTTGATTATGAATTCTCCTACAGCCATCCTAAAAGTTTCATCCAAATACAACGTAGTTTTTTTTTAATATTTAAATTGACATTCGACTTTGCTTGGACTTTAAAATGGTCTAGATTATTTTAAGCATTCTTGAAATGTCTTAAAAGCTATATTGCTAACTAATAATTTCATGACGACTTTTTGATGGACCATCATGCCATGTTAAATTAAAATGTTGTCACCGTTCATAAAAGGGTGTAGGTTTGGTTAGGTTAGGTAGCAGTGCCTGCCAGAAACTCGAGTTCCAACACATCTGGGCCTATAGAGCCCCATTGTGCTAAGTACCTTGGTGTGCCCATATGCATTCGGTCTCCAGTATTTTGACCGGCTTATTCTGAGAGCGCTTAGTTTTCTGCAGCTTGATTGGATAGATCCCATCAGTGCCTGGTGATTTGAAGGGCTGAAGTGATTCAATGGCCCACAGGATTCTTTCTTCTGTCACCATTCCTACTAGCTCTCTTATCTCCTCTTACGATCGGTCGTTTAAGTGTTCATTTTCTTCAGGATTCGCCGAGCATCCTGGAAAATGTTTACTAAGCAGGAGTTCCAGTATTGCGTCTAATTACCATTGGTAAAAAAAAAAATTAACGTAGCAATTCTAAATGCAGAAATATGACCGAGTTGTTCATGAAAGTGAGATCTAGAACTTCTCCCCTATTCTTAGTTATGAAAGTGGGTTCATTCCCAATATTTGCTATCAACAGGTTAGGTTCTATGATAAATTCAAAAAGAGACTCACCTCTAGGATTGATATCCGTACTGCTCCACTGCGTGTGGTGGGAGTTAAAGAATAGATGCTAACGAGTTAACAGATAAAAGTGCGCATTCAACAAAAAGCGATGCCACTCCAGATATTAATTAAATTTCAACTAATACAACTTTTAGGTATAACAACAACACAAATCGACCATTTCAACATCAACATTTTTTTAAAAATTAACTACAAGGATTTGCAAATTGCAGGACAATGTCTTCGTTGTGGAAGAAACAATCGCATGCAATAGATTATCGGATTGACAAATCAAAGTTAAAATGTACTGGATGCAATAGGAAAGGTCATCAGGTAAAAATATGTACAATTGTACATATTTTCATCATTTTAGAAAACAATTCAAAACCCGATTCCAGAAGTAAAAATAATTCAACAGCTAGATACATATATGTATATGTATGTAAATCAAACTCAAAACATCCAAAGTGCAGACTATGGTGTATATAAAATTATCGACGTATACTTACTTACTTAGGTGGCGCTACAGTCCGGGGTGGACCAAGGCCTCAACCAACAACCTCTTCCAGTTAGCCCGGTCCTTAGCTAATCGCTTCCAGTTGCGCACTCCAAGTTGGTTGAGGTCTTGTTCTACTTGGTCGCGCCACCTTAGGCGAGGTCGTCCTCTGCAGCGCTGACCCTCCGGGTTAGAGTTGAATATTCTCCGAGCCGGAGCGCTGATGTCCATGCGCTCTACATGTCCTAGCCATCTTAAACGCCCAATGTGCAGTTTTTTGACCAGGCTGATGTCGCTGTACAGCTCGTACAGTTCGTCGTTGAATCTTCTCCTCCAAGACCCGTCAACGCAAACGGGACCAAATATCCTACGAAGGATTTTTCTCTCAAAGCGACCAAGGAGATCTTCATCCGCTTTCGATAAAGTCCATGCTTCAGCTCCAAATAGCAAGACTGGGATGATAAGGGTCTTATATCGAGTCTCCTTAGTCTATCGGGAAAGGACTTTACTGCTCAATTGCCTTCTTAGCCCAAAGAAACAGCGGTTGGCAAGAGTAATCCTTCGTTTGATTTCCGACGAGATGTCATTTTTTGATGTTATGGCAGAGCCGAGGTAGACAGAGTCCTTTACTACCTCAAAGTTGTAGCTGTCTATTGTGACGTTCTGTCCAATTCGTCGATGTTGGTTGTCCCTTTTTGTTGACAGCATATACTTAGTTTTGCCCTCGTTTACCGCTAAACCCATTTTGGCCGCTTCCATTTCTATACTCGCGAACGCACCGGTGACAGCTCGCTGTGTTCTACCAATGATGTCAATATCGTCGGCGTATGCAAGTAGTTGAACGGACTTTTGAAAGATCGTTCCTTGTGTGTTGGCTTGTGAGTTTCGAACAATTCTTTCAAGTATGATATTGAAGAAGTCGCATGACAGCGCATCACCTTGTCTGAATCCTTTTTTGACATCGAAGGGCTCGGTGAGGTCATTACCGACCTTGATGGAGCAGCGAGCTTTCTCCATCGTCATCCTGCACAGACGGATGAGTTTGGCAGGGATGTCAAAACTAGACATGGCTCTATACAGTTCATCCCTCCAGATGCTGTCATAGGCGGCCTTGAAATCGATGAACAGGTGGTGGGTATCGATTTGGACTTCTTGGGTTTTTTCCAGGATCTGCCTGAGTGTGAAAATTTGGTCTATGGTGGACTTTCCTGGCCTGAAACCGCACTGATAGGGGCCAATCAGGTTGTTGACGAAAGGCTTCAAGCGTTCACACAATATGGCAGATAGGATCTTGTAGGCGATGTTCACGAGACTGATGCCTCTGTAATTGGAGCAGTTGAGAGGGTCTCCTTTCTTATGAACCGGGCAAACGATGCTGAGATTCCATTCATCTGGCATACTTTCATCTGACCAAATCTTAGAGATGAGTTGGTGTATGCTCACTACCAAGTCATCTCCAGCTGCTTTAAATAATTCTGCGGGTAAACCGTCAGGTCCAGCAGCCTTGTTGGACTTAAGTTTGGAGATCGGGATATGCGTTCTCTGTAGGCTCTGGCGGTGTCTTGCGATTGTAGCTTTTCGACATTGTACTTTCTCACAGTATTTCGTTGTTGTGGCGCTGTGGATATCCGCATTCGTACCTTGGCTACAACAAGGTAGTGGTCCGAGCCAATGTTGGCCGCCCGGAAGGTTCGGACATCCATAATACTGGAGGCATGTCTGGTGTCGATCGCAATGTGGTCGATTTGGTTGACGGTTATTCGATCCGGAGACCGCCATGTCCCCTTATGGATATTGAGATGTGGAAACTGTGTGCTTGCTATACTGACACTTCGCCCCGCAGCAAAGTCAATCAGCCTTAGTCCGTTTGCGGACGTGGTGTCGTGTAGGCTGTGCCTTCCAACCATCCTACCAAAGATGTCCTCTCTTCCTATCTTGGCGTTAAAGTCGCCCAGTACGATTTTAACGTCATGTCTAGGGCATTGCTCGTATGTTTGGTCGAGGAGCTCGTAGAAACTATCTTTGGTAGCGTCGTCTTTTTCTTCTGTGGGGGCGGGAGCACATATAAGGCTTATGTTGGCGAATTTTGCCTTGACACGGATTGTCATAAGACGCTCGCTCACGTGCCGAAAGCTCAAGACTTCTTGCCTAAGTCTGCCGCGTATGACAAATCCGCATCCGAATAAGCGCTGTTTATTTTCTGTATAGCAGTCACCGTAGTAGATATCACAGTTTTCCATCCTTTTTCTGCCTGGCCCATTCCATCGCACTTCCTGGATGGCAGTTATATCTGCCTTGTAGCAGTTTAGGGCCTCTGCCAGTTGTTCGGATGCACCATCGCCGTTCATTGAACGAACATTCCAGGTACATATCCGAACGTCGTTGTCCTTATTTCGTTTAGCGTGGTTGTCAACAGTAGATCCGTCCTTTTCCGAGGCTTTTGGTTGTTTCGGAACAAATTTTTTTTTACGTGGTTAGGTAGTTAGCCTCACGCACAACCCCCAACCTGGAGGGCCAGATCCTTGTATACCCCTAGGACAAGGGGCCGGGTACACCGGTGTCAGTAACCCACTACGGGGGTGTGAGCGCTGCCGTTGGCCCACTAGGGGCTCATCCGCCACCAACTCTTTTCCAAGACCCTGACTAGTACTTGGAAATCCTTATCGACCTGAGCTCCGAATATGTCGGAGTAGCTCAGATAAGGTTTTGTTTCCGTTCTGGAAATTTTAGCGCCACCGTTGGTTCCATTGATGGAGTTCATCCGCTGTCGTGAATTATAGTGCTGCTATTTTCCCTTGCTCAGCACTCGCGCTTATAAGTTTAGCAAGTCGTGCCCGGATGGGCAGCGACCAGTACCCGATGGTTACCACTTGGAGGTAAAATAAGCACAATTGATGTGTAGTAACAGTTACAACACTGGGCTTAGCCAAATTAAAGCCAATCAGTGCCTACCCTATTTCTACAACATCCAACCATCATTATCGACGTATACCGAAATGATTATCTACAGACATCGAACTCTGAGCGCTATTATCCATATAACAATATCGAAGGAACACCAATAAAATTCAAAATAGACTCAGGCTCTGGATATACATATACATTTCTGCCATCAGTTTAATAAAATAAACTTAAAATGTCTTTGCACCCTAAACACCCTTCTATTGCATCATTATGACTCACTTCATGTACCTTAACTAATATGTATACAGTCAACCCTCGTATAACCCGATATTTAGGTTCCTGAAAAACATCGCATAATACGATACTTGGGCTACGTAGGGTAAAGTGTCCTAATTGGAGCCCCCCACCAACAGCGAGCCCTCTGGATGAATTTGGTTCAAAAGCTAAGTCCCTGCTTTTCAGACAATAACTGTTTTTTAACCGAAAAAATCACTTAATTCTTTTCCCTGTATCATATTATTCATTTTTAGTTAATTCGTATTCAGTTGTTAAGAAAAATTCAAAGTGTTCAGGAGTGTTTCGTAAGTTCAAAAAATGAGTATAAATTGTGAAATTTCTTAAGAAACTAGAATTTTTAACCAAGAAGGTAAGTGATTTTCTCTATTTTGTAGTTAGCTAATTAAAACTTTGGTCGCCGTGGCCGTGGTGGTTAGTGCGTTGGACTACCACGCAATGCTGCCCGGGTTCAATCTCAACCCGGGTCCAAAACCTTAAAGTTTTTTTCATGGTGCCACCTCTTTCGAATGTCTGACAAGCAATCATAGAGTATCATTTGTCACGATTGAGCTTCTCAAGTCGCCGTTCGGAATCGGCAAAAAACTGTAGGTCCCTTCCATTCGTGCAAAAATATAACACGCACACACAAATGGTTGCGGGAAGCAGGCCCCGGTTTACCTCGAGCTGTAGAGCCAACTAAGTAAGTAATTAAAACTTTATATAACAATAATAATGTATATTTTATTATTTCAAAAGACGAAGTAAGAAAAAACAGTTATTTATTAAAATTTGTTGGGGGCTCGTTACTGGGATGAAAAAATTAGGAAATCCAATAGCGAGCCGGTGGGGGGCTCGGTATTGGCCTAACGAAAAAAAATCAGGTTCCAGTAACGAGGCCAGCCGATTTTCAACAAAAAATTAAAATACGGCCTTTTATATAGATAGGCTTTTTACTAATAACATTTCTTATTATTATTTTGTTGTTGTTTTTGTGCAATATGTGATCAATATTTAAGTATATTATATAGATTCTAAACTTTGTCATAAAAGTTGTTACATTCATAGATTGTTGCTATACAAATATATAATACATAATTTACATAGTTTATTTCAAAAACTGTATTTATTAGCTTTTAGTCTCTCGTTTAACCCTCACACGGGCGACAATTTTTGCCCCTTAATCAGTACCTTATTAGCCCAGGTTAATATTTTTATTCCCTTCCTCTTTCTATGGGCTCTATGGTCTACAAAAACAAAATTCTTACTTCCTGCCTTCCTTTTAATTGTTCTTTGTTGTTTTTTGAATAAATTTTGCAAATTATATTTTTTGCGCACCTGGAAAATAACAAGGGAAATCCCCCATTAGTACGATTTACATTGGAAAATTAAATTTTATGTGAATGGAGCGAATTTCCTTATCAAATTTGTTTGACAATCATATTCAATCAGTACACTTGTGAATTTCATTTGTGTGAAATTGGATCAAAATTAAATTTAAATTTCTTTCAAGTGTGGGCATTATCCATGTAAAGTATTAACACATCACATACAATTAGATAGGAAGATTTAGGGTGTGCAATTTGATACATGATATGATTTTTCTTCAAGATTGGCACACGAAGTACAACAAATCGATTCTTGATACACTTCATTCTGATGATGAAGAAGATAGCATACAGTCTTTAACAAAAGGAGGTGTGGATGTGATTAATCAAATGCTTGGTCAAAACACAACTAAGATGTAAACAAACCGCTGGCTCTATTTTACAAACATCATGGACATGCACACATATTCATATGTGGCTGACTTAATCTTCTGGTCCAATAATACGATTGTCTAAGACAGTCGAGTCAACGCAGAGAGTTTCTTGAAGAGTTGAGGAAGCATTTTTGTACGCCTACAATAATTAGAAGAGCTCGAATTCCTCGAAATGTGGGCAAAGTAACACTAAAAATCGCATTTTAGGTATTCCAATTGATCAAATTGAACACAATACCTAGACATTCTAGCCATTTTTGCCTGATGATGCTTCTCAGGAAGAATCTTCAGATGGCCAAAAAATTAGAGGTTCTTGCTTCATATTATGTTATCAGCAAAAAAAAAATAATTGAAAAGAGCAACACGAAAGAGTTGCATACAGTGAAGGAAGCCTAAGTGCGTAGTTTGACAATGACGAAGTTCGAAACTACTAATCTATAAATGTAATATGTACAATGTACTGTACATAGTACCTTACCTATGCATGCTCATAGAGGTACTGAAATGTAATAAACAACAAATTGGTTTCTTTCGTTCACAAATTTGAAGATGTAGCTTGCAGATACCACCCGTGTGAAACTGTATGTGCAACATACTCATATGTAAAAACATCGGTATATACATATGTGCATATATATATATATGAATTATACTTGATTGCACCCCTCGTAATAAGGAATTAAGAACACCACCATTTATGGGATGTGGCCAACCCAATCGCATTTTGTGAGATACCAGACCGCCCCAGAGCTGACGGCAATGCCATAGCTACAAAATTCATAAAAATTATAAACAATGTATCCAAAATAACGAAAAAAATAAATGAATGAATGAATTACAATTTTATATATATGTTTATATATATACATACAAACTCGTAGGCATGTATGTATGTATGTATGTAGGTAGCTATGTTTTCATAAAAAAAAGTAGAACTATAGGACAAATTCAGAATTTTTTTTATACAAAAGTTAAAATATTAACCTCGGTACCTTACGTTTGCTACAATTTGACGAAAAATCAGTCGAAAAACTGTCAAAATTTATTTTTTTCTATATTTTTCGAAAAATATCAAATATTTAGTCACTGAGTCTGAATGAAAAGACATTTAGTTCAAAAGTATCCAAGATATGATATAATGAAAGTGCCCATATTAACCCCGGTTAATAAAGAATGTGTGAGGGTTAAGGCTTGTACACACAGGCGCGATAGCGATAGCGATAGCGATAGCGATAGCGATAGCGATAGCGATAAACAACAAAACACACCAGCGCGATAGCGATTGAAATTTTGTCAGTTTTATTTATGTTGTTTTTTTACTTTTTAAAACATTTTCACTATCCATTTGCAGCATTTACTTACATTCTAGAAAAAAATCCTGAAATCTAATTTAAAAACTACCAAAACTGACATTTTATAATAATACAAATTTTTCTAATTATTATATTACGCGATAGAACGATAGAACGATAGAATACTAGATGCAGCGATAGAAACGTTCAATCGCAGTCTATCGCTACATTATCGCACTCGGTGTGAATGAACAAACTTGAATATACGTGTTGCGATAGATCGCTATTGCTATCGCGGCGGTGTGTGTGAGCCTTTAATCTCTTTTTTTTTTTATTTTTTTTATTTTATTTTTTTTGTCTCACTTAAAATGTTTTCAAATAATTTTTACCTACTGTAATTCAATCTAAACTAAATCAAATCTCTATTCCATTCAATTCACATCTACATCTTTATAGACACTTTATTGTTATATTTTTGTAAATGGTTGTTAAATTTAAATAAAAATACTAAATACTAAAATAAAGCTCTTTCAACTGTTAAAGTCTGTTTAGGTATGTATTCATAACCAAGATAATGCCATTTTCGTCCGACCATCCAGATTGATCGTTTTAGATTCAAGATCAAATTAGATATTTATAAAGACGTCAACGGACGGGCAAACAATTGATGTTTATATATGAAATTTTCCGAATTTTGATTGTCCTATTTGATGCTGTTTCATACCGACTACAGCTACCAATTTTTTTTGGATACTTTATAATTATGTTTTATATAATACTTTTTTAACATGTTAATACATATGTATGTATAAATATTTTTGCAATTAACATTTTGGAGCGAAGCCCCTTTTCATTCCTTCCGTTGGTTATTCATTCAAAACTTTCTAGACAAACTACTTTCAAAAACAACCTTCCTGGACATAAGTCACCTCAGCTTATTTGTTTAAGAGAGTATCACATCAGTTGTGCCAAAAAATTTTCAAATGAAATAGAATTTTTTTTCTTGCAAAACATGCACAATTCATTAGTTAAGTAACGATAACGATTCAGTTACATACATACATAATATACATACATATATGCATAATAAATATTGTTTCTTTTTATGTTTTAACTTGTTTTGTTAATTTTATGTAATGAATTTCTTCTTGTTTTTTATATTCTTACTTTTTTTTTGATTTCTTGTAATGAGTTATGATAAAATTAATGTTTTTTAGTTCGGGTTTTTATGTTTTTGACTGCTTTTGTTAATTTTTGTGATGAATTTATGCAATAATATATTTTCTTTTTTTAACTTTAACCCTCTGTTTAGCGGTGACCCAAAAGGCGGTAAGTCATACTTTGTGGTCTGACAGACCACATAATACATTTTGCAGTTGTGGCCTATAAAATCGCGGTACGGTCTATTCCATGTGTAAGATTAGGTGTAGAAACGATGTATAGTAAAGTTTTTAAATTATGTATGTTTGTGTTTATAGATTCTTACCTTTATTGGATAGAAAGGAAGAACAGCAAACAAAGACGTGTTTAGTTCCCTACTGGTAGAATTTACATTTTTATTTCATCTTGTAATTGAATCGCTAGCGCAGGACCTTGTGATTCCTCCCGAGAGTTTATTTCTGCACCGATTTCAATGATTCTAACGCTGATAGAAAGCTCATCAACTGAACTTTGTTCATCAGTTTTGAAAAAGTATATATTAGTAAAGTTATTACGAAAAAACATTATTACTTTCACCTACGGGTATAGGGTTTCTATATGCGAGACTCCTCGCACTGGTACACTAGTTATTCTATAAATTAAATAAAGATAGATATAATATATGTAGGTATACTGTGAACGAGTATATTATTTAGTTAACTGATGATTCTTTTTCTGTAACATATTTTTGTCATATCAATTTTGAGTGTAAGCCGCAAACCGGGTCCTTACATCTCAGGCAATGTCCAATATTTGATGGGCTTTACTAGCCTTTCCATCAACGTTACACGTTAAGTGTTCGGTTGAAATAAGAATAACTGACCAACGGTTTTTTGGCAAGCAACACAATGAGAATTTGTTGTAATGGAAACAAAAAATGCTGCTATTCCATGGGCGAGTAGAGGAGGCCAGCAGTTCTGATGGAAGAAATAACCTGAGTAAATTAGACCCTGCAATGGATAGTGCATATTAGAGTCATAAGCCCACCACACCTTGACACCGTATAGACACACAATCCCACTCTCAGTTTCAAGAAAAATCGTTTTTATTTTTGTGGTCTGACAACGCGAAACAACGTTAAAATTTTACTCCAACTGCATTTTTGTTCTACGAAATATTGACAACTGTTTCAAAATATATCGCATTCGACTCGCTGCATCGAGTTTGACAAAGTCATGCCAGCATTTACCGAAATATTTATAGAAAAAAAAAATTACGACACAATAAGTTTCAAACTGGTCTGACAGACCACAACGCTAAACGGAGGATTAAAATAAATTAACAGTAAAATAACGGTAATTTTATTTCTATGCTATGATTTATATGGGGGCTCGTCACTGAAACGCTAAGCGCTCGAATGAGAAACAGATGGGGCTCAGTACTGGCTCATGTCTCATTTTCTACTTTATTTAAATTTATTAAATCTGAGCCCTATATACTTAAAAAGTTATTAATATATCAAATAGTAATACGTCAGCTTTCTTTAAATAATAAAATTGTTTTCATATCAATTAATTTTAAGAGAGCAACGAAGTCAAAACTTTCCTTAAGGGGGCTCGCTACTGGGGGTTTTACCCTACTTAAGCTGGGGTTACGTTCTCCACAAAAATACATCTAAATTTTGCTAGAAAACTAACTGAACTATAATTTTAATATGAAAACGCTACACAAATGATAAAAACAATTATGTTAATAATAATTAAAAAAAGAAGAATATAATCTTTATTGCAAATTTAAATTCATTTTTCATGTATATTGGACATGCTTTTTAATTGTAAAGAAATCCGTTATATGTATTAGTTTTCTGAGCACTTCTCTGTAGAGTAAGTTTGGGTATTGTGATATATGCGGGTAATGTGATATAGGCGGTTTTCTCGAAAACTATGCTCAGTTTGGTAACTCTTTTTACATCAACGGTAACGGTGACTGTAGTGAGAGGAGCATGCATATTTAATATAGTTAAATACCGGCCAGGTTCTCGCTTAATTGTTCAAAATTTGTTTTCGTGTGCATTCGAGTTTATTTTTTCAGTAAAACAAAAAATTATTGTGTGCTGTGAGAAATTCTATTTGAAACCAGATGATCAGTTATTTGAAAAAAGCAATACTTCATTTACGTAGAATAACTGCAAGTTTTGTTTTAACAATTTAATTTTATTTTAGCCATGTACCACATTAGAACCCAAAGTATATCATATTACCCGCAACTTTTTCAACATAAGGTTTCCGAGGTTGGAGCACAATTTTGTCAAAATACTATATAGTAACGATTAGAATCCTGCTAAAAGATGTTGAATGGTAGTTTGTACTTCTACATTAAAGCTTACGAAATTTGGATGCATTAAATCTTACACTTTGTCCGTTAAGTCCAAAAGAGAAATGGGTATACCACAATACCCGAAGTTACTCTAACTCCTTTTGGACTTCAAAATATGGAGCTAGATAGCGTTGCAAATGCCTTTTAAAATTGTTGGAGCGTTCAATAGAGGTATCAATACACCCAGAGAAAAACTTAGTCCTGAGGCTATTTTGACCCTACCTAGTTCTAAGGCAATTTGCCTTAAATTGCTAAGGCAAATCCAGTGTCACTTCGTCTGTGTAGAATTGCCTTAGAAATACCCTGATTTGTGCTAGAACTAAGGTGTTTCCTGCCAATTTTTTAAGCTTATAACTGTGTTGAATTGCCTTAGTTAATAAGGTGATGAGAACATGTTTTTGCCTCAGGTGTAGGCTAATTGGTGCAGGATTGCCTAAGGCAATTCTTGCAAGAAATAAGGTATTTCCTGCCAATTTTATTAATGAAAAAACAAATCTTTTTTTAAATAGAAAGGTACATATTTTTTATTAAATCTTTGAATTTGCAAAAATATATACACACACCGAAAAAAATATTTTGATAAGACAACTGTAAAATTAACATTTTTCGGTGATAAAAGTCGTCCAACATTGAAAATATCAGTATTAATATGCCGAGCATATCATTATAACATTTATGAAATATAAATTTACTATGAAAATAGTAATATTAACACTAAAATATCAATTTTAATTTCATAAAATTTAACGTAGTATTAACAATTAAAATGTTAAATTTATATGAAGTTTTTAATATTTTTTTAATGTAAATTTAACATTGTAAATGCTAACCTGATATGAAGGAATTGATATTCATTTGGTCTGAATTGAAAATGAAAAATATCAAATTAATATGAGGTAATTGATATTGTTTAATGTAAATTTCACATTATAAATGCTAAACTAATATAGGGAATTGATATAAGGAAATTATGCTATTAATATTTCTTATTATCAATTTAAAATTATACTTACTTACTTTCGGTAGCACCCTTTTTTTGTAAATGAAACACAGTAAAATATGTTTTAGAAAATATGTACATATATTCATTTATTGTTAACTTTTCTTAAATTAATGTTCTTAATATTAAGTCATTTAAAAAATTTTATTTCTTATCATGGAAGAACCATCCGAAATAAAATATAAATGAATCGGTGGACCCGTAAACATTTTTAAATCTATTATTTTACATAAATTTAGTTTACCACCAACAAAGTAAGACTGATAATGCTCAGAAAATGTTTTTATTTCATACTGGTCTATTAGCAAATAAGGCCTTCTGTAGTTATCTAATAATATTTCTTTAATTTCAAATAGTTCGACTTTGTTTTTCTGAGTAATAGTTAGGAAATATCCTTGTTTGTAAATCGTTCCTTTGTAAGAAATCGATTTTATTGCCAAGGCTTTTAAGAATTGATATTTCACTTCTTGCAAATTTATTATTGTAAATGCCGTTTCATCAATATTGAAATTATAATAATTTTTATATTTAGTTTCAGTCGGGAGACCTTGTTTATGTTCTGTTAAGAAATTACTAAATCTTAGGGCTGATTTCATACTAAGTGTATAGGCAATATTTTTTCTCGATGAAATATTTCTGGCATAGATTTTAGCTTCCCTATGCTTGGATTCATATCTATAACTCCATATATATTTTAAGGGACCAATTTTTTGTATGATTCCAATGTAATGATTTAAAAAGTGAAACTTTGGTTTCAGAGTTTTCTTAAAAAGGCTAATATATTTTGCATTATGTATTTCAATATGATTTGCAAGAATTTTAAGAATATTTGAATCAAACCGACTTAACAATACTAAATCAATAATTTTTAAAAGAGTTAAGAAAAACTTCCAGACCTCATTATCTGTAGGAATCAAATCCCCAATAATTAATGGGAGAAAATGAATAAATGTCATCATTTCTCGAGCAGACATTTTTAATTTGTTTGTTTTTAAATGCATTATTTCAATAGGCGGAGATAAATTTCCTATCTCAGTCTCGCCGTAGCTAAACATTTGTTTTCTATAATTGAACACTTCTATTGAAAAAAATTTACGTTCCGAAATAAAATTTAACAAGATTTCACAAATATCGTATCTACAAATACCTTCAAACAAGTCGTGAACAATGTCTACAGCGAAATTCTTTGTAACATGAAATGTTGGCAACTCATTGAATAAACAGCAAGCTATTATGCCAGTTTGCTTAACATCATTTTTTAATAATCCGTCATTATAAGTTTCCTCCGTTCGCAAATATTTAGAATATTCCATACAATCATTCTGCATGTCACTCTTTTCTCTAGTGCAAAAACGACAATAGTAACTTGAATTAAACGAATTTGTGAAACCAAGAACATCATTAAGACCTAAGTTATCACCAAGAATTGTAGAAAGAACGAAATGAATTTGATGGGAACCAGTCTCATTTTGAATAATTATTCCATTTTGTTCAAATGATTTGAAAATCTCTATCAATGGTCGTAGAAACGGGTCATTGCCAAATATCTTTTTTTCTTTTGTTTTAAAATAAGCTGCAACAAAAATATACTTCAAACTCGACAGAAGATGCTGGGGTAACGTAGGAAAACTATAATAAACGCCACAAATTGAATCTACACTTGCGTGGCTACCTAATGGGTTATTAATCTCAAAATCATCCAAGTACAAGAAAAATGGTATAATAGTTTTACCTGCATAGTAATTAACTTTCTCCTTAAAACAAGCTGAATTTGCGAAATGTGTAATATCAGTTTCCGTTGATATTGAATCTAAATTATTAAGTGTTTGAGCTAAAACACCAGGAAGCTCAAAAAATTTTCGAAATTGAAATTCGATAGGCATTATGCAGCCTTGCACATTACTCGCATCTAAAGTTGGTGTTCCTAGTAAAATAATTTCAGATATTTCATTATTGATGGTAAAAATGTGTGGTTTTGCAAATTGATCAGAATCTAGGACATGCTTAAAAAGTTTATACTCTGAATCTATTTCTACAAACGGATTTGCACAAAATTTCAAAAAGTCTAATAGTTCATCCTTTTTGGAGTCTGGAATATAATCTTGAATCTTATGTTTAATACTCTCTGATATATTTAATGTTATTTGAGAAATTCCTTTTTGTATTTGAATTACATCCTTTCGGGTTAAATTATTTCTTGTATGTAAATTTATTGAAAACTCTTCACAGCATGATGATAATGAATTTTTAAGAGATGCATATTCATGAAAGTTTTGAGAATTTAATGTTTTAGATTGCACAGGTGCTGGTGGTGGTGCTTGTGGTAATTTTTGGGTATCTTCTGGTACAGAATTGATGGCTAACATAGAAGCACTGTCTATTGCATTGACTGGACTTAAAGTCTGGAGGTTATTGTATATAACTGGATTATTTATTGCTAAATGATTTTTTTTTGTATGTTTCTTAAATGCAGATAAACTTGAAAACAATTGATTGCAATGTTTAAACATACATGCATAATTATCCATAAAATTTAGCCCATGAATTAATCTAAAATGAGTTACAAGTTCTGGCAAGTCATCAAAAGAACTAAGGCATTTAAAACATGTCAGTTCCATTTTAATAGTTTTTAAATGTTTCTAAAAATTCTGTTAGCACTGCACTTCTCATATCGTGTACAGTAACTATATTAAAAATATGCTTTTGAATGCAGAGCCATAGCAACTCAGATTCTCTTGGATAACATAAATCGAAAACTTGAAATGCTTTAAAACAAATGTCAAAAGCAGCGACAAAAGAAGAAAATTTAAAAAGGGTTTCCCCAATAATAACGTAAAACTCAGTTAGATTTGTGAGATCGGTGCCCACAACGATGAGGTATGGTTGAATTGTCCCTTTTGTGTGAATATGCAGTTTTATTTTCTCTTCACGTGTCCTCTGCAAGTCGTTTATTGTACAAATATGTACTATGCAGCTATTTATAGCATCCCTTATAGTTGTTTTTTTAACCGAAGTACTCGCCTGATTCTTAACGGTTATCCTTGATGTAGGCTTCAAGACAGTGTTCAGCAATATTACCAAAATGCAATCTTTGGAATCTGCAAATAGAAAATAATTTTTTTTAATCTATATTCATTAGCATATATGTATTTTTTTAAAATTACTTTTATCAATAGCTTCATTTGACAATTTTTCAAACAGTAACTTATATTGCTTGTCTTTAATATATTTTCCATAATATTTATGTAATGATTTTTCAAATTCACACCATGAATTAATAAGCGAGAATTTTTTGTGGGGATGCAAAATCTCGAAATCCAAGTCAATCTATAAGAACATAAAAAGAATATATGTATGTAGATACACGATCATGAATGAAAACCAAATTATATAAATATTACAAATTTTTCTGCTCCAGCTTGCTTGAAAAAAGGCCATTCGTCAAAAATTTCACTTAATTTATCAATTTTTAGTATATCTGTGCGGCGATAAGAATATGTACTGCTCCAATATTGCAATGCTTCGCTCTCATGACTTTGCATAATTTTCATCTTATTTTTATATGAGACATTTTCAACGTCAGGCTCAAATTCAGTGGTTGTCGGAATCTGATTCAGCTGCAATGGTCGACAAGCTGAACGTTTTCTTTTATTGCGGTTAATATTGTTAAATCTGTTAAAAAGTAGGCCAGATGGATTTGGTTTTTGATTAGCCCGTCGCGAAATAAAATATATGTCCTTCTTTTCGGTTGGAAATACTTCAACGATTTGATTTGCTATTTGCTCTAACTGTTGTGATTTCGGAACTATATATATATTTTTGGTCGTGTCGTAATGGAATTCAACTATGGAATTTACTAAAATTTTTCGGCTTTCTTTTTCCAATTTATTGTTTTTGTTAAATTCATTTATTAGACCCTGTCCAGCATTAGAAATTTTTAGAATATCACGTACATGCTATTTTAAATATAAGTATTGTTATAAATAAAGATATGCCTACATGTTAATAAACATTTCGACTTACCGTAGTGTGCCCTGAAAAACGTGAGCTGTTTGATGCTGCATTTGAGCAGTTCGAAATAGGGGTACTACTGGAGTTAATTTCTTGCAGCCAACTGCAAACATTTGAGCTGCATGTTAGAGTACTTGCCGTGGGTACATCTTCTGGGAACTAATTAATCATAGCAAATAATTAATACAAAATATTTCTGTTATGGATAATATAGTATTACATTTTTAGTCCTCCATACAAAGAGTTTACATTTAAACTCCGCTTGAAGCCCAATATTTTCTCTCCCGGGAAAGATAGTTGCTACGTCTTCTTTGCTCAAATATTGCAGTCTATCATATGTTATTCCACAAGCTGTAAAGGAAATGTTACAATCATGCAAATTATGTGTTTCTTTTTCTGCAATTTTTGTGGCCATAACACTGATGCACAGAAAAAAGTCTTCTATGTGTGTAGAAAAAATAATGTGGCTTTTCAAATTTCCAAATAACAGCCAATGCTTGGAAAATCCGAGCGTACGGCTCTGTATGCACTATATGACAACAGTTTTCTTGTCAAATTAAAAATAAAAATGTTGAATTGATATGATAAAATTCAAAATTAATATGTTTCATATCATCGATGGAGTCGTTGATATTTTAAAATATCAGAAAAATGCTCTTATGGTAACGGTTTTCATGTCAAATTATAAATAAAAATGTTGAATTGATATGATAAAATATCAAAATTAATATGTTTCATATCATCGATGGAGTCGTTGATATTTTAAAATATCAGAAAAATGCTCTTATGGTAACGGTTTTCATGTCAAATTATAAATAAAAATGTTGAATTGATATGAAAAAATATCAAAATTATTATGTTTCATATCATCGATGGAGTCGTTGATATTTTAAAATATCAGAAAAATGCTCTTATGGTAACGGTTTTCATGTCAAATTATAAATAAAAATGTTGAATTGATATGATAAAATATCAAAATTAATATGTTTCATATCATCGATGGAGTCGTTGATATTTTAAAATATCAGAAAAATGCTCTTATGGTAACGGTTTTCATGTCAAATTATAAATAAAAATGTTGAATTGATATGAAAAAATATCAAAATTATTATGTTTCATATCAATTTGAACGCTTGTTTAATATTAGCAACTTATACATATATCTAATGTATTTTTATTTTTTAATTTCTTTCATCTATACTTAAATATGTGCAAATGCATATTAAAACAAATATTATTAAATACTTACATGACAAAGTTTCATGAGTCTGGTCTAAATTCCACTCTTTAAGCAAAGTTTGCAGTTTGTTTTCCGAACTTTCGGCTGGCACTATTTCAGCAGTTTCTAAATACTGAACCTGCTCTTCCGATAATAAAATACAATTATCAATGTTTATAATTGCATTGTTATCGTCTACAGCAATCACATTATCCATTATTTAATTGTGAACAATTTTACAAAATATTGTTTTTAAACACACAAATCACTTAGCAAACACGAATCACTTACAAATACGTCTACTCTCTCCAGAACTTTGCGCGATTATGTTCTGTCCTGAAGGTTAACTCGCGAAAGAGTTACGTTGCTATAGTAACAAGAACAATCATGTTAGCTGGAACCGTTGATATTTCAAAATATCACAAAAATTTGAATTTGCTACAGGGTTACGGGGCAATACTAAGAAGAACAATCATGCTCACTGGAGTCTTTGATATTTTAAATTGTCAAAAAAATGTTTGATGCAGCTCTAATGGTAACATTTTGTACATCAAATTAATATGAAAATGTGAATTTGATATTTATAAAAGGATATATTACTTTTTCATACAAACCAAATTTTGATATGCTAAATTGATATTACAATATAAAAAATTATTGTAAATTTTTGATCTTTAAATATCTACCCTACCTTAAAGTTATTAATCTGATATGTTTATTGTTATAAACAGAGCATTTTGCATCGTTTTTGTAGAAATTGATATGATATGCAATTTGATATTATTAAAATTTTAAATTGATATGACTTTTTTTTTTCGGTGCATATATATATTTTCTTTTTTAAATAAATAGATATAGCTAAGACATATTTTTGTGAACAAAATTGTGCAAGCATTCTATTTTTGTTTGTTGTTCTTAAAAAATAGGTATATATATATAGGTATATATTTTAATTTTTTTTTAATTTTCAGATTTTTTTTTCTTTTTTTTTTAAATAAACAGATATATAATACATATTTTTTTCTTCTTAAAAATTTTAGTTTTCTTTGTTTTTCTTAAAAAATAGGTTTTAACAATTATCTTTTTTTGAATTTTAATTTACATATTTTGTTTTTTTTGTAATTCACTTTCACAATTTTTTATTTTTGTTCGCTTTTTTTAAATTAATAGGTATATCTTTACATATTTTACTTTTTTTTTAATTTTCAGAAAATATTGTTTTTCTTTTTTTAAAAATAAATAGATCACATATTTTTGTCTTCCTTAAAATTTTAATTTTGTTTGTTTTTCTTAAAAAATACGTTTTGTCATTTATCTTTTTTTGAATTTTAAATATATATTTTGTTTTAAATAAAAAGATATTTACATATTTTTGTTTTTTTAATTAACTTTTCACAATTTTTTTATTTTTGTTCGCTTTTTTTCAATTAATAGGTATATTTTTATATATTTTATTTAATTTTTTTTAATTTTCAGAAAATATTGTTTTTCTTACCTTTTTTTTACTCACCTTAATATTAAAATCTGGAAACAAGTAGTTTGGTATAGTTTGGTTTGGTAGTTTGGTATATAATACTTTTTATTTAAAACGATTCACTATTAATTTAAAACACAACACTTAGCTTTCTGACGTACTTCACTTCACAGATATTAAACACAAACTGACTAATATCAACGCGAATTCAACTATACGCTCAGGAAAGTTACCCAATGCTTAGGCGAAATTGCCTTAGTCGTAAGGCAATTTTACACAGTTTAAGACAATTGGAGGGAATATCACCTTAGACTTAAGGCAAAGTTGCCTTAGGCCTAACGCAATTTTACACCGTTTAAGACAATTGGAGGGAATATCACCTTAGACTTAAGGCAAAGTTGCCTTAGGCCTAAGGCAATTTAACAAAGTTTAAGATAATTGGAGGGAATATCATCTTAGATTTAAGGCATATCACATAAGGCCTAAGGCAAATTATACAGTTTGCATTGTACAAAATGAAAACGGTTTTGGATGAAAAATTACCTTAGGTTGGAAGCAAAATTCCCTAGGCCTAAGGCAATTTTACTCTTTTTGAGACATTTGGAGGGAATATCACCCAAGACTTAAGGCAAAGTTGCCTTAAGCCTAAGGCAATTTAACACAGTTTAAGACAATTGGAGGGAATATCACCTTAGATTTAAGGTAAATTACATTAGGCCTAAGGCAAATTTGCAATGCTCCTAGGTTAAAAAATATGTTATTTCTTGGTTAAAATACCTAAGACAATTTAGCCTATTTTTCGTTACCTATGCCGTGCATAAATTGCCTTAGTTCTAGGGAGAGTTATGCTGGTCTAATAACATCCATACAAAAATGTTTACCTTAGGCGGTTAAGGCAATTTTACACAGTACTTTTCTCTGGGTGTACCCGCGAAATAACTCTCCAAATTAGCAGGCAAATCCAATCGTTGGTTTATATTTTAATACGCATCTACTAGATACGATAAAGCGGCAAAGATAAACAAAACCAGACGGGTATTTCAGTGAGCCAACATTGTAAAAAATTGCATGTCTTACTGAACAACCTTCGGAACGAACAACGTGAATGTGTTAAATAGGAATTCCCCGAAATACAGGAATGCGATGCGAATGCGACACACATTTTTCGCGTTAGAAAAGACTAAGAATCGCGTTATAGCGAAACCGCGTTGTAGAAGTACTGCGTTATAAGCGGGTTTGCCGCAATTCATAAATCACGTTATAGCGAATTCGCGTTGTGAAAGTACCGCGTTATACGAGGTTGACTGTACTCGTATACCTTTTAATGGCAAACGCCAAATATGTTAAATCAAAAACAATCAGTCAAACACAAAACATAGCACTCACATCGTGTTCAAAAACATACTTTTGCCTTTTCTGATGCAAACATCTCTATTAAGAACTTAAACCGCCTTGACTTTCGTTCAAAGCATACGCACATCATGTATTTACATAATTAAAAACACCCATAATGCCATAACGAGAAATGTCAAAAAAAAAAAAAAAAACTATTTCCACAGAAGTTCTGACGCAAAGCAGTACTACTTCATGACGCAAGTATTTTTGCTTTATTTGTCCATACGGCAACACAATACTTCACTCCACTCTGCCTGTCTGTCTATAAAAATTCCTACGCTGTCGTATATTCATTTTCGGAACAAAATACCGCTGATGAAAACAAAAAAAAAAAATTATAAATTCAATTAATTCCATTTTTGAAATCATAAATTCATAATTCCATCATCGCAACATAACAAAGCGATGTACAAATGTCATGCAATAATTTTATGACTGTCTGTCCATGTCTGGTCCATCGTTTCTGGATCCAAAATTCCACTGCAACGAGTCAAAATTTCAAGGTAAACGTACCTTGGCGATCTGCGATCAATTAGCGAAGAAATTGTTAATTCGTCCCGCAAAATGCTGGGCACGTACTCCCTGTGTGTCCTGTCCTAACAACCATGAAAAGAATCTCTCTCCACAAAAAGCGATCATTTGAAGCATTATGGGCATGTGTCCAGAAATCATTGACAGAAGGAAGAACAGAGAGACCAGAAAACTAAATTAAGTCATCAGGATCAAATAAAATCGAACTCAGAATTGCACCCTCTCTCGGGGCAAACAATAATAATAATTGAAACACAACTCGAATACGTAGGTACGGGTTACGGGTATACTCGTAGTACGTCGCACATGCAGGCATTTGGCGTGGCGCCACTTCGCCTGACAGTTGTTGGCCCTTAGGCCATAGCTCATATCTAAATGCCCGAGTGGAGTGATTTTACACACAGTCTGTCTATCCGTCCGTCAAGTATTCGATTTGCCTATGCAGTGTGCATATCAAATGTGTTTCTCTGTCATTAGGCGAGGAATTCCAGCACACAATCCGCAATTGATATGCACGCTAAGCCACCCTCTCCAACATGAACATGGTGTTTGCGGTCGGGTGCACTTCTGTCCTGGACACCTCTCGCTGACGCACTCGCTGCTAATTCCGCTGCTGATCAAAGTGCAATCACCCAACACGACTTGCAGTAGATAAACAAAAACATACATAAATCCCACCGAATCCGGAAGATCATAAATCAGCCTAATAATATGGGAGGGTGGTGGCGCGGCGGTGCGGTGGGGTCGTGTCAGATGCCTGATCCAAAAGAAACATTATTTTGACAGCTAGTGTCGGCGTGGTTCGCGTAAAATTGAAACATCACCAAATGAATTACTCCCGACTTTGGTGTACGTACACAGGGAAGAGATGCAGAACAGGACACCCAGCTCAGTGACAGAAATAATCACCTCATTGAGGAAGATATCACTTCGTCATCAGGCTCATTGAGAAGCGCCACGGATGGTCGATGTGGGAATATGTGTTTTGTTAGCGGCTGACACTAAGCGGATTCGCATGCATCTCATACTTTGATCTCATTGCTACTTAAGTGCAATTAAAATCAAATAAAACGCAAACTCGAGCGTACGCTGATATGAAACAACACACCACCACTGTCTATTTATACAGCGGAACCGAATTTTGTTGGCAAGTCGCAAGTGCGAGATTGGCGTTCGGCGAGTGACGCTAAAATCACCTTGGAGTGGTGTTTTTAATATTCAAGTCGTCGACAGTGCGATCTGTGGATCATTGGCGAAGTGGCAAATTATACCAACCACGACAACAACAACAAGCGATCACCCGCAGAATGCTGAATGATTTATTGGAATAGCTCGGAACTGTTGTCAGTAGTATCTACGAGTATAATATCTGGGAAGATGATCAAAAACAAGACGCGGCGGCGGCCGGCCGGCGGCGTTGCATTGAGTCGATCTCAACACCTTGGTGTAGTGTTTATGTTTGGAGATGTGCGCGATAAGCGTAATGCGTGCTTGCGTCCTTATGGTGGCTATAGCCAACAGGCAACAGACGACAACGTCAAGGGCGTTTATATGCGAAAAATCTGTATGTGCAGTTGCACTGATTGCATTGTACTCGTAATAATTAATCGAGCTTTAATCGCTGGCATTCATTTGTATTCCTAAGAGGAAATCTTGGAATTGTCTCCTATTCAAACACCATTGGCATCTGAAACTGCGGGGAGCATTGCACGTTGCGTTCAACTATGACGGTGCATTTGCGGCGTGTGTGTGGGCAATGCCAGGATGAATATGCAGCTCAACTTAAGTGGTACTTAATTCCTTTGCTTACATATCTAGCTGCTTATCCGGCACATTCCAATTCAATTTTAGAATAAACCTTATCTACATCCTGTCGGACATTCAATTATTCTTTGATCGCATTCGGTCAAAGCTTTTTTGGGACTGACTCCAGCTCCTCAAAGCTCTAGAGAAAGCCAATACAATTTCTTTAACATTTGTACCAAGTCACAAGTCCTGAACTCTTCATTCGGAATATATTTTAATAACATACACTTACCAATCAAAGAAATTCACCAACCCAGCTCGTGGTAAAGCCAAAAACTGCACTTAAAGCCTTCCTTGGCCTCAAAACTACTAAAGTGCCACTTCAATGATCTCCAATCCCTAGCCACTGACGACGAAGTTAAACTTTTGTAGCTTTTATCAGGATATTGCTCGTTCACTTAAGAAATTTTTAGGGAACTACTTCTACTACAGGCTGGCCAAACTGGCCACAGTCAAATCTTAACATTTTGCAGGGAAATTAAATGTTTGGGCGAAAATGTTTCTTAAATTTTAGTTAAATTTTTAGTTTTTAACCCTTAAATGCATGATGTATCATATGATACACATCAACCTTTTTTACGAATTTACTTACTACAGTCGAACCCGAATAATATCACATCGCTTAGAAGCACAAATCGCTTTATATCACAAAATGTTGAAGCCAGATGTCTTTTTTACATAATCCATATTGGAATTAAACCTCTTTATAGCATCTCGTTTAATATCACAACCCGCATAGAGTCATTCAAAAATAAGCCTGACAAAATAATTTCTTAGTAAATTTTTCCGCTTAATATAACACATTATTATAGAAAATGCAGTTGCAACACATATTGGCTTAGAAGTATAATTTTATGTGTAGTCAAAGCTAATACAATGTTCGAAATGGAGCGCTAATATACAAAAAAGAGCAACAAGTAATCAACTGTGTAAACCAAAAGTAATAACATTCCTGGGTTGTTGATTGGCACTACAAGTCTACAATGACAGTAGGTCCGTTCGCGTACGTTCCCAAAACTACGCAAACCTACGAAAAGTTACGAAAACCCGTTCCTTTACGCAAAAATTTCGTAAATTTTCGTAAAAGAGATTGTAAGAAATCTACCCAGGCTGCGAATTTAAGCAAAAGCAATTTCTTGGGGCAGATTACACGAAAACTGTCAAATCACATACATTTTGCATTTTTTGTTGTTCAACGCGTTCGTTTAATTTTTCGTAATTTTTCTATCTTTGAGAGAATTTCACGAGACACATATTGGTGCAAAAAGTACGCGAACGGACCTAGTGACATTGACATTGACACTTCTTTGAAGTGCTTTTAATTTATTTCACAATTTGAATAAAGTAAAGTTAACCGATGCTAATTTCCGTGATTTCAGTTTTACTTGGCTATGTTCAGGTAAAGACAAAGTATGAACAGGAAGAAATGGCTAGAGGAACCACTTTTTAAAAATTGGCTCACTGAAAATCCAGACAATTTTATGGAATCCAAAAGCGTTGTTCGCAAGTACAACTTCTTCCAGTAAACCCTAGGGCGCAAAAAAAAGAAAACATCCGTTCAAAAGTCCACCGTGATTTGAAACGACTATACCTACTTGAGTTTCACTTTGCATTCTATGTGTATTTTTTTCTTAGGACTGTCACTTATTGGATTCTTGTTTGCAATATCAGATTCAAAAAGATTTTGTTGCTCTCTGAATAAAAAATGTTTAGATTCTAATCAGAAATCAACAGGATGAACTAATGTGCTTCATATACTGTTAAAAATTTAGTGATATTTCCTTTCCCGATAAGAGCACAACCCGCTTATAGTCACAAAGTTCGGCTGCCCGGTTGATGTGACTATATCGACAGTGTTCGACTGTATTCCCTAAAAATAAATTATTTTTTTGGGTTATTGCCACCGGTAGGTAGACCTTTCCACGCGAAAAAAAATCCAGTAGGCGTCTGCTTTTTTTATTTTTTTAAGCTATTTTCCAAATTTCCTATACTAAAGTTCCGGAGCTTCATATAACTGGTTGTTGTGTGTTCAGGATATTAATTATAAATTTATTATATACAAGATTATTAATTGGTAAGTAAATGTCGTTTATTGCAGAAATAGTTTCCTTTGCTGTAAGAACTATAAACATAAGTAAAAGTTCTAATAATATATAACCAGACCGTATTTAATTTATATGTATCATAAATGAGACATCATGCATTCGTTCACATATCTCATATGTCTCAAATATGAGACATCATGTATTTCAGCTTGAAATACATTCCATATTATTTTATTTGTGTTGCAGCAGTTCGCGATGTTTCATACAAATTGCTCTCTTAGTGATAAGGAAATAGTGGTAATAGCAAATAATTGGAAATTTAGTGGTCACCGTGGCCGTGGTAATTAGTGCGTTGGACTACTATGCATGCTGCCCGGGTCCAATCCCAGCAAAAACACCTAAAAAGCCATGAGAAGCTTCTCAACTCGCCAATCGGAGTCGGCAAAAAAAACTGTAGGTCCCTTCCATTTCGTGGAAAAATAACACGCATGGTTGCGAGAAGCTAGGCTTGGTTCTGTATAGGACTGCTGACACCGTATATTTTTTTTTAAATAATTGGAACGAAAGTGAGGACGGCTTTAGTGATTCGATTGCGAAAACGATCAGTTTCACGAAATCTGCATTTCGCATGTACTTCCTGAGCAGGGACCCTACTCTGTATTTCGTTTCGAAAGTGAAATTTTCCGAAAACGAATATTTTGTACTCTCTATTTCGATAGCGAAATGAAATCTACTACTTTCGGATTTACATTTCCGAAAGTGGAAATTTGGTACTCTGTAACTCGTTTCCTAATGTCAAAAGCATTGAAAAACGGAAAATTTGTTTCTACAACTAATTCGCTAACGGAAGGATTTTAAAGTACCTGAAAATGCAAGTTTTTAAGAAAATCTTTGTGATGATAACAATTATAAGCAAGCAATTCATATGTGCACATCCCGATTTAGCCAAAGGACAATTAATTTTTAGGAATTATTAAATCTAAATAAATTTGTGTCTTTATTTTTTGTGTTTATTGATTTATTAAATTATTTGTGATTTGCTCTCGTATTCTCTTAACAATGTTGGACTAGGCATCATTATGTTCTCCATGTTACTGTTCAATGCGAAAGTTCTGAATAAAACGAAATAAATGATAAATAATGGTGATATGAATCATTGGTACAAACCGAGTTTTACCTTCTATCACCTTTTTCAATAATATTTGATTTGTCCCGTAAAATTTTCCGCTCAATCCGTTCTAAATATTTTTCTTCGTCCATCCGAAGTGCAACAGAATACATTTTTCTTTCTTATTATATTAAATTCTTCATTTAAAAATCATAACAATATTTTCCTCCTATTCTCGGTTTATTTATTTGACATATCTCATAAGAAATATATCGAGACTCGACAAAAAAAAATTCTTGAGTGGAAAAAGCATCTAGTAGTATTTTTTACATTCCGAAAGTGGTATAGAGTACCAATTCAAAAGCGAAACGAAAAGCAATTTCGAATAGGATTGACTTTCGAAACGAAATACAGAGTAGGGCCCCAGGATCTCAATTTAGAAAATATACTGAATCTATTGGATGAAGATGCTGATGACGATAAGACACAATTAGAAAAGCAATTCCTGTCACAAATTCCTGCAATACAAATCAGTCACTGGCTAGAGTTGTCTTTAGTAAGAAACCTCTATCGAGAATTAAATGTTCAAAATGTGAACTTCATTTGTGTTGCAATAAAGACAGAAATTGTTTCTTCTTATTTCATATTTAAATATGTAAATTTGCCTTTTTTTTATAGTACCTAAACATGTATCTCAAATTATTATTATTTTGCATTTGTGTTAATTAATATTTTTCAGTTTGTTTGTTAATATAAAATAAATAAATATGAAATCCTTGAAATAAAAGCCATAACAAGGCTCAAAATTATTTTTCATTTCATAGAAAATTCGACGCCGGTAAATGCATGATGTATCATATTTGATACATACAAAGAATAGCCTATAACAGTCTTAATAAAGACGTCAGATTTTTTTCGTTATTTTTTTTAGCATACGAACAGTATGTAAAAAAATATTTTTTAAATTAAATCCAAGATTTCATGCATTTAAGGGTTTTATTTCAATTTAAATTATTGGTAACATATGTGTACAAAGTCTAATTGGTTTGAACTATGGCCGTCTACCAGATTGACAATTATAGTTACTTAAGTAATATTTAAGATAAAAATACATTATATTCTATATAAAATATATATATATATTTATTTACACAACTATATACATAAATATACGTTTGTTTGTGTGTAGGACCATCTTAGAAGTCGCCTTCGATTACACGCTTTCTTTAATGTAGTGCGTTTGTGGAGTAATTGTATACGACATCCCAGCCCCGATCACCGTTCAGGATGTTGAGTGCCTCATTTACTTCCAATCTGTGTGAACCAAAATATCTCTTGCCGAATTCTTTGAAAATTGGACAAATTGCAATAAAGTGGACAACGTCTTCTCTCTCCTTGAGATTACAAACATCGCATAAAATTGGAAGGTCTGGTCGATGCGGTATAAAATGTAGGTTGGCTAGTTCTCCTCACATTTTAAAAATGGTGCTAATCATACTAGTCATTATTAGATTGTGGTTCATTTTGCTATAGTGTACTCTATACTGAGATGACTGCGCTTCGCATTTTGCTTTAGCAAACATGGTACGGCTTGTTTCCTTCAGCAACATGTTGAACTTCATTCTAAATGATGTAGGGTCATCATCGGAAGTAAACGATACGTTCAAGCTGCAATTCGATGCTAGACTCTCCCATTCTTGAACAAGGTTTCCTCTTGATGATAGAGCATGCAATAGTACTAGTTTCGGCAGTCTTTCCTGTCCCCATGTCATCACTTTTACTATATAATTAAAATTAAGTTTTAGCGTATTTAAGAATAGAGGTGGGCATCCTGTCTCTAGATGTAGCATATAGTTGGGAGTTCCCCTCAGCAATTGAAAAATCCTTTTATGAAAGTATCGAAGGCATTTTTCGACAACTTCGAAGTGACAATAACCCCAAGTTTGAGCTCCATAGAAGAGTATGGAGGTAACAGCAGTACGAAATTTTTTTTTTTTTTCTGCAATGTGAGTTACATATTTATTTTTAATGCATTGACCACAGATAGAAGACAGGCACGTTTAGCTTCAGGCGATTTGGAGGTGAGGTGTTTTTCCATATTCAAATTAGATGTAATTAATGTCCCCAAATATTTGTACTCTCGTACTACTTCGATGTTTTCGCCTTGGTAAGTCCATTTTTCATTTCTAGAATATCTCCCGTCGCCACTTCTGACCAGGGGATGACGATGCGCCCATTATGGTGCCTTGTGTTTTATGGTGGCTCAGCCTTATAACCCCTTTCAACCTAACCTAACATTGAGAACAAGCTGATCTGCTGAAGCGTACATAAAGCAAGTGCTGAAGCCGGTTTGGTCCTATGGTATACAACTATTGGGTCGTACCAAGAACACGAATGTCAATATTTTACCACACTTTCGAAAATAAAGTGCTAAAAGAAATAGCGTAACCGATACAGTTATTGACACACATAAGTAAATGTTGACGGGAGTACTTTGAAAACTCTTGGGATTTCGAAATACATATGTTATATTATTAGAATTCATTTAGTTTTTATATAAATTAAGGAAAATTGACAAAATAAAGTTTAATCAGAATATTTCAAAAGGCTTATAAAATTGCATATTACTTGACACCCATGTACAATTATTGACATTTATACATAGCTATTGACACAATGTTGTTGACATATCTTTAAAAGTTTTACACGGCAGGAGAAGAATTTATAACCTTGATTCGTTTATCTAAGAGCAAATACATTTTGAATGCTGCGATTTAAAATTAAAAAGCTTAGCTAGCTTAGCTATAAACATTTTTATTATATTTCAAGTTTATTAAAGTGATATTCATTTGAGTTAAAAATTATTATCTATTATTATTTGGTTTTAGGACACAGTAAGAAGTTGGTTTCATCACCGTTAAAAATCCTGCTACCGTCTTCTAGACTGTCCCGCCAATCGTTCTCCTTCACGAAATCTTCAATCTTAATAATCCACGATCTTATGTATGTCCGAAGATCCCACTGTTGAACTTGCCAATGTAACCAGGTCTGGTGTTCTTAGTGAATTGGAAGGGTGTCGACTTAAAAACGCCTTAAACTAACCATTCCGACATATTTTCTGGCCCAGATGGATGGTCCCGTTTGTCTCCATCGAGAAACTCTTTATCGACATGGAGCACATCATCTTTTCTTTTAGGAAAACCGTTTCGCTGGGATGTTGCTATCCAGTCTTCCAAGACTTCTTCTTCGATGGCAGTTAAAGCTGTCCTATGACCTGGTCTTGTTTTCACAAATTTTCGCTTAATCGAAATATAAACGTTGTTCGAGGGACCCCATCAAATTTGGACGCTGCCTTTTTAGACATAGCTTGCACCCTGACACTTTCAAGAGCTTTTTGGTGGTCATTTTCATGGTATTTGTGACTGCATTTAGGCATTTTTTCAGCTAAATAGCCTATTTATTTAGAGAAAACAACTATAATTGACACCCTCCAACTTTTGTATTCCCATAGAACGCAATTATTGACACCATGATGTCATGTTTTGGTTTTGTTTTCATCTCTGGATGTCAAACTGCAAATGCTTTTTCGACTAAGAAGCCTGTGCAATTTAATATGAATTGGAAACATAGTAATCTAAACCCAGCTACACGTTATATCGAATGTCAATCTAACATAACCCACATATAAAGATGAAAATCTCCTAAGCTTCATTGAATTTCTAATCGAACTTTGCAATATTTTCCTGTCGTTTACTATCAGTTTAACCGCAGATAGATCTAAGCGGATTTATTCATGCAAAATGTCAATTGTAAATGCCATCCTACGCAAAGGCGGTCTTTTAATCCACCTCAACCACTCTTGACATATAACATGATTCCGTTAAAAGTATCACAAAATGTCGAATCGAAAACCTCCTGACAACTTGATTCAATTCAACGGCCAATTACTGTCGGTCACGTTCAATTGTTATTGACGTATGTTGGCGTTCCCAACAAAAAGCGATTAGTTCACGAAACTTTGTTCCAATCTTCGATCGCACAAGCTCACCCGACAAGCAAACTCTGCACAAGATAAGCCTTCGAATGTGGCACAGCATTTCCAAAGCCTCGTTTACCTCTGCGCACTGCCGCGCCATGCGTCGTCGACTACGCCGAAAACATGAGTGCAGTACATCGAGGGAGGAACGAAAACGATGAATCTAGTGACAGATAGAAATTTATGTTCTCCTTTAATCACCGACAATTCTGATTGATTATGCATTCATAATTTTCATATTATGCGATTTTTATGATCCACAGACCACGGTGAGTAACTACGCATTATGCTGTGCTCGGCTCAACTTTATGCTATATTTACATTTACTGTTGTAAGTGGTGGCGGAAGCGGACTAAGCAGACGTCTTGACGAAAACGAACGACGAAACACGGAGTTTTGAAGATCGTTTAGACAGTCATACTCTAGAAAGACTGCTTCGTCCTGAAAGAGTCCTTGAGATCCTCCAAAAAATTCTCCGAACCGATGTCATTTAGTGTTGTCAAATGGACCATCATTGCAGCCTAAATAAAAGTTTAGGAACAGAAAGCTCGACTGAACGTTTAAAGAAATATTCCAAAGCCAAGCCAAACCCAAAGAATTTAGTCAAATTCAAAGCATATTTTTGACTGTCTAAGACGTTTGAGTATCCTGATCTGGGTACCACGACGCAGTGGTTTTGACCACATTGGGAGAGCAGACCAACTAGCCAGTTTCGTTATTGTTGATCACAAGAATATTCTGCGATGTGCCCAAAGGCAGCATCAACAAATGGTTTGAAACAAAAGCACTTCATTACTGGATTAAAACGAAAGGTAGCAGATAGGCCAACGACTTTTTACCAACCCCTTCGCAAAAACTACGCAACTCCTACAATTATCCAGAATGAAGATTGTAGGAGTCAAGAGAGTCAAGACAATATCTATCGAATATGCAACGAAGATGACGAATCAGCGCAGCCACTTAACTGCTTATCAATAAAACCTCTACGTGTCCAATGTAAGCCTTAACTTGAATTAGCAGATTTTATTAATAAATCCGACTTCATAATTAAGATTTAACACATACGCCCAACGAGGTCGAAACTTTATTCCGCAGCAGACTTGTTGTATGTTCTTTGTATGTCTAGCTAAAACAGTTCGTTAATCAAGGAAATGAAATAAATATTTAAGACGAAAAGTCTGCTCATTCGATCTGCCATCCAAGGCAAATAAATGCAAAATCAACAACCGACCCTTAATCTTATATTAGACCAGCTAATCTGTTTTTAATATATTACGATTTTAACGCCTGAAAATGCATTTAAGTTTTCTTTTTAAATATGAATGGAAATATACCGTGAGCACCATGATACTACATCAGTGCGTTGGACTACTACGCAATGCTGTCCGGGTTCAATCCCAGGAAAACACCTAAAAGTTTTTTTCACGGTGCCACCTCTTTCGAATGTCTGACAAGCAATAACAGAGTATCATTTGTCACGATTAGCTTCTCAACTCGCCGTTCGGAGTCGGCGAAAAACTGTAGGTCCCTTCCATTCGTGCAAAAATACAAAAATACTGGTTCACGTCGAGCTGAAGCGTCACATAAAGAAAAGAAAGGAAATATACCATATAAACTAAATTAATAAAACTAAAATTATAAAATTATTTCTGAAAGCTACCTAGCTAGCTAACTAGGGCTTTAAATGACAGGGTGGTAATTGTTTCGATTTGACAAACTGACAATCAAAATATAAGGTCCTCCCTCGGACTTGGATAAACTTTTGTCAAATTTTATACGCAAACATTTCGTAGATTTTCACCTACATTATGTACAGTGATCTCCGGATAATAAACACTCGCTTAACCCTCGGAGTGACACATGTTTAAGTTGTCACATTCGTAACAAATGAGATCTGGTCAGACCCCAACACATTTTTACGTATTTATATTGGAATATTGCTATATTAGTGATGCACACCGGCTTTATTCGTATTATAGTAAAATTTGTGAATAGTGGAATGCCTCAGTGCACTTTTTTTCTACTACTCGCAACATTTTTAGTATTAGCAATTTTTTCCACAGTCGGCAACTTATAGAATAGAATTTCATTCTTCTCGGACAATATCCGGAAGGTACCTATCCTTGGTGAGTACCAAGGATTAGGCTCTGTGGCACTTCCTGCTACTGTTTGAGAGAACGATCATTGCTATTCGCTTTGCAAGCTATTATTTTTCATTTCATTTTTAATTCATTTTTATTTATCAATTCAATTAGATCTTAAATGCTAGACAAAAGTGATTAAAACTAGCTTAACTAACCTAACTACCTTACTCTAACTTACTGGCCCCACACGGGCACTCTAAGCTCAACTTAATACTTATACTATGTCTTTCGACGTAACCTAACTTATAATATAGAATTTTAATTAAAGTTACAATTTTAGAGCTAAGAAAAGTTTGAAAAAAAAAAAAAACTTAGCAACAGGACATGTTTTTTGCTTAAAACTACCTTAAATAAAACTTACAACTACTTAACCTATCTTAAGTCTAGCTACGTAATTAAATACGTAATTTTTTTTGTTTTTTGTGCTGTGTTATTTTATAATTTTTTTGTGGTTTTTTATTTGTTTTTTATATTTTTTTTTTTGTTGGCAAAGTGCTGTGCGTATTTTTTTTTATTTTTATATATTTTTTTTTTATTTTCTATTTTTTTATAAAACTTAATAATACCTATACTACCTAAACCTATGTAAGCCGGCCACGGCATGTCTACATAATAAACATAAAAGGCGGCCAACTATGCCTTGGGGTCTACCCCGGATCAAACGGAATCGACGAGGGAATTCCATCTCTTTCTAACAGCCACCAGAATTTCTGATGTTGCTGTTCAACATCGTGCCCATCGCGCCCCGAAACCGACCTACTAAACCGGAGGCGCTCCGTTTGGCTCTGTGCGACGTCTCTGTCGTAGTTGAGCCGCCTATCCACAGTCTTGCGAGCAACATGGAAGATTAGCGGTACCGCTAATCTATCCTGGATCAGACCCTGTTGGTCAAAATAGAGGAACGCTTCTGGTGGAACGAAGCCGTTAAGGCGCACTCTTTCGTGGTACGTGAAATTGGGGTAATAAGCCCCGAAGATCAGGCTATTCATCGAACCCATTGCTCTTGCAATGTGCCTTCGAGTCATCTTGATTAGGAAATTGTCCACTCTTATTACGTTAGCCCTGTTGTATAGGACCTCATTAGAATAGAATTTTTTGTACTCGGACTCTGGTGTTCTGTATAAACGAAGGCAAGCCCGAAGACAAGCCCTCTCAAACACCCGAATCCTTTCCATCAAACTTGGTCCGACGTTGAACCACACGGGACAACCATATGCTATCATTGGCCGTATAAGGGCCGTGTAGCAGATAACCTTTACCCTCGCATCGAGTTGGCTGCTATAAAACAGTCTCTTTGTAAGAGCAAAAGCGCCTCTGGCTCTGGCCAGAGCAGCATCTATATGTTTGTTAAAATACAGATACTGGTCTAGCCACAGCCCGAGGTATCTGACTACATTTCGACATGCAAGTGGCCGCCCGTGTCGTCCCACGATTGCGAACTTTCGCCAATTCCTTCTGGTGTCCCAAGAGGCCCCAGACAACGGCGTCCGAAACAAGATGGTTTCTGACTTCTGGAAGTTGATCTTCAACTTCCAGTCGTCACAATATCGCTGAATCTTATCGAAGTCACGCTGCAAGAGAATTGCAATGACCTCGATCTTTGGCCCTGATCTGTACGCGACCAAGTCATCTGCGTACGCAATAGCATGGTGAAGAGACCCTACGAGATCACTTGTGTAAATATTGAAAAGGATCGGCGAATTAACCGCACCCTGTTGTAGACCATTTTTAATTTCAAAAATACCAGAAGAGGTCACATTGCCATTTTTCACAACGAACCGCCTACTGGTGAGCATATTATAAAGTATGTACAGCAGTGGTTTACTTATGCTCAACCTGCTCAACTTGTAAAAAAGTCCCTCTAGCCAAACGGTGTCGAAGGCTTTCTCCAAGTCAACCAGGCAGGCACCCGTGCATTGTTTCTTGCTTTTGTTCCATTGAATATCCGATACGAGTTTAGACGCGGCATGTATGGTATCATGCCCCGCCTTAAATCCGAATTGGTTATCTGGAATTATATGTTTGTCGTCAACCCACTTAGTCAGGGCTCTATTGACCACTTTTTCGAATACCTTGCTGATGTTCGGAAGGAGACTTATTGACCGGAGATTTGCCGGATTGGAATTGTCCTTACCCCTTTTAGGGATAGGATGCACTACTGCTGTTTTCCAATGCGCTGGATAATGTGCATTATTCAGCACATTATTGAACAAAATGCAGTAAATGTCTACCGCTTCTAGAGGGAGATGTCTAAGCACAATGTTAGATATTCCATCGATTCCCACTGACTTCTTCTTTCTCAATGATTCGAAGATCGCTTGGAGCTCTACCTTCGATAAGAACGGGGGATGTATCCCTTCGTTGGCGATGGCATTATTTGCCCTATTGTCTTCATTGAACTCGGTGAAACCGATGTTCTCTGATCGCCATTGCTGTAGTTCATTTCGAAGGTAGAAGTTGTGCACAAGGACTCGATTCTCCAGGTCATGGTTCGGGCAAATACTGCTATTCACCTTATACACTTCCTGAAAAGTCGCTCCTATAGTCTCAACCTTCTCCTGCGGATCTTCGATCAAAAAGAAATTGTCGTCATCGACTGCGTTTACTGGATCTATACCTGCTGTCACAAGTATTCGTTCGTTGTCCGTATTTCGAGAGATTTTGAGACATGGAAGGTCGTTGAGATTATTCCTCCGAAATATTTTATTTATTTGCGGGAACATACTGGGGTTGTTGGCTTTTACAGCCCCAATTTTTTTGTTCCAGTGCAGATTTACCGCTAATCGGTAGTTTTCTTTTATTAACTGTTGGAGGTTTTTAATCAACGCCTTCAGTGTCCTTATCTCTGAGTTTTGTCTGTCAGTAAACCGTCTGTACAAGGTTTTTAATCTCGACAGCAGTCTACTTTTCTGTTGGTGCAGTGCGTTTATTGTTGCGTTGCGGTATATCCCTACATTGTCAGTTTGTTGATGTCGAGGTATCGTCCTGTCCATCGTTTGTTTTATTGTCTCGTCCATTTGTTTTAGGTATCCGTCAATCTCCTCATTTGACAGATTCCTATTGGACGGTGGGTTGAGCGAGTTTGAGGAGAGTGCTCTTGTCATAACTCTAGAAAAGCGTGTCCAACGCACCCTACTATAATTGTAGGGATGCGCATGAACAAACGCTTCAAGTTCCGCAATCTCGTTGGGAATTGTAATTTCGGCACTGAGTCCGCAATGGTCACTGTCATACACAAATGTATGAAGGCAGTTTAAAGTTTGTCCGTTCGTGTTGGTCAGTTGTAACCGTACGTCGAACAGCAGGAGATCCAGATATGATCCGCCCCTGGGAAACGACGGACTATCTGTTGCTTTCAAATCGAGTCTATACTCGACACTGTGCTGACCCCACCAATTAAAAAGTAGGTTCCCTCTAGAGTTAGGAACGTTATTTCCCCAATCTCTGTGTTTAGCGTTTAGATCCCCGGCCAAAAGGAAATAATTCTCCTCCGACTCCAGCCTAAGGCATCGGAAAAGTGTCTCGAGCTCTGAAATAAACAAAGTTGGTTGCGTAGCTTCAGGTGCATAAGCTGAGATCATGTGCATCCTCTTTCCACTATGGAGAGGGATGCACACGATACATGCTTCTAGCTCCTGGAATCTCCGCACTTCACCACTGTACACTACCTTATATTTTAGCTTTTTACTAATGAAGATCGCAACACCTCCTCCTTGTATAGAGTTGGGTCGGTCTCTTCTTATTATATTATAATTATTGTGCCGTAACTTATGTTTCTGGTTTAGCTTAGTTTCGCTAACCAAAAGCACATCAGGGCTTCGATCTTCTAACAACTTAAATAGTACGGCTCTTCGTTCGATCCTAATCAGTGAATTTACATTCACCGCAAGGATCCTCAAGGTATTCTCCGCCATCGCACACATTATGATTGGAGATGCGCTAGGCCCGGCAGAAGCGCGCAGATTTGGTCCACCCTCTTCGCCTGCTCTTGTACCTGACGTTGTAGCTGACCCATCTGCCCTTGAATAGAGAGCAAGATAGCCATCAAGTCAGCCTCCGGTGCTTTAGGCAGTGGGGCCTGTGAAGCAGCCTTCGGTTGTTGCTGTACCGTCTGTCCCCTTCCTGCCGCCATTTGGGCGTAGGAAATTTGGGGTGTGACGGTTTGACTTTGGCTTGGACGTGGTAGACTTTTCACTACGCTTTTCTGCTGTCGAACCATGTTCACTTTCTTAATGTCTTGGAACTTGGGGCAACCCCGATAGTTTGCGGTGTGTCCCGAGTTCCTACATAGCGCACACGAGAGCTGAGATTTCTCTGACGCCCCCTCTTTCCCCAGAGAACATTCTTCGGACTTGTGGTTCTTTCCACACTTCACGCATCGAGGCTGCATCTCGCAGTTCGACGCGGCGTGCCCGAACCTCTGGCAGCGAACGCATTGAAGAATGCTATCGCTCCTCTTTACTTTCTCCCATGTGACAACCTGGTAGTCTACGACCTTAATGTTCCGTAGACCATCCAGTTTGCTATTGGGTGACAGCTGAACCAGGAAGAACGGTAATTTCCGATTCTCCCTTTTGGCCCTTGCTGTGGTGAAAGGCTTGACCCCTACGAATTCAAGCCCATCGCACTTCTTCTCTTTGAGCATTCTAAGGAGCTCCTCCGGTTCTGTGGACGGTTCCATCCCCCTCAGCAGCATTGTTTGCAGCTTTTCCCCCTTCGGGGTGAAGGAGAAGAACTCCGTCGTTGATTCCGCTAACAGTTTTTTAATTTTTTTGTATTGCTCTACAGTGTTGCAATAAATAGCATGCCTATCTATACTAAGTCTTTTAATATAAAAATTGTTGCCTATGGCCGACTTACATAATTCGATGGTGTCCTTGAGTTCAAGTTTGAAGGTGTTGATTGGGGGCACCTTCTCCCTTGTTGTCTTCTGTTGTTGTTGCTGCTGCTGATTCTGCTGCTGCTGATTCTGCTGTTGTTGCTGCTGTGGTTGTTGTTGTTGTTGTTGTTGTTGCTGCTGCTGCTTCTGTTGACTTTTCTGGTGTTGTTGTCCTGACTTCTGCTGGTTTTGCTTTTGTGGCTGTTTTTGTTGGTTTTGTTGCTGCAGCTGCTGTTTAGACTGCTGCTGTTGTTGTTGCTGCTTTGGCTGTGGCAGAATCTCCTCCTCTGGTTGCTGCTTTCGCTGGGGCTCCATCTCCTGCTCCTTTACCCTTCTGGCCACTTGTTTGGCTTTGATGAGGAGCACCTTTTGCTGCAGCTGTCTTATGCTGCGGTTTAGGAGCTCCAGCTCGTCATCTTCATCCTCTGACTCTGAGGCAGCCAGAGAGGCGAAGCTGTTGCTGTTGCCTGTATAATGCCCTTCACCACCGTCGGAGACGTAGGTGATTTTATCACCATCGGCTGATCGCTGACGTTGTTGTTTGGCTGCTGCTGCTGCTGACGTAGTTGGCCCCTCCTCCCTCGCTTCTACATGCAGCTGTTCTGCAGAAGCCGACAGAGAGGGGCGCTTTCCCATGTTGGGAGTCGGGTTCAACCTCCTCCTCCTCTTTCCAGTTCCTTCACTGGCCACTGTAGGTTGGTGGCCTGATTTTACTGGCGCGTCATCATCGCCCGATGTTGTTTTGTCCGCTGTTCCCGTTTGTTGGGACGCGGACCTTTGGCCATCAGCCATCACCGGTATTATCGGCTGTTGCCGACCACTTTAATTTAATTATTAAATTAAAAAAACACAGACGAAAATTTTTTCCCGGACTGGGATTCGAACCTCGGTCTGTTGGGTGACGGTTCACCACTACCACCACTAGGCTACCGAGCTAATTGAATTTCGCTGGTCAAACGTTTATGTTAACTCACTGGTAATACTATAAGAAGCCGAAACACGTGCGTACTCCACGGAGGTCTGTGAACGACTGATGCAAGCTATTATAAATCTAGATACATACAGACATCATTCATAATTCTTAACTTAAGACAATCGATTCAACACAAATAAAGCACTCATACTTCAGACATTCACTTTAAAAAACTCAATCACACATTTTTTAAATGTTTTTATATTGGTTATTTCTTTAACATTAGAAGGCAGTCGATTAAACAATTGGAATCCTGTATATATAAGTGAGTTCTGAGCTCTTGCGCTTAAAAAATTGGGCAATCTTAGATCGGTCATATTTCTCAATGCGTAAGGCTAGACTTCACCTATATAACGGACATATTTTGATAGATACTTTGGCATTATATTGTTTTTAATCTTGAATACAAAAACTAACACATTCATCACCATTCTTTGCTTAACAGACAACCATTTCAGCATATTTAACATGGACAGAATTGACGTATAGCGACTACACTTTAATATACTTCTCATCGCTTTATTTTGAAGAATCTTAATATCTTTTATTATTTTTCGATCAATCTTGATATCGGAGTTCAGGATGTGTACTTGTAGTTGTGGTGTTCCGCTAGCAGAATGAGACCCAAATGAAAAGAAACAAATGAAATGAAATGTCAAAATTCTCGAAAAAAAGGACAGGAGCCGTCAAAATGTTAATGACTTTTGGCGCACTCATTTCTCGACTCTGCTATTGAAGAGTGAATTTGCATGGGAAAAAACTAAATTCATTGAAAAATGTTCCAGTATTCAGATTTCGCAGGTCTCCGCTATATATGTAAGTGTGAGTTTGTATAAAGAAAATCAAAATTGGCAACCAAAAACGTCCAGTATACAAGTTTCGCAGATTCTTTTATAAGAAGATTCCGCTATACACAAGTTTTACTGTATAATACAAAATCGCTTGAGGTTTCCTTGCTTTACCTTTACAAATTCTGTTTCGGAACATAATTGCCCTTGCATAGATTTTTATTCATTCTGATATCTGTGCAGATAGATAGTTTATTTGAGGAAGCTACAAGAAATTCCAAGTCGCTAGCTCAATTAGAAATTTGCTTTAACTAGTGTGCCCGTGCGAGAACTCTCGGAAGAGAAAATCCAACCCCCAAAATCCAACTGTCAACTGATGGAAATCTCATGAAAATCATACAGTAAGTGTTTATTCATTTTGGGTACAGTATTTGATTTGATCGGTTTTTTAATTTTTTTAAAATTTGAGTGCAATTCGTCACTATTCCAGGAAATTCTCTTTGTTTTGACACCTCATGTGTTAAGAATGGTTGAGTATGAGAGCCGTAATTGGTACCTATACTACAGAAATAATATATGTACATATATGATATGATGATGATGATGATGATTACAATTAAAATCAAAAAGCTGCGACCAGTCTCATGAGTCAGTCCGAGGGTTAATTGCATTCCCCGTTTAATTCATCGAGTTGCCCGGTTAATTTTGCTGAAAAAGTAAACTTTTTTGTAAAACCTCATACAAAATCTTTCGGTTAAATGGAAGTGAAGCCTGTCCTGAAGTAGACCGAGCCTGTACTGAAGTTTCGTTTTCAAGGCAATAAAGCGGGGATTTCCATATTGCGTCAACAGTGCATTTAACCCTAATCCTACCACGTTGTGACTTTGAGTCACATTCGAAATTATTTCGGTTGTATTTCTGTTAACAACGTCGGTAATTTACTTTTGGGCTTGTGTATTCTACTTTTAAACAGTTCTTAATAAAACGCGCTAATTTAAATTAATTTTTAGTTCTTGGTTTGAATTCTTTTTTACCATTCTAAAAATACTAACGTTAACTACCACGTTGTGACTTACAGACACACAGTAATTTTTAATGTAGCCAGAATTTCAAAACATAGCATGCATTTTCAAAATGTGGCTGTACGTGTATTTGGTTTCCTAAACGACGTGTATCATAGTAACTACATAGTGAGTGAGGGTAATCCGCCCATAAAAAAGTTCATCCGCATGCATACTTGGTAAAACGAAAAACAAATAGATGGCCAGTAATGCAAAATTAAAATTTGGTGAATGTTTGCGAGGTAGCTTACAAATTGCTCTAAAAATAATTGAAGATACAGAAATGATTATGTGAAGTATCTTCTTTCTTTAAGTTGCGCTACAGTTCGGGTTGTACCAGCGCCTACTTCTCGCAACCATTTGCGTGTGTGTGTTATATTTTTGCACGAATGGAAGGGATCTACAGTTTTTAAATAAGTAATTAAATGTTTAATAAAGTTCCTGCTTTCTATTTATTTGCATGTACCAACAATTTTTTTATATTAGCATTCTTAAACATTACACATGTGACTGAGAGTCACAACGCGGTAGTTTGTGTAAAAAATATAACCTGGTACAATTAGGGTTAAACAGGATCCTCATAATTGTGTTCTTTAGATAAATGCATTGAAAATTGTACATTTTCGCCAATGCTATGCAACTAACCGGGGATTATTTTCTGGGAATTTTGGCAAAAAAAAAAAAATTAGCATGTTTTGGAATATTGATTTATCGAATTTATCTTTCATGTGTTCCTTTTCCTGTAATTTTAACTGTTTTTTTAAACAATTTTGAAACTTGTATCAGATTCGAAAAAAAATCCTATAATTCAATGAAATCCTCCAACAAAGCTGACAAGTGTAAGCTCGATTCGGCTAAGACATTACTTTGTCTCTAAAGAGACCGAGCCTTCATCCGGTACGGACATAATGAACATGCATTAACAACCAAACGACATAATACTAAATGATGATAATCGAAACGAAAAATGTCGTCATATTTGTTGTTTGACTGTTTGGAGGGTTTTTTTTTTTTTTTTGTTAGCAAATTTTTTCCGGTTTTTATTGCTGTTGCTGATTGCTCCTCGCTGGCTGGTGGAACGGTCATGATAATGCCGCTGTCATAACTCCTTGTGTGTGATGAAAGCAGAAATGTATGTTATTCCTGTAAAGATTCACCCGATATCTCGCCACGATTAATGTGCACTCGCTGGCGGAAACAACATCATCAACGTGCGCGTTCGTTCGTTGCCCGCAAGGATTCGGGGACACATCGACTTGTGTTCGAATATTTCCACCGTGGAGGAGTCGGGAGTCCATCTTTTTGATCTTCATAAATCAATCTGCGAACAGCTCCCTCTGCGTATCAACAAACAATACACGCATGCTATCCGATGGTAAGATGGGGTCTTGGAGTTTTTTAAATTCTCCAAACGAAACACTTGAGGATCGAGATCAATGTAAAGCCATGGAACTTATAACAGTATCTACTGTGGAATGTCAGGGATGGTTTTGGGGACATACAAAGCAAAAACAAAAAATCAAAATTTTGCGATTCTTTCATCGCTCATGTGTGGCAAGTCATGTCCAGTCGAGCTGACTTTATGATGAGTTTAACATGTTTATAGCAATTCCAGGTAGGCACCGGGGCATTAAATCATTCAGATGGGATTGGGCCTTGAGAATCGTTTCGAATCAGCGATTTGACGAAATTAATTGGTTTATATGTACGATGGTTTATTGAAGGGAGGCAATTTAGCCGCACCCTGTTAAACATGATTGTTTGAACTTATTGATTTAGAATTTATTCTATGTGAGTATGATGTGTTCTCTTTTATTTTTGGAACACAATTCCGCATTCCAATACATATTTTGGCCGATATAGTTTAAGAAAGTATTATTCATTCTCTTTGTTGGTGCTAATTAGAAACGTAAACAAACTCAAAAGAGGAACAAAATGTGAACGAACTCTCAATGAATTTGCATTCATGCAACTGTGACAGTGAGGGTTAATCTAACTTTGAGGCTGTAGTGCGAATTGGCCATATATCTGTACAGATTGCAACAATTCAGACGGTCTCAGTTCTCGATCTGTTGATTAGGTCGTGCGATCAATGCCAAGTCTTTCTCAATATGGCGCAGTTATTAAGGTTCGTCCACCTGGCTTCAACTAGAAAGTGTTGAAAGATTTTACCCTTGGAGAGTCATACAGTTACTTGAGTGCGTTATATTTCAAGGAACATTGATCGTTCGTTGGCCCTTCAATGTCTTTATCAAGTAACATAGATACATTGAGGAAAATCAATACATATATTGAAGTTCTGTTCAATGTTACTTGTCATTTGTGCAGTGGTCGTAGAAGGTGTGTAACTACAGTAGTATTGGAGAGAATTTTTTAAAGAATTCAGTGAAAAAGCTAAAATCGTATACAGTAGAAATCGGTTATAATAATGTTGAAGGGACCTTAGAATTTCATACAGTAAATTCTTTCACCACTTTCAGTTCTTGAAATAATATCACATTTTTGGGCAAAGGTTTGAAGTTTCGAGGTTTTAACTAACTATCGGTACTTCTTTTGCATATTTGGGTACCTTGGGTCGTTAGAGTAACATAGCATTTTATTATTTTCAAAACTATTTTGTTTTTAACCACATTACCCGTTCGAGTAATATGAATCGAAAAGATATAGACATGTAAGAACATACATACATGGACCGGTCACTGCAGTCGCTACATGAATTTTAACAATTGTCTATATCATACATACATAATGTAGATCTCGATACATACTTAATGTAGATACATATTTGGAAACAGGATGGAAATAACGAGTATTATGTTATGTTATTATGAACAGTTTCTTAACTTCAATCTGATAAATTTTCATCGTTATAAATGGTTTCATCGCTAGGTATATCCGGCATCGTTGTAACTGATCGCAAATTACTTGAGTTGAACTTTGCCTGAAATTTGAAAATCTATATACATATGTAATTAAATCGCTAGCGCAAGAGCTTGTGATTCCTCCTGAGAGTTTATTTCTACACCGGTTTCAATGATTCTAACACTGATCGAAAGCTTATCAACTGAACTGTGTTAATCAGTATAAACAATTTTGAAAAAGTGCATATGAGTAAAGTTACTACGAAAAAAACATTATTACCTATACATACGTTCTTTTTTATTATTCGTAAACCGTAAACGGTTTTAGGCTTTCTACATACGAGATTTCTCGCACTGGTCCACTAGGGTATCATTATGCCCGGTTTATCGTTATAGCAGGTGTTTTTATAACCGATTTCTACAGTACATAGTTTAACCCTTCTGTCAATTGAATTTTTTCAACATTCCCATCAATAAAATAGATCTAGCTAGACCTTCGTACATTTTGTATGGATATTAATAGAATACAATGAAATAATTTAACCTTTTTTTTTTTTTGAACATGTTATTATTTTTTTTTTTTTTTTTGTGGTTAAAAGTAGTTTGTATACATAATAGTGATATTACAAAGTATTTTGTTGATTTACACCCTTATAAGGCTCTTCGCATGCAGTGCCTAGAAATCTGGGTTCCCTTTGCGTTGGATCGTTCACTCTGCAAATTCCGCACTTCTTTTTTTGGGCCGTTGATGTCTGGCTAGGGCTACCACTGGATTGTGGAATAATTTGTTATAATGGTGCTCGAAAGAAAGATTCGATGCCATTTCGAACGAAAAACACTCCTAAAATCTTTGGATTGTTTATCCTTTGCCTAGATCTGAGGGGTAACTAACTTTGCTCAATCAAAGAATGCAGAAATTGTCAATGTGCATTGGTTTTGTTATTATTAACGTTTTCATAAATTATGAAAGATGCAAATACTGCGACATGCAGCTTATTGTAGAAACAAGCTACTGGCCATCACTTCGCCTGTTGTTTGAATGTTCATATATGCTCCCAACATTTTGTCCATTGTCCGGAAGCATTTCTTATTCCGTTGAACAGTTCCTTCAAATCTTGTAAAGAAGTTGTCAGCAACAACAGACCTCTCAATCAGCACCTTCTCGCCCAAATTTACACCTCTCTGTTTTACAATCGGAAATGCTCAAGTGACCGAATGTAGGTATACGCCATAAACATCAACAATTTGCGGGAAACCCGATTCTATGTAACTCGATTCTACAATAAAAATGTTCGAATTCGCAAAATGCGTACTTTATAATTCTATAGCAAGCCCTAGTATTTGAAAATCGAATGAATCTCGAACTTCATATTTGTTTACGGAAGTTTGGTACTACCTAATTCTAAAGTAAATGTCAAAATCGTTCGAATTCGCAAATAATCGTTATAATGCAAATGTGTTTGCGAGCAAGCTGTTGGACTGTGAAATTTTCAAAAACGTAGGTGACATTTTTTTTCATATTTTATTATACATTGCATAGAACTATTAAAATATATTTTGTGCGTAGCTCATTTTATTAAATGAGCAAACAAGACGTCTCAATTTGAGATTTTTGTGGAATATACAAAGGATACCTGAGAACCCCGGAGGCTAGACGAAAATCCACACAGCAAATACAAAAAGGCATCTGTTGAAAGTTAAATATATTTTTTATTACACTAAAATTAAGTCATTTTATTACAAATGTTTTTATTATTAAATGTACTTATTCTAAACAAACACTTTTTCACTCAGCTCCATTATTGGATTTATCTCGATTTCGTCTGCTCAATTTGACCACTGCGATCCTGGTTTTCTTCGTTTAAAACCCAAAATACGACACGCACCATGTTAATATATGAAAACTATTATTATTTCCTTGTTTCACAAACCACAATTAATAATAAATTACTTTAGTTTTCGTTTATCTGTCAAACACAAGGCGAGACTCGTTTGAAATTCGGAAATTTTGTGGGAAAAAGTTGGCATTACTAACGTTCGATTCTAATATCATACGTAGTACGGTTTGAAAGTAGAATCGGAAACAACTTTCGAATAGAATCGAAAGTAGAATCGAGTTACATAGTTGGGCCCCAGGTAACAAATACTCGTGTACATATGTATTTGGGCACGATAATAAATATGTCCTTAATAAAATAATAAACTACATATTTTGTTCATTTATGATGCGATTAATAAAACTACTTATCTGACAGATATATGCCGGTAAAAAAATACGTTTTTTCCAGCTGAAATAGGAAATAAATACGTTTCTCCACACAAAGTCTGGCCAGACCTATTCCATTGACTCTAGGGGTTGTTTTAGAAAATCCTTGTTTTAATTGCACCCACTTAGTACATCTAAAAAATGTTGTCTATACTAAAGCATTGAAAATATGAATGCTGACAAAGTCAGAAAATTTCGTAATGATTTAATACGGAAAAAGTCTGGCCAGACCCACGGTTGCCGTTTTGGTAGATTCCTACCAAACTTAGTAGGTTTTTTCAGCTTTGGTAGGCTTTGATTCGACTTGGTAGGATTTTTTTACAAGTCTAAAACCTATGAAATAAACATTTTTCAACAATTGACATACAAAACTGAATCCAACTCAAAAACATTAGTTCCGTTCCGAATCAACTCGTTTAAATTTAAGTAAAAAATAAAATATGTACATGTACATTATCTGGAATCTGTTAGAATAAAGTTTCGGTAGATAGAATTAAGCTAAACTAAAAAAATTGCATGCGAATTGCGCTAGAATTGTTTGAAAAACAACTTCCAAATTGGGACAAAAAGCAAAGAGAGTGAGAAATTACAAGTCTCAGTGCTTATTGTTAGTTTCTTTAGTTTATATGACTTTTATTTTCATTTTTAATTCATAACATTCAATATAATTCTAAGTCTATTATGGTTTGGCCTATGGCCGTCTACCAGATTGACAATAGTTACATTTCTATTTTTATTTTTAACAGAGAACAAAGAAAAAGGCAATATGTATATACATTAAACATTAAAAATCTTCTTCAACTATACATTTTCTATAACGAAGAGCATTTGCACAGTAGTTGAAAAGTAAATCCCAGCCTCGGACTCCATTTAAGATTTCAATTGCTTCACCTAATTCCAGGGTATACGAATCGAAGAATCTCAATCGAATTTCTTTTAAAACTGGGCATATTGCAAGGAAGTGAAATATATCCTCTCGTATCTTCATATTGCAAAGATTGCACAAGACAGGTAGCTCTGGACGGTGTGGAGTGAAATTCAAATATAATAGCTCTCCTCTGATTTTAAAAATTACGCTGATCTTTTCTATTGAGTTACAGTTTAAAAAGTAAGTTTTTTCTGCTAGATCGTATTTCAACTTGCTGTAATATGTCCTATACTGGGAAGACTGTGCTTCCGTTACAAATCGAGCATACATAGTTCGACCTACTTTTTACAATAAGACGTTGAGTTGTGCTTTTAGATGTTCAGGTTGCTCATCGGGTGTTATCGTTATGGTTTCTCGATAATCTGATGCAAGGCGTTCCCATTCTTGAATGAAGCTTGCTCTACTTCTTATTACACTCTTGAGTACAACTTTTGGCACTCTGTCATTACTCATTGCCATAACTTTTACTATGTAGTCGAAATGTAGTCACAGTGTTTTCAAGAACATAGGCGGTGCACCAGTCTCTAGATGCAGCATATAATTAGGCGTAGCACTTGGTAAACGAAATATTCGCTTTAAGAAATACCTAAGAAACTTTTCTATTTTAACAAAGGAACAGTATCCCCACACCTGCGCTCCATATAGAAGAACTGAAGCTGAAGTTGTGCGAAAGAGTTTCTGCTTCGAGCTATGGCTTAAATACTTGTTGTTGATGCAGCGACCCCATACCGATGAAATTGCTCGTTTAGCTTCAGATAGTTTGGTTTCTAGATGTTTCTTCATATTCAAGTTCGAAGACACCAAAATCTTAAGTATTTGTATTCGCGAACAACTTCCACCATTTCTTCTTGATACGTCCATCTTTCACTTTGAGAATATCTGCCACCGCCGCCTCTGAACACCATTACCTTCGATTTATTCAAGATCACGTTAAGGTTCCAGTATTTGCAGTTAACGCTGAGCCTATTCATCATTAGCTGCAACCCATCTACAGTGTCGGAAAGAAAAACTATAACTATAACTATAAGTCTCAGTGCTTATTGTGTGCATCTATATGAGTGTGCATGCCATAATGCATAAAAATAGGGGATTCCCCGGAATATCGGAAATGCGTTCGCAAAAAAAACAAACGCTGTTGAATGACCATAATTATTGGTACAAAATGAATTTTGGCCCAATTTGGAGGTCCTCTTAAGTCCGGACACGGGCACCTTCAATTTGGTTCGCATTTTTCTAGTTCCCTCGATCGCCGCAATTAGGGGGTTTTACCGTATCTACATATATACAACTTCGATTATTATTGGCTAGCTTTACGTTATTGAAAAACATAAATTTTGCTTGGTAGGATTTTCTCTGGTTTGGTAGGTCTTATTGGGAAGTTCGGTAGGAATTTTTTTTGCCAGTGGCAACCGTGGCCAGACCTATTTATTGAGGGAATGGTTAGTGAATAGATTTTCGTCATTTCTAAGAAAGTTCCTGTAAAATCACACTCAGGACAAAAAAAGGGCCCAAGACACATGTAAGCATACGTACAGTAAAACTTGCGAATAGTGGAATCTTGCGAAACCTGGATAGTGGACATTTTTGGATGTCAATTTTGATTTTCTTCATACAAACTCACTCTTACATAGTGGAAACCTGCGAAATCTGAACACTGGAAAATATTTCAATGAATTTTGTTTTTTCCCCATACAAATTCACTCTTCAATAGAATCAAGATGAATGCGCCAAAATTCATTTCCTTTTCCGAGAATTTTGACATTTCAATTGTTTCTTTTCGTGTGTGTCTCGTTCTGCTAGCGGCTTCATTCAGCAAGTACACATACTGAACTCCGATATAAAAATTTATCGAAAAATAGTAAAAGAAATTAGGTTGTCGATAGTGGAAAAAACTGCGAATAGTAGAAATGTTGCGAATAGTAGAAACAAAAAGTGCACCGAAGCATTCCACTATTCACAAGTTTTACTGTAATACTTTATCATACTGATCAAAGCCTCACCGCAAGATAGAATAAACCCGCACTAGAAGACAAATATGAAAAACTAAATTGCGTAAGCGGTTCCGGAGTGGAAGGTGTCCAGATGAAAGGGGTAAATGTGGTTTATTTTGAAGAAAGAAATAGGGCGGGCATTAAACATTCTCCATATTCATTGAAATGTGTGGAGGCAGTTTTTCACCGATATTACTTGGGCAAAAAAAATATTCGATTTTACTTCTCAAGTAGCATTGAACGCGTGTAGGCCCCTTTAAAGTCGAATAGTACTCGGATGACATATTTTCATGCACAGTGGTTTGAGGTATGCTAAACTGGTTTTGAAAATTTGGAAAGTATACTTACTTTACACTTTATTGTACAATACCCACCTTTTTTGGGTGATTTCAACTGTAACTTTCACAGGACGTTTTGAGGTTATTATTTAGTTGATCCTGGCATATACCTGTAAAACCAATCTGACAGTGAATGTCAATACACAGCTAAAACGACAGAAAGAATACAATTTCAAGACCTCTGCAGCAAAATAAAAACATTGTTGTATTTATTTTTAATTAATTGTTTCCTTTATTTAGGGAATATTGTTTAATTATTGCAACTAAGTGTTTTTCTTTTTATTTTGTTTTGTTTTTTTTTTTTTTTCAAAAATCATTTCATATTTTTCTTATCTCTTGTTGTTGTTTCTTCTTATATAATTATAATAATTTTAACATATTATCATTTCTATTAATAATTATTCTTAGTGATAACATCTTATTCTTTATTTATCAATTAAATAATACCTAATATTAATTTGTGTATATGTATATATATATATTTATATATATGTATTTATAGTACACTGTTACGTTATGACCGCTGTGCCACGTCCAGCTATACACGCACTGGGCACGCGCTACATCTACTCCTACTCAGATCACATGCGTCTACATTAAGTTTAGGGTTTTTTTTTTGCATTTTTTCCATTATATGTTTTACAATTTACATTTTTATTTTTTCACTCCACGTTATAACGTACATAATTCACTGTTGTAAGTGTGTGTGTATATTTATATATATATGTATTTATTTTTTTATTTTAAAAATTAAAACAACCAAGTTACACAGCAAAATTAGAATAAAAAAATAAAAAAAAACAACTATTTAGTATGAATACGAAAGAGGAACAAAAAGTTGAACTTAAAACTAAAAAAGGATACAAAAGGATGTTGGTTTAAAGAGTTCGCCACAATGTTTCACAACTGCTAGCCCCCTACACCCTGTTCTCTTTGTGATATGTTGGGCGTAATTTTTTTTCATTCTAATTTAAGTGATAGAGTTGCTAAAGGGTGGCGGGAGGCAGCCTTGTCGACTGGAAACAAGTTCATTTTAAAATTCTAATATTTACAACATTCGGGTGCAAATGACGAATTTACAATTTGACAGCGGGGGGTGGCGAGGGAAGGCTTAGTCACTAATATTTACATACAACTTGTATTTGTTTTGCGGTCACACATGCACATAGTAGAATTCAATTAAATTGAAACAAAAAAAAATTATTTATAGTTACTCGTATATGCTCTCCTATACAGTCAATCAGAAAAAAATATACAGTTACAACATATCTCAACAAAATGGGAAATTAACTAAACAACTCGCGGTTGGGGGGGATACATTTACATTTTACATTTACTCACTTTATTCGGGGGTAGTTATGGTACATTTTGGTTTATTGCTAATCTAGTACTTTTTTTGAGTTTTCTGTTTTATAACTCGTGAATATTTTTTACGTCCTATAAGCTCTGATTGCATAAGTTTAATCCGCGAACTGGGATCGGTTGTGAGAAACAAGGACAATGTCTCAAAAGGGGGTTGATGACTTGTTTGTTTTTAAATTTTGTTTTCTCTTTCTCTCTCTCTCTCTTTAAAAATCCGTTATCTAAATATGTATTCACGAATGGAATACAAATAAATCACATGTAAATTATTGTCCGAAAGATTTTCCATTTCTTTTTGGTGAAAAAAAAAGAAGTTTTCTGTGTTTCACACGACGATGATGACGCCAACGCTGTCTTACGGGCGAAGTGTCAGCTTGGGTTGCTCGCGAAACGCAACCAGCGACCGAAAAGCGGAAAGTTGATTCGGTTGAAGGTGCTGCTGTTGCTGCGAAGACAAGGTGGATACTACTGACGATGGTGGTGGTTGTGGTAGTGCTGGAGGCGATGACAGTGGTAGAGGTCATGGCTTTCCGGAGCCCGTCGTCGTAACATTAATGGGGGGTGAGAGTTTGCCCGACGACGAGGACGATGTTGAATGACCCGAACTTGGTCCTTGGTGGCCTTGATTAGACGATACTGGTGGCGGAGGATCACAACCGATCGAAGATGACGTGCTAGATGCGGATGGCGACGCGCCTGAGGGTGGGGCCACATGATGATTGTTCGTTGTAAGACTTAGCGGCGCGAATGGTGGTCCACCGCCAGCCGACGAAACTGCCGCTTTCCAAAGCAGTGGATTCATACTGAGGCCATTGTGCGCCGCCAGAGTGGCGTTAAAAGATCTTTGGTGTTCGAGGAATTCCTGCGATGGTCCGGTCAAATGCGCAGCGGCTGGACCATAAAAGCCGCGATACAGATCTGGCCTCACATACGGTGAGTAATTTGGTATGCGGGCGGCTAGTGGAGATAGAATTTTGCCAGGCGACGAATGTTGCTGCGGATGGCCGTAGATAGAATGATGCGAAATGGAACCGCCGCCGCCGCCATTCCCACCTCCTTCACTCCCCGAACCGTCTTTGCTATCCTTTCCATCTTTGCTGGCCATATCGGCCAGAGACCATATTCTTGGTTTCGATACTAGACTTGAATTGGTACTCACACTTGCAGGATGATGGGGATGATGATGGTGATGACTCAAGTCAGGTGGTGAGCCAGCCGGTGGTCGTAGATGATGTAACGCTGCCGGATGAAAGAGTGGATGACCACCGCCCGGTCGATCGTACAATTCAGGTGAGCAATTGGGACTACCGGGTCGCGATCCTGACCATTCGCTATTGTTACCCTCGGGTCTGTCCAGCATATCGAGGCGATGTGACTGTCGATCATTGTCCTCATTCGAACCCGAGCCAGAGTCTTTGGCGTCTATTAGAGAAAAATAAATGAGGAAAGGGGGTGATGAATATGGGTTTTTGGAAATAAATTTGTTTATAATAAGTGTGAGGCGTCTCAAGAGCAACGAGACTTAGATACAGTCACCACAATCTTGAGTGTTGGTGCATCATAGGGAGCTTATTTCCTGCGTTTTTAAATCCAAAAATTAAAGGTTGCGAGTTTCTAATAATTATTCAGTGTAAACAGCCCATAGAGGACCTGACCCTAGCTTTTCACAACAATTCGTTTATTAGCGTGATGCTTGGCTACTCTCCATTTTTTCTTTCCAAACGGATACTAACTTTTAAAGTAGGTATTAGCTTTTAAACTAGATCTTAGCTCAAGAACATATTCCATGTTCCATGAATAGAAGTACTCTCCGAAATGAAAACACAGTGAACTCGGATATCTATTAGGTCGTTACACATGAAATTGCCGATTTACCGATCATTTCTAAAGTGATCGTTGTTGCGTAAAGTTGTGCAGAGAAATTGCAAAAAAAGGTTGTTTTTTTAAGAAAAGAGTGCAGCTTAATCTTTCTAACGGTAAAAATTATTTTACGCTACTAGCTCATTGAGTTGACTTTTTTCTTACATAGAAAATGCTTTAACCAACAAATTTAAGGGCAATTTTCGTTTTTTAGAAAAATTAACGGTGCTTTTCGTTTGGGTACGTGTAGTGAGCGAACTGTTCGAAACTGGTTTACCAAGTTCAGCGAGGGAGATTTTTCGCTTGAAAATTTGCCAAGGAGTAGACCAGAGAATGCCATTAATCCTTCCTCAAACGCGGAGAAACAATCACGGCCGAGTCGTACTGTAGAGAAATCGACATAATGTACAACAAATTGCTCCAAAAACAGCCGTCACTGGTAAATACGCATGGTCCCATACTGCTGCATGACAACGCAAGACCATATACCGCACAGTCGACGTTGCTGAACCTGGTGGAGCTGCGTTATGAAGTTTTACCTCATCCGCCTTACTCACCGGACTTATCACTGACCGATTACCACCTTTTCCGAAGTTTGTGCAATCACCTCCAAAAGATGCCATAAAACAGGACTTTAAGGACTTCTTAGCCCGAAAAGATAAGGACTTTTTCAAAAAAAAAACATTTTTGCTTTTGGAACGTTGGAATAATGTCACAGATGTAAATAGAGATTATTTTTTGGAATAAACTATTTTACTTTTTGAAATATCGTTTTTTAACTTTCCACATAAAAATCAGCAACTTCATATGTTACGACCTGATATTTACGGCTACGGCAGGTTGCTTACTTTAAGCTTACAGAGACATTGGGCGTGGAAGCTAAATGTTAGCTCAAGGCTCGAGCAGTATAGTCTCCAGTTTGCCAATGAAAATGTTTGAAATCTAGTTAATTTGAAAAAGTGCTCGCAGTTACGGTAAATAATCAAACCACTGTTTAATAGGTTCAATAGTCCCTCGAAACTTAAGAATTATTTTATAATGAAAATATCCACTCACCTAACATATCCTTGTCGTCATTGCTTTTATGATCATCATCATCCACATTCGCGTCATCATCATCGACGCGATTTCTCGGCTCCCACGTCATTTTGTTCTCCTTTTTCAGTCTTCGGCGGGCATTCGCAAACCACGTAGACACTTGAGTCAGAGTCATTTTCGTTATAATCGCCAGCATGATCTTTTCCCCCTTCGTGGGGTATGGGTTCTTCTTATGCTCATTTAGCCAGGCCTTAAGGGTTGATGTCGTTTCGCGGGTAGCGTTCTTTCGTCTAGCACCATTTAAGTCCATGCCATAACTGTAATACAAACAACAACAACAAAAAAAAAGGTCTCCATCAGTATACATTTCGAGAACAAATCGGCTTAAAAACAAAAATCGCAGCGCATGCAAACGATTCAATTAGAGTTTTTCATTCATAAGCACCAAAAGTAATGGTTTTTATTTTTTGCACCCTCTTTCGGCGATACCGATTCCAGACAAATGACACACACTAATGTGCACGTTCAGCAGTTTATAAAGGAACAATTTTACGGTAATGAAGAAGTTTCGCTACCCCCCAAGCTGGGGCAAGGAAAAGCAAATTTTTTTGCCAATATCATCGGCGGGCCAGAAAATCTAAACAAAAAAAGGTAATTTATTAGATGAATGTGGCGGTTATTATCCGGGTGGTTGGCAGCCACACCACCAGTTTCTTCCTGTTGAAGTGCGTGCGCAATAAAATTTTAAATAGCTCTAAACCACCCCCTCATGTAGGCACAGGCAGCGAAGTATCAAAGCTGCTTCCGGTCAGCTCTGACTGACCACCAATTGCCACCCACTTCGGGTGCATAGCCAGTTTAATTACCACGCCCAAGCGCTGCCCCAAACGTTTTGGTCATTTAATGGTGGCTATTTACGCCAATTTGTGGCTTTTTAATATTTTCACCAGCACACGGGGCTAGCTAGGTTAACGGAATAATGGGATTTTTGTTACACCCTGTGTGCCAGTTTGTGTTTGCGTATATGCTTGTCATTGCTTTCTGCGGCTGCAATAGTGGTGGAGGCCCTACGACATTTGGGGACAGTAACAGCAATTTCACGTCATGTAAACTCTGGTCAGTGTTGAACACGTGTTCCACACCCCACCCCGCACATGTTTGGCTGTTTGTTTATTTTTTTTTTCACAGCTCCGCTGTCCAATATTGATATTAAATTTGCTACCAATGATGGGGTCCTTCCTGGTGCCGACAGTCCACCATATACCCACGCAATGATAATGCAACCGTTGACGGTAATTCAATACCCCCTACCAGCTAGTGGTAGACAGTAAACTGCATGCATGTGGTGCCTGATTTTTGTGCTGCAGTTCGTCGACGCATGCAGCTCTCGCTGTGTGTCAAATTATAAATTCACAACATGAAAGGTTAACTCATTTTCCAAAGGCATTTGTGTGAAGGAGGAGAACCTAACCAGTTTGTTGCCACCTGAACGCAGCTAACTTTTAGAGACAAATTGATATCCAACACCTGCACTGACAGTTGTTGCAGTTCTGTTCACACACACATACACACATAGGTGCAAATATTTGTTTGGCTGCTCATTTTCGACAAACGTAGGCTGTGAAGATCTGGCACAAACCGAAATAAAAAAAACAACCGACACACATCTCCTGTACTCCTACCTCGTCTCGTTAGTCAGCACGACGAGCCACGATCGTTATCGGCGGACAAAGCGATTGATTGGCTTTTCGCCTGTCGGACAATACCATAGGGAATCGTGACGGGAAGCTGTTATTACAACTTTGGTCGAACGAAGTGCCCCCCTCAGCTGCTAATTTGCATAAATCAATTCATAACTTTTTGTCCGCGTGCATGTTGCTGCCCCCGCGAGCGCGCACTAAACAAAGGCGCATAAAATAAACTTTAATCGGTTGTCATTGTTGTCAGCACCTTGGCGCGAGGAGTGGATTTTTAAATTTGGACGTTTTGATGTTGCTGCCGTTGTTGTTGTTGTTGTTGTTGCTGCTGGTTCGCTATGGTCCGGTGTGTCACGTCGTAAAGCTGCCATTTCGGGCTGACAATAATTCTTGGTAAATTATTTGCTGTTAAATGGTTTTAATTGAATGTTGTCTCAGAAGAGAAGGTAATCCCAGAACCGTATCTGTACGCGTAGAATATGGCAGTTGTATACGACTCTTCGTACAGGGTTTGTTCTTCTTTTATGGTTTTGCTTTCTACTAGGTGGCCAGGCTTGCCGAAGAGCTATAAAATGATCAGCGAAAATTAGCAGAGAACATGGGTATTGGGTTTTATTATCGTTTCGGATACTAATAGCAAAGGGATACGAGTTTTTATTTTTTTAATGTAAATATCATCGAATAACTAAGATGACATTACATTTTAAAACAATGGAAAGGTGCGAATCCGTCATTTTTTTTTTTTTTTTTTATAATCTACACACGCTAAAGGGGATATGAATACCCTCATAATGCTTACACACAGCGCGAGCACATGAAGAACAAGTACGAGAGACAGACAGATCGGCGTAATGATAGGAAACTTAGATGTTAGGTCTCAACTAGCTCTATGGGTGGTGTCCAGGATAACTGGAGAGTTTTCGTGTATTATTGAAAGTTTTGCCTTTGCTTATGATTCACAGAAGTTTTTCCAGATGTTTCCTATTATTGTTTTTTGTAACCAATTTCTTCAGCCATACCCTACTGCCAGTGTTATGCCTTCGCAGTAGGTTTTGACTAACTTCTGAAACTGATCAACTTATTTTTTATTTCGTGAGAAATAATTGCTTCTTCGACATCTGGATTCGAACCGTGAACCTTCAGCGTGACAAGCGACGACGACTACCACTACGCCACGGCCACCCACAATGACATGGACATGAACAAGCTCGGGCTGTTTGTTTTTACTTTACCAGGGTAAGTTTGACAGATTTGTCAATTGGTAGGGAAATGTGTCAAAATATAAATTTACTGGGGTTGTGAAATCCGTTAAAACTGGTTGTTTCCTTACTTTGTGCACTTAAATTTCTCAAACGTCAAGAAAGAAAAACTGAAATCCAAGAGAGTGCAAATTACATACAGGGCACAGGGTGCGTCAGAATGAAGGGTGAATTTAAATAGGCTTTAAGCGCAAATACTATCGATTTTCCCAAATTATATTTTCACCACCTTTAACTTAGGATTAGAGAAAGGTTAGTATGAATCTAGAAAAAAAGGATTAGGTTAAGTAGCAGTGACTGCGGGTATTGCGGGTACCAGCACACTAAGGCCTATATAGGCCCAAGGACCTTGGAGATACGTATTCCAGCTACTCATGAGAATCATTTGAAGCTTTGTTTAAAGTGAGATATGCTTCTAACATCCCCTTGTGGAAAGCCACTAAGATTGTTGGTTGTTGAATATTAACCTATGTATATACATAATGTATGTTAGGTGTAGTTTTCTTCCACACGAAAGGGCTAGACATGAACAGAGGAGGTGAGTAGTACTTTCTGCCTCTTCCATGTCTGTAGAACTTCTTCAGAAGTCGTTCGAAAAGTCTTCATTCAACATTCAACTTGGTTTCTAAATTCAATTTTATAATTTTTATCGGAATTTTATTTCGAATACGGGTCTCTACGCTATGTCGAAATATATCGCGTTATAATCGACTTACGTATACTGTAATCTGTTGGCATCAGTTGGCGGCAAGTGCTTCGGAGTTTAATTTGAACGATTTGCGTAGCACATTAAAGTTTGTTCTTTGCAGGTATATATGTATGTGTGTACATATAGTATCAGCTTTTATTTTACTCATTTTCTACCTTATTTCCAGGAAATGATCATAAATAAAGGGACTGATGTGATTTTCGCATCATATGCTAGTTTTTAAATGGGGCATACAAATAAACGAAGACAAAACAGAACTAGTTATATGCACCACAAGAAAAATAATAAATCCACCAACTATTAAACTTAACGACAAGACAGTAATTTTAGCGAAGAAAGCTTGATATCTGCGAATGCACATAGACCAAAAGTTAACTTGGAAACAACATATAATCATAAAACGCAATCAAATCAAGGACAAATTTAGACAACTATTTTGGCTGTTGGGAAGAAACTCGGTCCTATCTATAGACAACAAACTGCTCATTTACAAGACGATCATTAAACCAATATGGACATACGGACTTCAGCTGTGGGGAGCAGCGAGTAAATCAAATATTGACATCATCCAAAGACAGCAATCAAAAATATTAAGAACGATAATAGACGCTCCATGGTATATTTCCAATGATGACATCCATAAAGACCTCAAAATAGCGACAGTAATGGAAGAAATACAAAAGACAAGCACAAAACACAAAATCCGGTTACTAATCCACGATAACAACGAAGTCAACTCTATCCCGCTACAAGAAATAACCAGAAAAAGAAGACTGAAGCGCCTTAGACCTTCTGACCTAACTCAGAGACTTTAATAAAAATTATAAAAATAATTAAAATTATAACAATTGTAATCTTCACTTTTTGAAATTTTTAAGTTAAAAATAAAAAAAAACCCCTTATTGTTAAACAAAAGTATGTAAAGGGCACTGGCCTTATAAGCTATCATATCCTGTTCTGTAACAACAATTACTAGATGTCCAATTTGGACAGATGTAAATAAATAAAGGAAATAAAAACAAAAAATATGCTAGTTTTTGGCAAAACCTCCACATTGGCTCATAGTGAAAAGTTAGGTTTATTTCTTTTTTAGGTGGCGCTACAGCTAGGGGTGAACCTGGGCCTGCTTCTCGCACCATTTGTGTGTGCGTGTTATATTTTTGTACGAATGGAAGGGACCTACAGTTTTTTGTCGACTTGGAATGGCATGAAGCTCAATCGTGACAAATGATACTCTTTGATGCTTGTCATTCATTCGAAAGAGGTGGCAACCGTGAACAACTTTTTTAGGTGTTGGACCCGGGCTGGGATTGAACCCGAGCAGCATGCGTAGTAGTGCAACGCACTAGCCACCACGGCCACGGTAGTTAAGTCGTTAAAAAATACAGTTTCAATAAGTTAAATGATGCTATGAATATATATTTATGAGACACTTTATCAGAACCAGTATTGATTTGAAAGAAGGTGTAAGATACTCCAATACCATGAAGCAAAACGCAGCATCTACTTCTGGACGGGGCGCAGCGTACCCTACAAAAAGAACTCCCCCGATCTTATGATTTAAAAAGTATGTCAACCAAGGATATATTAGCCCTTATAAGAAAAATGGTTTACCTCTTAGACTAATTAGAATATAAAGGGTGATTTTTTAGCTGGTTTGGTATTGGCAACACTGGTTTTGACAGCTGACGTGTGTTTAGTACCTTGTGTCACTGTCAAACAGCTTCAGTTTGGTTTGCAATTTAACCATGGATCGTCTTACAAATGAACAACGCTTGCAAATTATTGAATTTTACTATCAAAATTCGTGCTCGGTTCGAAATGTTCATCGCGCGCTGCTTCCATTTTATGATCGGCATTCTGAGCAGTCTATTCGGAAGATTGTGACCAAATTTCGCACCAAATTTACTTTGTTGGACATTAAACCACCAACACGTTTACGTACTGTGCGTAGTGAAGAAAATATTGCGGCCGTATCAGCTAGTGTGACAGATGATGCGAATCGCAGCGTTACTGTCAATGGTGAACGCTACCGAGCGATGATAACAAACTTTTTTTTGCCCGAAATGGAAGTTCTTGACTTGCATGATATGTGGTTTCAACAAGACGGTGCCACATGCCACACAGCACGCGAAACAATGGCGCAATTGCGAGGCGAGTTTGGTGAACAGTTAATTTCACGTTTCGGGCCGGTCAATTGGCCGCCTAGATCGTGCGATTTGACACCATTAGATTATTTTTTGTGGGGGTATGTCAAGGCCAATGTCTATAGGGACAAGCCCGCTTCGATTGACGCGCTGGAAGCCAACATCCATGCATTCATTCGTGAGATACCGGCCGATATGTGTGAAAGAGTATGCCAAAATTGGACTCAGCGGATGGGCTACCTGAGACGCAGCCGCGGTCAACATTTGCATGAAATTATCTTTAAACATTAAATTGCAAGGTTCAAACTATCGATTCAAATAAATATTTCATTCATTTTTTCGAATTTTTTGTGTTCTCAGCCTCTTAAAAAATCACCCTTTACATACGATACAATAGATCTCTTAGGTCGCAGTATCAGCTTTGGGGCAGGATAACTAATTAAAAAAAAAAAAAAAAACAAATGTTCTGTGTCTTTTGTTCTTACCTACTTCACGCGCGTTGGACAAATGTTTAATCATCGTACATGTAAGGAAGCATAAGCTTGCTAGCTTTGATATTGCCTTGGGAACCGAAGATAGCAAAATATGGAGTTCAACAAGGTTCCAGGCTTGATTCGATTCTTTTTATCTGAATCTAACGAGCTTCGCGGTACATACGTATCTTCTTTACGAACACCGCTGTATGCCCATTCCAAAGTGGAGAAGGAGAAGCAGTATACGGTAGAAATAGTGATAACAAGTGGATAAAATTCATAGAAAAAATATATAGGTCAACAGCGGATCACTTCTCATCCGAACTCCAAAGTTTGGGTATTAACCCTCTAATGCCTTATTTTTTGATTTGAGTCAATAAATTAGTATAGACTAATATTCACACGAGAAGATCGAATCTGAAGTCCGTTTTTCAATTTGGCGAAGTTAACACCTTCTACAGGTAAAAGTCTGCACACCGCCTTGAGGCGGGCTTGGGTCATTGGAGCAAAAAAAAAACACAAATGTAGTATAAGAAAATAATATTTTATTGAATAAAAATATGGTAAATGATTAAAAAAATTAATCAAAAACACTATCACCGTTGATGGAACTTAAGGAAACATGACTTGGTAGTTGAATTGCAAAGGTTCAGCTCGCATTTAGTGCAATATGCTTGAGTTTCCGACCTGCACCCCGGCAATTTGCACGTCTTTTTTCCTGCTCGATCGTAAAATGCACACCAGTGGCCCACGTTATCATAACGAACCTCTGGCGATGGAGTATAAGTTTTCTTTGGCTTTAGTGGCGGTGGAGCCGATGATGCCGTTGGACGGCCTTTTGGTTTTTTGCCTTCGTTTGAAATCATACACAATGATTCCGCTACCTCCGACCGAAAGATTGGCAATTCGATATTGCCTCCTTTATGTACGCGATGATATAAAATGTATGAATTTACCATGGCCACATCCAGCAGGTGAAAAAAGATACGATTTGTCCATTTCCTGGTTTTCATACCAATGTGATAGCGCCCAATGAGACCATCCATAAGATCGACACCACCCATGTGTCGATTATACTCCTTAATGATGAATAGGCAATCGACTTCAATCCGCTGCTGTTTTTTTCGATCCCATCGCGTGGATTTCGAAGGTGGTGGTTGAAGTTCGCGAGAAAGAAAAGGTTTTACACCAACATAGGTCGAAAGCAATCGAACGCTTTTGCTGTCCAACCACAAAACGCTGCTTATGTCTATTCCGTAAGCATTGGTGACGAATTCCTCGGAATACCCTCGTTCAGCTCTTATTATGGTAAGTTCAGCATCGCTCGACAATTTGATGTTTGGCACTCGATTCGCGCGTACAGTACCCAAGCTATAAATTCCACGGCTTTTGAGATATGTCAGCAAACCCAAGGAAGTGTAGAAGTTGTCAAAGTAAATAATATGGTTGACGTTGTTTGGGATTTTGGCAGACAAACGAACAACAACGTTCGATGAAGCTCCAAGATCCGGTGCATTTTCAAATACCACATTATCACCGGCGCCCGAATAAATTTCAAAGGAATATGAATAGCCCGTATGATCACATAACACAAAGAGCTTGGTTCCCCATTTATGTGGTTTGGCTGGCATGTATTGACGGGTTGGGTTGCCACCCATTTTCGTAGAGCACATCTGTTCATCGACACATAGACGATGAAGCATCGGAACAGACCCAAAGCGTTCGTTGAAATGAGCTACCAGTGGTCGTACTCTATGCAATTTATCGTGTCCCGGTTGGCCGTTTGGAATCGCAGTGGAGTTGTCATTAAAATGCAAGAATTCACGCATCTTTTCGAATCTGGTGCGAGGCATTGCTGTTCGGATTGCTTCGAGTGAATGTCTTCCCCAGTAAGAACGAACGTTTGGGTAGCGATATACGGACATGAAGAACATAATTCCGATAAACTGGCGAACCTCTCGTACATCGGTGACAAATCGAGTATCTACGTTTTGTTGGCGAGCATATACATTCATTTGATGAACCAGATACTTCAGAAATTCATCGGTTACAAAGTAGTGGAAGCAATCAAATGGTGTTTTCAGTTCCTTCACCTCATCTGGCAGCTCTTTTCCCCCACGAAAAACGACTTCATTTATATGCAACTGCAGATTTTTCTTCTTCCATAACATCGATTTGAATTCTCTCGCATCGTTCTTGATTTCTTTTATTACACCGATGAATTGGCCAGTGCTCGAAGTGTTTGGGCCGCCTTCCTCTTCTTGCAATTCCTTTGGGTCATTTGAATCGCGTTTACGTTTTTCCAATCGTGGTGAAGCGACAACTGCGACGTTAGCGGTATTTGTCTCAAATACATTTCCAGTTGCATTTATGTCAGAAGCAATCGCGAAAACATTCAATTCATTTTCCTCACGAGATATCTCTGAACTGATAACATCGAGACTTGTATTGATTGCATCAATCACAAATTCACTTGAATTCACCAAGCAATTGTCGATTAACAAATCGTCTTCTGGGCAAATGCTTGAATCTGGATCGGCATCATCGTTGTCGAAACCATCCTCGCCGTCCGTGTCCTCCGCAATCGAAATTGAGTCCAGGAAATCAGCAATTTCATCGTCTGTCATCTTCGACAGGTTGTAAAATGCCTTACGTTGCGACATTGCTGATAAATGAGAAAAACAAACACTTAAGTTCATTGAAAATACCTGATAAAACCACAGGAGCTGTAATGTCGCATATGAAATTTTTTTTCGCTCAAATGCCTTTGCCCGCCTCTAGACGGGTGCAAGCGGACTCAAATATTTGATAAAAAATTCGCTCAAAATACAAAACATGATTCGCCATTCCATATGCAACAGTTTAATCTACTCACCGATATTTTTTTTAACTAGTTCCGACTAAAATTACTGTAAGCTTTTGACTTAGAAAAATCGTGCTTGGGAACAAATATTTATTTGTATGTTTACACACTCAATTTTGGCTTTGAAGTGATTTTGTTTGCAAATGGAATACAGTGCAACGGGTGCGACAAATGCCAATACATAGAGCAATATTTAGTTTACAAGTAGGCTAAAATCAAATTTGAAAAAAATTATATCGCGAAGTGTGATGACTCATAAGGTATACCCCGCCTACAGGCGGTTGTGGGCATTAGAGGGTTAAGACACGACATCTAGTCCTAATCCATATTTGAATGTTAAAACCCGTTACTGGTAAGTAAACAGAATTTCACAATAAATTCATTGACCGCTGACCAACAGCCATGGCTTTAGTTTTGCGATATCAATCCACAAGCGCGATCCTCTTTCAAAAGTTACTTACAATGACACGATATCAATCTCATAACATGTTCTACACATTGCTACGTCTGTTTATTTAACACAACTCCTAGGTATGTCCAATGGAGAGACATAAAAAAAAAACAAAAACCAAACGACAAGGATAATTCCTTTCCTAGAGTAGTATACCACGAATCAAATCGATCGCAGTTAATACGTCCAATTAATCTCCGCGCTGCGACAACCTCTCTCTACTAGATGTATCTGTCAGATACCATAAATCACAAGCTATGTCATGTACACAGTGCAGTTTGCTGTTTTCCTCACCAAAATGAATGATGTTGTTCGCCAGCCAGCAAGAGGAAATCAGTTCCATGCGCAATACGATCGATTCGCAGCGCCCACAAATCATCTTGTTTGGATCTCTAATTATATTGATGTTCCTCTGTTATGTCGTGACATATCCGATTGGGAATTGTGGGGAATGCGACACGAAAAGACCCCCACTCCAGATGGCTAAAACAATGGCAGATCGTGTGTCACCACACCGTCGATCTTGTTCTGCGTGGAGCGGGGAAATTATAAAATTGCGAAAATCCAGATAGATGTCACTCTTGAGATGTTCTCAGCGCCGAAGCAGAGGACCGCTTATGATCGTGGTCTAACATATTGGCGCCACTATTTTGGTAACGATTTTGTTTAAACAAAACCCACTTAACGAACAATGAAACGAGTGTTTGGCTGAAGTAAAAAAGAAAAACGTATAGCAAGAGCATACATATGCCAAAATCGGTAACGTGTCGCCGGTTACGTTCCCTTATCCGAAAAGGCGAATCCTGAACAAAAGCAAGTGTCCGTGTGTGCGTCAAAGCGCGTATACTCGTGTAATTTATGCAAAACAGCGCCGAGCGTTGAGCACCTATACAACAACTCCTTGGAAGCATGCGTTGTCGTGACTGTATTTAAATTCAATGGTAATTAGGCGCATGGACACAGTAGGGGAGAGGCTTTTCTCGTACTCGTAATTTATAATTTGAAATTCTCAGAGCGCAATTTGCAAAATAACAAAAACAAATTTAAAACAACCGCCAAATGTAGTAGCCGCTATGTCAGACTACGAAGATTGTTTTTCGTTTTCATATGCGTGACGCGTGAAACTGAGTGACGTTTCTGTCGAAAGGACACGGGCGTGTCAATTTATATGACTTATTTACACTTCAAAGAATGCAGCGAGGATTGGGGTTTTACTTACCTATTAAATGGGTAGCCAGCGAAGGCAGCGTCATAGGGATGATACACAGAGGGATATGGCCAGGGCGCTCCACCTCCGACTAGATTTTCCTTAAGATCAAGTCCAGCCTGAAAATAAAAAAAAAATCAATTATAAATTATATTAAAATGAGAACGCAGTATAGAAGGAACATTTATAACAATGCATCTTTGAACTTAATGGAAAAATAACTTTTTGGTAATTTGAGATTCACGGCCAGCATTTTTTATTTAGGGTCGCCTACTAAGACTGAAAATAATAACACTTAAGGCTGACCGCAGTGCCAATTTACTGCTCATATGTACATGGTCTTAATCAACACAGGGACAGCAGAAGACATGCTTTGGAAGTTCTATCTTTTAACAAAATATCTATGGTTGAAAGGAAAATTTCAGAAGAGAATTTCTTACTAGTGACGTGACCATATCACGATTAGTTAACGGCTTCGGAGCATAGTACATGGTTGTGCTCAGATCCGTGACAAGAGCAAAAAAAAAAAACAAGAATTGAGCTAAGTTCACAGGTGCGCGTGCAGTTGGGCCAAATTGTAGCTGTTGACGCATACTCTGTAGAATTTGAACAAGTCACAAATGCATATGAATAAGGCGGAAAAATGGTTGCTTTGATGGATGTATTTTGGCCAGGCTTTAGAAAGTTCAAGTGAATTGTGTAAGAGATATAAGGCAGATCGTGACAATGATACATGTATACATGTTTACACATGTATGTCTGTATATTGTTTTTTATTACAAAAAAAAAAAACCGGGAACGGATAGGTTTTTAGTCATTGGAAGTGCTGAAATCTTAAAACCTATCTAGATTGTATTCACTTCTCCGATGACGTTTATCTCATCTAATAAGAGAATAGTCGAGTTCCACTTACGAATCCCTCCGATATCTCCGAAAGATCCCGTAAATGGAACACGATTCATCAACTGAGGAAATGGAGATTTTTATGCATTTGCTGAGACAATTTCTTTTTGGATTCATCTCCTCACTCTCTCTACTGAAACAGAATAAGTGGTTATTTTCGACATTTCATGAAAGGAATACATACTTGTACTCGTATATGATGTGAAATGAGAAAATTGTCATGTTTTCATGTCTTTTTTATTCAATGCATATTTAATTTAAGTAAATGAATCCGAAAAAGGAAGTTATTGAAGAAGAATACAAATTTTGACAGATAAATAACTCCTCAGTTGAGAAATGTTGTTCCACTTAGCAGAAATATCTCTGGTGAGGCAGTGGGGAAAAATCTCTGATGGATTCGTAAGTGCAACTCGACTAATGAAACAGTTATCGAAGGGCTGCAGATAAAGTCTGTAAAAACTAAAATTCTTAGCTAATCCCAGTTCCTCTTGATAGACCGTGCCACTTAAGGGGAATTCTAGTCTAGAATTTTGAAAAAATCTTTCTTTTTTTCATATTTTTAAAGGTTAGACCTTCTCAAATATATCCTCCAAACGTTTCCTGAATTATCCTACAGAAAGTCTCTTATACACTATGAATTCTCAGAAAGTCATTATGTGAAGGTCGTTCTAACGTTTTGTCGTTGCGTTTTTCTCGAAACTACTTTTTCCAACACGTCTAACGTGATTTCTCAAGTTCTAATGAACCGATTAACTTGAAATTTGGCGTGGAACTTCTTTATAAATACATATGTTCCTCTATCGTTGGAACTATAATTATGTAAAAATTTGATACAAAAAAAATGATACCGCCATATACAAGGTTTTTCAACAGGGACGCTACAAAAGTAGAGCGACAGGGACAGCAAACAACGCCATATTTCTTGCCGCTCTTTTGACATTTCTCTTCAGTAAGGTTTGCCATTTCATGATGGAAAGATATACGTGTTATCTCACGAAATGGTCCAGTCGCTTGGCCGCCTCGGTCGTGTGATTTGACGCCGTTAGACTATTTCCTGTGGGGCTACGTCAAGTCTATGGTCTATGCCAACAAGCCAGCGACGATTGATGAGCTTCGTACGAATATCGAACGTGAAATTGCAGCAGTATCGGCCGATTTTTGCTTGAAAACCGTCGAAAATTGGGTTCAGCGTCTGGACTTCTGCAAGCGTGCCCGTGGTGGCCATGCAAAAGAAATCGAGTTCCATACATAATGGCATCGAACGTACTTTCACAGGAATAAAGAATTTCATTAATATCCGAAACCATTTTTGTTTTATTTAAAAAAACTTTTGTAGCGCTCTTATTGAAAAACCCTTTAGTTTGCTGTTTAAAATAAGGAAATGAAATAATGATTCTAATAAAAAATTCCAAAATTTGCGGACTTTAAATACAAAAGCTTGGCTGCAAAAAAAAAAACAAGACCAATACAACCATGGTAGTCTACGTTTTCTTTATACAAGCCTAAGCTTACATGCATATATCGATCGTTAGTCCTGTGTTCCACATGTCCATCGGGTAAGTATGGTGCTAATTGTATTTGCCTTCAACTGTTTAAATACATATTTTAAGATCAGTGTCCATTCTTTCGCATTTTGTGTCAACAACTTTCTTTTTTGTTAAAGATCATTTGAAAAATAAGAATGTAAACATTATTAGAGTGCATATATATTTTTTAAAAGTTCAACAGGCTTATGAGAGAAACTGACAACAGATTGCAAAGGATCGTTCTCGTTTGAAGCTGAAGATAAGATAAGTTGAAGATAAGGGTTAAAGCCATGAAATTGACATTTTCAAAAGTAAACTTATAGGTAATGAAGATATTTTCATAGCTTACACTTGAATTGCCGACAGCAAGCGCTTTGTTCAATCTCCATTCACTAAACCCATTTAGTACACTATAATAAATATTCCGAAAAATGGCGACATTTGAATTCATAATGATTTTATTAAATGTTTGTTACACATATGAATGAAGAAGAATGTGTACACTGCGTCCTGTAATAGATCTACTGGAGACAATTTTTTATTAATCTTAAAGAAAATATTTTGTTTTTAGCCGAAGTAAAATAATATGGTATTTACTAGAAGCGAATACGAAAAAAAGGAATGTTTTTCCGAAAGTATTTCATGACTTTTTATCAAAAGTTGCACACTATATTAGCGGTTATTTTTCGAATTAAAGTTATAAAAAAAATTATTAGAAGGTACAGATACTTAAAGTACATCAACAATGTAGTATCTTTAGCTTTTTAGGACCCGGAGTTTTTTGTCCGGTTATGAGAGCTGTCCGTTTAAAAGACCGCATTTTGTATCGGAAATTAGAAACGTAGTGCGAGTTCTTCGCTAAACAGGGTGTCCGCCAATGCGAAAATTCACTGTATTAGAGTAGAAATCAATCCAAATATCAGGTGATTATATTTACCACATAACTACACTGTATATTTCATCATTCAATCCTTGAGCTAATTTCAGATTTGTCGACAACCCCTGTGACCCATACGCACCCAATATGTATATTATTATGTTTTTCTGTGTATACAAGAACAAAAAAAAAAATACAAAATGATAATGCAAACAACGGCCGCCATAATGAAAGAAAACAAAAAAAAAAACAATCCATGTTTTTATTGTGTTTTACTCCTCGTTATTCGCAGTTAATATGACATGCTAATTAAATTTTAAATGATTGCTCAGACATGATAATAAAACGTGGCCATTTGACACTTCCCTGTTGTACTGAACTGTACAACGAGAATAGAGCCGCCGCATAATCGGAGTCATGGCACTTTGTCTAACGCGCAGTTCTAGACTCGTACATTATGTACGAGTTCGATGTTATCACTCTCAGTCGCATATGTTGTTTTCATTAAACTAAACTAATCGGCAACTATATGATGGCGACAGTAATGTGACAGCTGATGAAAATGGAACTATTAATCTATAAAAAACACACATTTGTACAGGCAAAAAAAAAAAATCAATCGGATTGTGAAACTCTCATGACAAGCTACGCTATGCGATGCAATGCAATGCAATACAATGCAACCCTATCCGCGCACAAATTATGGTCTCAACAACAATGGCGAACATGACATTTTGCAAATCGCACCTATCTAGAATTACAAAACCAGCAACAACAAATGCACTGTATGGATATGGATGGACCCATCTCTTGATACTGCTCTGCTCACGCATTGTTACCAACCACACGGTGGTGTCGCTGCGCTGTAGCTGGAAATTGTTACCTCTTCTCTGCGCTGCTGTTGCAGCATAAACTCGAACAACCTCGCGCGTCGCACTCGTTCGCTGACTAACTTCCGGCCAACAACGAAGAATACCATAACAGTGCAAAAGTACCAAGCCGGAGTCACAACCTATACAAGCATGCTCGTCGTATCTGGTGGTGGGTTGCCGTGTAACTGCGAGGCTACCATCCCGCTCAACTGGACAGCCGCCGCGCCGGCCGTATCTATCGCGCTGAGAATTTATCTCGTTCGGCTGAGATGTTGTTTATTGGCTCCTGTTCACATGTTGGCACAATAATTTTCACCAACATGTTCCAATGAATATAGAAACGCATAAATAAAATGATATACTGGTCGACCTGGTTGGTGCAGCTCGTTGCGTTGTTACAGCGCTGCCGTGTACACACGAGATAGCTTTTGTACGTTTATGGCCGATATTGCGTGATTTGAATTTGTGCTACGATCACGGTAGCAATCCCTCGGGCGTATGGAGATCGTTCAGACGCCAAAAACTACATAAATTGCTTATGGATTAACGATAATGGATAATGGGGAATTTATTATGGTGTCTACGTGGGCCATGTAGGGTAGCTCTTCTAGCTTCTCTATCTCTCGCTTTTTGTTTATTTACCGTTTTGCCCGAAAAAAAAACACTAGTGTTACGCAAATGTCAACTTGGTTATCATTTTTGAATTGTTTCAATGATGTTTGCGTGCATGTGTGTGTGTTTGGTCCGGGCATCATCGTCATCTGTGGGGCTTATCTCTCGGGTACAAAGTAACCAATGTTATTGATACAGTATGTTAAACATGAAAGTTGTAGATAAGTTGACATCCGCCGTTGTTTCAAGTTTAATGTCAGCTTTTCGGGAAAACATATTTTTTTAGGTCAGGTTTATGGAATTTTACTATCACCTTTCACCGTACATAAATACATGATAGAGTGGAATTAAAGATAACACAAAGGTAATTTGTTAAAATTTGCAAGATACATTGCCCTTGGGATAAGAGGTCTAGACGATCCATCTTCAATTTGGCATCAAACACTGGAATTTAACAGAAGCGTTGCTATGTTTTTAATGGTGTCGAGTGTGTTCAACTTTTCTCGACGAGTTCTATCTTTCTTTAATTTCTTTTTACTATCTTGAACATTAACAACAATTTTAGTCTATATTTATTAGCTCTACGCTAAGATAGTAAACAAATTTTGTTTACACTTGTGCACTAGATTCAAGAAACTAAGCATCAATTGGTTTATAGGCATCAGGAATCAGCTCCAGTAAAGTTTTCTATAAAACATGAATTTGGAAAACATGATCTGAAAGGAATTGCTTTTTAGAGAGCAAAGAGAGAGTGATCTCGACTAAAACCTTTAACATAGTTACAAAGATGGCAGAACTGTAAAAATATTGGGGTACCCACCTAGCAGGTACCAAAACTCCTTGATTTACCATTCAAATTTAATATACATACATAGTCAAATCTTCGTAAGTCGAACATTCTTAAGTGTAATTTTCTATAACTCGAAAAAATGTTTCCGAACTCAGATTATGGCTAGTTTGACTCATTTGCCCCGTGACGATGCGGCTTGTTGAGGTTCGACTGTATTATGTACAATCCACCGTAGCCGTCCAGCCATCAACTTTAGCTTGAGATGAATAAAAGTCACAGAACTTTTTAAACTACGTAGGGAATAACAAAAGTTCGCTTAGTTGGTGTCAATTAAGTAGTTTTTGAAAAATAAAGATGATTTTCTGTAGCTTATAATCTAACAATATTTATTTCCAAATTTCAGAGCAATAGGTAAAAATGGAGACGAGAAAGATAAAAATTAGTGACGAAAGCTCGGTTGAAGTTACACCGCCAACACAGGAAGAAATTCGTTTTGCCCGTCTCATTGGATTTCGACGTCAACCAACGCTATTCAGAATTCTGCAGGAATACCTAAAGGCGTATGAAATAAATGCACCATCTCTTGTTTTTCTGTGGAAGACGAATAACGTGAAGGTTGGCCTAAATCCTCGACCGACGATATAAATGTGGCCCTGGTGATGGCTAAAATTGACAAAGATGCCAGGATGACACAGAAGATGATAGCGGATGAGCTGGGCTTGAATGCCATGGCTGTCAGTCATCGATTCCAAAAAAAATTGAATGAAGAGCAAAAAGAGGCTCGTGTTCGTTTTGATCAATATTTCCTGGATAAGTTTGAAAATGCTTCAATAACATCGTTACAGGTGATGAAACTTGGTTTTATAAGTACGACCCGGAAACCAAACAGCAGTTTATGATATGCAGCCCAGAAGGTGCAAATCCTCCAGTAAAGCCCAAACAACAAAAGTCAGGGACAAAAGTTATGATGTTAATGTACTTCACCAGGGCGAAAAAAAAATGGTCAGACAGTCACTGCTAATTGGTATACTGAAACTTGCTTACCAAGAGTTTTCCAAAATTTACTAGGACACCGAAAAAAGAGGAGCTGCGCAGCTACTTTTTGCACCACGACAATGCACCTGCGTACACTGCTCAAAAAACCAACAACTTTCTTGCGCTATCGGGCATCAATGAAATTCGCCCAGCACCTTATTCTCCGGATCTAGGGCCGTGTGACTTTTGGCTGTTTCCGCAAATAAAAAAAAAAAAATGAGAGGAAGAAAAATCTTCACATCTAATGAAGGTATTATTAATACAGTCAATGTCGAAATCGAAAAGCTCAAAAAAGAGGATTTTGAAAGCTGTTTTGAAAGATTGATCTGTCGTCTGAAGAAATGTATTGAAATAATATTCAATCAACTAAGCGAACTTTTGTTAGTCCCTACGTAGTATAGACAGTGAGATCGGAGGCGCCGCTTCCACATGACTTAGTTAACCAAATAAAAGGAATTTCGAATATCTATTATTATTATTATTATTATTGAATGGGTGCGATGCACCGCGACCTTAAGGACTACTATGCCCACCACAAGTCTGGAACTGGTTAGAAAGAGCTAAGCTCACATCTATCCCAGGTGAGAATTGAATAGGTCATAGCACCTCATCCAGACAAATTACCTTGTGAAATGGAACTAGCAATGAGCAGCAGGTTCTCTGCTGTATCTTGGTATTTACCCAAATACTTTTCTGAGTTAATACCCCACATTCTACAGTGCCCCAAGGAACGTAGTCAGGATATGCGGAATTTGCTTCGATCAATGCAAAAACCATACCGAAGAATACATTTTGGTATCTCAAAGTGTTTTCTAAAAGAGCATAGAGTTGTTGTAAGTCTTTCCCATTTAATAAGAGATTGACAGTGTATTTAGGAAGATGCCCCACATTTCTATAACAGGATATAAAAGTACAGTATGACAAAGCTCAACAACTTGAACTAAGCTATGTTCATAGATACTAATATCAAATGTGTCATATCACTCATACGAGTAGGTATGTCCACACATTTGGAATGTAAGTACCTACTACCTACTCTATACTTCCATCACACAGGCTAATACTTCTTATACAGTCCGATTCACTTGATTAGACGCACACAATTTTTTTCCCAAATTTGGATCAATAAGCAAACAATTACATTCAGCAGAATGGTTAGTAATTTCTCTGTAAAATGACATAAAAAAAATTGTGGTGAGAGACACCTAACGGTACTTTTGCACTTCTTTTTCTCAATCATGTCAAAATAACAGCATTTTTTCGGTTCACTTGATTAGACGCACGGGCAAATTTAGTTAATACACGAAGAGTAATGGAGTAAACTGCAGTGAAATATTTTAAGTTTATTTAGTTTGGCCAGCCCCTTCCAGTGTGAGAACGAGCAATGGCATGACATTCGCAAACATGAAATGCTTAAGCAAAAACCTTCACTAATATTTCATTGAGTAACCCATTGAATGCTTTTGGCATATTTCTCTGGGTATTGCTTCCCAAGGAGCCTTAATACAACTCATTGTTATATGAGTGGGTCTTGTGTCGCCGCTGTCTTAACCTCTCGCCAGATGTTCTCTATCGGATTTAGGTCCGAAGGCTTCGGCATGACGTAAAGGGCTTTTTCAGTATGTACATATATGTACGTACATATGTTTATACATATATGTAATCTGCTAGGTAACAGCTTATGAGAACTCACCGTTTAAACACTTTAACTCTTCAACTTCAACTCCAAAATAGTAAATAAACGATTTTTGATATATTTTCAAGGCTTCATTGGGTTTTTCAGAGGCAATGTTTAAGATAAAACAAAAAAAATATCTAAATTCAAGAGTACCTTGTCGATTGAACCGACTTTTATCATATCTGTGATTTGAGCCAAACTATATACGAGTTTAGTTGAACTACAAACTGTATTAGAACCAATTCATCATTTCTAAATATCCCCCGCGACATATACATGTATAGTATGTAATTAATTTTCCCCGAGGTAATTAGTCATCTCCCTACGCACGATCTGGCATCAATGTCACTATCACCAGCTAAGTAATTAGATTGTTGTGCTTCTCGTTCTCAAAGGCGTAGCCGTAAAGGCCACTTGACAAAGTATGTTCAATGAATTTGTCATCGTTAATGATCGCGTCACATCGCGTCTTCTTTGTCAACTGTCATAACAAATACAATTTCTATAAAAATAGACCCTTCCTCCACATAGTACTCATACGGTATATGAAACACAAAACGAAAGAAGAGACGACTTCCAAAGTAACTGTGTGTGGCCAGCTGATGCTGGCGGGTGACGCAGGCACGGCGGGGTCTTGTGGCAATGTTCTCTCAGTTTTCCAATTTTCACATTTGTTGTGTTGAGATTTTCAGCCTCAAACATCCGTTGAATAGTGCCGTTCCGGAAGGATGCCCACTTTGCAGCCAATGGATTCACAGCCATGGAGTGGAGGAGGATTCAAATCTTTGTTGCCAAAGTGTAACCAGACATGTGTACAAAATGTTAAAGTCATCATGGTTTTCATATATCCCCCCCACCCCAATGCCTCTTATTGACGTTCGTTTCGAAGTACCTACTTAGAAAGCGACATTGTACTCTGTAGAAACTTTCAGTATTTTAACCCCCCTCGATGGCAATTTTATACACTAACCCCCCACCCAGCCACCCCGGGGGAATAATGGTCTGGTGTACATGCAAAGTTTTCGGTCCTCTTTTCAGCAGATAAGTGTAAGCAGTGAACAGTGTTGTCATTGTCATTGCAGAGAAGGAGCAGAATAACTCTTGGAATGACATGTTTTCAGAGTCACTGACACTGATACTAATACAGATACACGCACCGTGCACACAGAGAGGCGTTTTAATTAGGACACATGTTAGTCCGGTGTCGCACATGACTAAGGGATTTACTTTTACCAACAAGTGCACTCTACGGACGGAGAGCTTAATCCGTATGGAAAAACCAAAACCAGTTCCATGCCACAGCAGCCGGTCGGTCAGGCACAGGCATACAGATGTTTATGTACGCGTAAGTCAATTTGCCTACAACGTGATTAATATATTTTATTCGTCACGAGATACACAGATACCAACTATCGATCAACGATCGTGTTAATAATGCGCGCTAGTCTTTGGCTCTCATGCGGTTTAATTGTACTGGCGATCTTTGAACAAATTAAACGCTGTTAACCCGTCGTCATTTGAAATTCAAATTTCACCGCACCAAAGATCGGGAACAATCCAATCGATTCGAACAGCCGATGCGATGGTCGGGCACCGCACCGATGGAATTTCCGAAAGAGAGATTGGTGCGATAGTGACATCGATCGATTTGATGGAACTTTGGAACAGCCCGAGAGTGTAGTGAGGTAGTAAAACCGAAATTGATGAGTCGTCTTGTGTCGCTTTGAATAGGTGATAACATAACGACGCGACCCCGTCCGCAGCTACCCATCGTGCTGCTTTAGATACTTTAAAATACTTAGATGGAGATAGATAGATACACACGGGGAGAACACAGAGACGATCTCGCGTCAACAATGTCAAGTGGGTGTTTACAATTTGCATGTTTTGTGTGTTGTTCTCTGTGGATTAATCGCCACTTAGGTTTCCATGCTGGAATTTGTCATTAAGATTTGTTTTTTATGTGAATCCAATTAACGGGACAGACTGGTTTTCTGTCCGTCACCGTCACCGTGATCGTTGTGGCTGTGCGGTGTCACTGTCACCGTTTGTGTGTTTTGATTTTACCTTTCAATGGATGTGGGAACGATTCGAGTTAAATTATCCCAACAACTGTGTTCGAGTACCTCTACCTACAACAGGTATATGTATATGGAAGTTCGTACGAGTAAGCGAATTGAAAAGAACAATATTTCCCATAAAATACCCGTACACGCACTGCGTGCGGTCTGCCATTCACCGCAAAGTCTCCCAATGTAAACAAGCAATTACACAGATATACACAGCGAGTAACAAAGGACCCAGCATACATAGCAGACGCGTGGCTGAGGAAAAAGGAGACACATTTCTTTGGGACAGCATTAAGGATGACTGTCATTTTTCAGTTCCCTTCGGTGCCATCACGTTGACCACCCCCGAAGCGTGGTACTATCTTTGTGGTCCTTAGTGCATTTTTTTTCCCATCAACTGTGTGTATAGATACACTGAACACATAAGGCGCAAATAAAATATGACATCAAAGTCAACATCCCATGTCATTGCAATGGCATTAAGCTAGCAAAATGAACGCCACTCGAAGCGTTTCTTTGGATGGCAAACGAGGAATTTTCATTGTACGGAGTTTCGAAAGGATTAATGGGTGCGCGTGCAAGCCATCTCCGGTGGTCGGTCATGCATCAGTGGGGAATTTATTTTAAAAAGTCTTCCAGAGGTCCAACGAAAATACTAAGTAAGTATGTCTAGAGGAATTCTTTTGAAAGTCATAAGGTTTAGGGGAAAGGGGGAAGACAATGATTATAAGTAGAGGAGTTCCAACACAGACTGAAGATGGAGATAGCTCATGCTTATTCTGGGGTCAATACTTATAAATTGAAATGAGTTGAAGAGGAATACAGCACACAGCCACTTTCTTCCATCTAATTGTTTAGGGCCAAACATGATTAACTTGTCACGTAACGTAAGGATAGTGTCTTAAAACGAATTGAACCGTTTTATTGCCAATTTCATATTCACACCTAAATCAGGGAAAACAAAATATATGAAGGTAATGGTAAACGAAACTGAACGCGCATAAGTGAACGATACTGAACACGTGTTTTACTGTCGTTCAATGCGAGTTTGGGTGAAAAAATGGATGAAAAAGCAACGAACATTTAAATTTCATAAAAATTGAATTTTCAAGAGAATTATCAGACAGATGAATTTTTAAATTTAAATTTTACTTTAATTTTACGCGAACAACCAAACCACACTGGTTGACAGGTTCTCCAGGTCGGACAGACACGCGTTCACACACACTATCAGATGTGGTTGTTCAACCACCAAAAAATCAAATAAAAAAATTGTAAACCACCCAACATGACTGATCAGATTTGAGTCGTTCAGACCATGTCTGTCCATTACATAAATATGTATGTATGTAAGTATGTAAGACCATGTGAACTCCTCTTATGCGACATTTCAAGTTTCTATTTTAAACGATTACTGAAATAAATGCATGTGACTGGCCGACGGACAGACGCTTTCGACTTAAATGAATTTCTGTATAACCAAATAATAATAATTAGCATAAAAGTCCACTTACCGGATTCGCATAGAATGGTGGTTGGTCCGCTCCCATTCCAGACAGATATGCGGCCATACCCTCCGGATACACTCCAAGCGGTACACCGCCAGGACCAGTTGCGGTTACTAGTCCACCGGCTGCTGTCAATCGCGGGTAATTTAACAAATCATATTGACACGAACACACTGTCTGTCCGGTGATCGGATCAGTGAATATTGTCCTTCCACTATCACAGCATCGGGTGTTCGGTTGACCATAAGGAGTCGCCGCAGAGCATGGCGACGCACTGCGTGCCCCAGGCGGCACTGTCGACGTTACAGCCATTGTTACTGGCACAGAGGCAGCGGCAGATGCAGCGGATGGTGGCGATGATGGACTCGATGAAACGGCGTTCTGTAAACAAGAAAGAAAATTAAAACACGTTCAAAACATTTATTAATCTGTCAACGCAAAGGAGTGATTAGAGGATACAACTATAGTGGTGGACGGCCATCAACAAAAAAAAAAAAAAAAAAAAAAAAAAAACAAGAACTCCCTAATCAGCAACCAATATAGGGGCACAAACAAACATTTTATCTTGCTCCCTGCCTGCCTAAGAGTAAACAGTAAACCAAAGTTGACAAAAAAAACAACGTCAACTGGATTTTGAATTTAATCAAAAACATGAGAGCTCCGATCAAAAACACCGCCAACATGTTCAGATTGACAACACCGATCCATCGATCGATTTGAATTAATGAAAGCAAAAAAGAAAAAGAAAACTAACACAGCTACGCGGAGGGGGGGAGAGTAGGAGGAACAGTGGTTCTGGTGACGCGTTTCTTGCGTCTCATACCCGCGCGATCATCGATTTTATCTGCAACAAGTTTGTGGTGATTGCGGAGCACCATCGTTGTGGTGGTGGTAAGTCACCCGGACTTGGTGGACGCCTCAAGTGGCCTCTTCACAGAGTTTAACATGGCCTATCTGGGCAAATGGTCCTCTCTTTCATCAGGCTTTCTGATTTCTGAGAGAACTCGCCGCCACCGCTGCCGCTTCGCTTTGTTACAATCGTTCTGTGGATATAGCGAGAGCAAACACACCAAACAGAAACACAACAAATCAAATCCACAATCGTGTTCGCCTATCATTTTTGTCATGTACTCGTACTTAGCCATCCGCGGAAGAGAGCGGCCGCCGCGCCGCACAACGGTGTGGTTTCGGTGCTTGAAACGCAGCCTGCTTGTCTTCGGGACGGGCCGCTTCGTTGGGTGAGTCAATTGATTTGATTTGAATTGATTTGACTTTGGATTGGGATTAAATATTTGTTCGGCGCAAACTAATCAAATGACACTGGAAAATGGGGATGATAAACCGTGATAAGGTGCGTGTGTGTGAGCCCTGTCCTCATCCCTTTATACGACATGGGGTAGGCTCTTGCTTCTTCTAATCTAATCGCGATTGCTTTTAACTGATGTGATGTACTTGTATCTAAAGTCTGGGAAGTGGAAGTTTGACTTAGATCTGGTTGACATAATACACACTGACCCTCTGCGGCGGCGGCTACTTTGCCTCTGATCATGTCGTCTGGGTGTCACAAATCGATTTTAATTGCAGCTATTAGAGAAGGTGGTTGTCGTATGTTAGTGACAAATGTCGATAGATTACCTTGCAAAAGAACTCACTACAGCATTTCGTTCAATTTTTTTTTCCTCTTGGCAATGTCAACTTGTGAGTCCCGTGCGTATCACAATCTGATTGAGAGTCAATTAAGTAAATTAATTTAATGGCCATATCCCCCCACCCCCCTTCCGCATGGTACCTATCTGCAGGTAGAGTAGTTTCATTGGACATGTGTTCTCGGTGGAGCGGCGGCTGTTGCATAGCACTTTACACTAAGATCTTGTCCCTGACACAACAAACTACTCGTGATGTTCTACAAATGTTTTTTGAAAGTGTTTTCTTGTTGTTAAATTTTACTTGTTACGATTGGCAATCGGTTTTTTTATTTATTTTTCCATTCACACTACTTTTAGCATGGGTAGCGTGGTAAGGGGTTCGACTGCAGATACTCGTAGATACACTAAAATTAGCTAACGCACGAGTATCTCGTAATTCGAAACTCGGTATCTCCAATATCTGAGGTTATACATAGAATTGAAATAGAAATCACAAAAAATTAATTTCAGTCATCACATCAGCTCGGGGTAATCGCTAATATCACACGCTGGCTGATTCGAATCGGAACAATAACGAAGTGTGTTCTTGTTTTCGGCAAAATTCAGTCGAATATTTTGCCAATTTATCGATGAAATTGAACACGAAAAGATTTAAACAAACGATTGCAAGGCTTGTTGCGAACGTGTTTAACAATAATGTAGGGAATTGGTTATCTAATATAGTGCATTTATGGGTGTACGTTGGTAATATACCTTGTATAGCATTTAACTGGGCGTCTACCTAATCTATATGTAACGGAACACATTTTTGTCTCAAAGCTTGGTTTTCGTTATTCGTTAGATTATTCATATTGTCGGGCTGCAATAACTTCTTATTTAATAGTTTTTATGCTATCGAGACTTACAATACGAAAAGGTCATATACAAATCGAAACCAGAGCTGTTTATTGGTATTAGGTTTTAACCAACTATAAAACTATTTGACCCAAAGTCTGCTATAATCTGGGTTTTAAGACATTCAAGCATAAAAAAATTTAATTAATATTCGGCGTGTCACTACTTTTGTATAAAGAACCAGGCCTAGCTTCTCGCCGCGATTTATTTATTTATTTTCATCAATCAGATTATAATCTTACAGACTAAATCAACTATGTGGTGGATGTATACATTTGTACATAACGTTCAAGATTAACATTCATTTTAATATTTAACAAATACAGTGCACTCTCGATTTTTGCAACTAATGAAAAGAGATGTTGCAAAAATCGAAAAGTTGCACAAATCGAACAGAAAATTAAAACACTTTAAAAAGACGTACAAACTATCTCCGAGTTATCAAAACAAAATTGAGTGTACAATTTTATTTTTATTAAAAAGAAAAATTATGCATTCAAACATATATTCAGAAAAAAGAAATTCATTTACATATGTATATAGGAATCTTGAATGCAGGTAAACTAATAAGTACGCTCATTATACATATGTATTACATACAGCATAAGTTTTAAAAAAAACAATTAGACATTTTTTTTTGCAGAAGAAGAAGCAACAGCCTTATCGCGTATTTTCTGGAATTGCATAATTTCTTCAATGTTGAGGTCATTTTGTTCTGCCCACTGCAAGCATGTGGTGAAGCATTTTATAGCGTCTTCTAATTTTACTTTGGGTTGTGTATCAATAATATCTATTTCCGCACTTTCAACAGAAACTTCTTCTTCTTCTCGGGCTTCTACGTTTTGCAGATTTGCGGAGATCTTTTCATGTCATCGCTGCTCACGTTCGTTTGGAAACATCTGCTGTGATGCCAGACCTTTCTGACCAAAATCTATCCCGAATTAGAAGTAATGAATCCCAATGATCAGGAGTTGTGATTAATTGTTTCCAACATTTAGCAATTGTATTCGGTTTTCACTTCTTCCAAGCGATTGCCAAGAAACAGATGGCATGTTTTAAATTTAAGCTTTTCAGTGCTTCTTCAAAATTGCAAGAAGAAACAAGATGGCCCAACAAACTATTTTTGTAGTAGAGTTTAGACAACCTAGGAAGCGTTATCGACAAGTAGTAAAATGATTCATGATGTCGGCAGAATCCTGCAACATTGCATAGCAAAACTTACACACAAAAAAGTTTTATGTTGCGAGAATCAAATCTCAAATTTGCGAAAATCGAGAATTTTTTTGGATCTGTTGCAAAAATCGGAAAATGGAAATCCATTTACATAGGTTGCAAATATCGAGGTTTGCAGAAATCGAGGTTGCAAAAATCGAGAGTGAGAGTGCACTGTATATATTTCTTATCATAAACTAAAAACACATTGTATGGATATAATTTAATACAAAGGATCTAAAAGCATCTCTTGAACAATTAACATAACAATCATAATTATTGCAAATTAAATTTGCTTCTCTGATGCAACGGGAGATAAGCTCATTACGGCCATAATTTGTACGATGGAACTGCTCATAAATTAGTAATCGCCCACGTGTACAGACACCTTGATGGTTCATCACCCTCACAAACTAAGGTTAGCAATTTCGGACATTTGATATGGCATGTAATAATGTCTCTTATAAACGTAACAGAAAAGTATATTCGCCGATTTTTAAGAGGTTCCATTCCAAATAATAAACATCTGCTGTTATAGGATGGCCTTAAAATTCTCCAATTCAATTTATAGAAAGCAGACCTTGTAAAATGTCTTTAAACCCTCTCTATTATATCCACTGCATTAATGTAACAATGATTCCAAACTATACTACAGTACTCCAGGACTGACCTTACTAGGGAAATATATGAGGATTTAAGGGTATAGGGATCTGAGAACTCTTTAGTGTTTCTCTTAATAAAGCCAAGCATTTGATTTGCTTTGTTAATCATATGGTCGTAATGTGGTAAGAATGAAAGATTAGTATTTAAGATAACACCAAGATCTTTCCTCCGTCTCACTTGTTCTAAATTGATATTGTTGATATTATAATCAAACAAAATACGATTAGAAATTCTGAAACATGACAATACTTGACATTTAGAAATATTTAAAAGGAGGTGACTCCTTTGGCACCAATGATCTAATCTTGTCAGATCTTCCAACAGAAGGATACAGTCTGATTCGCGGGTAATCCTACGATAAAGTTTGAGGTCATCCGCAAAGAGAAGATAAGCTGAATTCTTGAATATCCTTGGAATGTCATTAATAAATAATAAAAATAGTAATTGTCCCAAATGACTTCCTTGTGGAACACCTGATGTAACGGAAATATTATTGGAATATGATTTTTCAATTTTAACTATTTGAACTCTAGCAATTTGTGTGCCGTGTCCGAACAGCAAGCTAAAAACTCGTCCGGCAAAAACATACACTTATCTAAATACTTTAAGAACATTCGAAAGATGAAGTGCAGTGAAACAAATTTTTGGTGCTTGTTCGGATTGAACCCGGAAAGCACGTTCAGTAGTCTAACGCACTAACCATTGAGCCACGGCGAGCCTACGCCTTATAACAAAACAAAAAAGAAGCACTCATACCAATCGCTAAATATTTCTTTGTTATAAACCTAGATACCGAATCTTTCCTAAAGCCTAATCTTAAAGATTGTTTTCTTTCTTGCTATTCATTATTTGAGTGATCAATTACGTCAGCTTTATACCACACCACCCAGTGGTAATGCCTTCACGGTAAGTTCTGAAATTAACTTCTAAAACATCTGGATTTGAACCATGAACCTTCAGCGTGACACCGAACGACGGCTACCACTATGTCACAGCCACCCACAATAGTGTAATGATAAATTGCGTTTATTTTGGAATTAATTTGCCATGCGACACCACAGCTTTCACCTTATAAAAGTAAAGGATCCCTTACAACATTTCAATAAAGCCATTAGCAGCACTTAAAACGATCTTAAATTCAGGTTTTCAAATAAGTTATCATCGGCGATGCAAAGAATTTTCTTTTGAAACATGTTTCAAGACAACTAAAAGCATTTTAAGAATAATAAATCGGGGAGAAGGAGGCTCTCTCGATAATTTTAAACCAACCCATTGTGGTAAAGTAATTGCTGTCTAAATAATAAAAAAAAAAAGCTTATTTACAACGTATTCTTTTTATCAAGTAACAACAAGCCACAATGCATGAAGGTAATATGAAGCACTTTAAAAGAAATATTTACAATCTCAGCATGTTTTTTTCTTACTTCGACAAGGTTTCGCATAAAATACAAAAAAAAAAATCAATGCTATAATATATCGTTCCTTTTTTTTTTAATTAATTTGTTCTCTTGATCTTGAAATCCACGAATTGCTGCTTAAACAAATTTCTTATTAAATATCATTTAGTCCAAAAAAAAAATTGTTTTTTTCACAATTCTTCTTTAAGACCATAATCTTGATCTTGAAATATTGCAAAATAAATAATCATACCCGACTAATAAACAATGCCCGAAACATACGTAAACATTTCTGAATAAATACATTTGGAATGTATGCACGCGATAAACACATCCAATGACATGTTACACTTCTGGGAATAACATTGCTCCTATTGGAAATTGGAATCAATCGCAACAGCAGGAACAACAGTAACCAAGTCTTTCGCAGAAGCATTAAAGTATATCTTAACGACTACAGGCGGTTAATACAATAAATAATGTCGACACATAGTTATATGTCTTAATTGCTTTATTTTGTAATTAAAAAAAAAATAATGAAATGATCGGCATATTTTCTTTACAAAAAAAATCTCACAACTTAGTCATTACGCAAACCAAACATAAATCGTACGGATAAATCAACAGTAAGATGTTGTGCGCACACTTGTGTAACAATTACTCTGTTATACCTTTATAATTAATTTTAATTATAAACTAAGATATTGTAGACATACGGTATCGTTCGCACCTGCATTTCCATTACTTGTTCGAGAACAGCATTTACGCTCCAATTTTCGACAATTTTTGGACACTTGTAGTAACAGACATTCTTCAACGGTATTCAGCCCCATTATTTATTGGCTATACAGGCTAAACTAATTTTTTCCATGTTAATTACACTAACAACTAAGCATATATAGGCTTACGAAACCTGGATAATTATCCAGTCTTAGATCCTTAGCCTGGATAGAAAAATGTGCTACCAAACTATTTGTCATTGATAGTTATCAAAAATTTTATCGAAATGTCAAATATGAAATGGAAGTGAGGCAGAAATATTAAGCCCGGTAGTTATCAACCGAACTCTGCTGTCATTTCCAATTTAATTTTTTTCTGTTTATTTTTAAAATGGTTAGAAAAGAAAGAAATACGAATTTATCCGACAAGGAAAAGAAAACTATAATGAATTACGTGAATAATGTTCCTTATTTTACTATTTAATTGAATTAAATTTGTCGAAAAAAAATTCTATCCACCAACTTATTTATGAGCGCTTGATAACTACCGGCCTTACGTTCAATGAAAACAATGCCGATGTGAAACTGTCAAACGTCAATAAGCATAGTCACTGTTCAGCGTTTTTTTTTTCTCATTTTCCACTAAGCCTGTATAGATTTGAAAAAAAAAACTCCTAATGTACTCCGTTTAAGGGTTTCCGTTTAAGCGGTCTTACACTGAAAACTTCCATAGGAATACTCATACACATTATTACAATTTCAGAATTTTCTGAAAATAAAAATATAAATAAAGGAACATAAAATGTCTACAACACCGAAGTGTGCAATTTCAGCCTTATTTCTATCCTACATTTTTCCAGGCACGAAACTCGAAAATGTCATCGAAATTATCCAAATTACAATTCAATTGATCAAATCGAACAAACCACTCGAACAAGTTCTGTTTCATGGTTATGTTTTAGTACTTATTTGTAAAGGTGTGTCCAGACCGAACGAAGTATTCAAGAAAACGCTTCAAAATAAATCATTTTTTAACAGTGTTTTAAAAAGGAATAAAATAATTGAATCATTTTGAAGTTGGAACATTATTTTATTCGAACTATGAAAATATAAAAAAAAGCGGCTCAGTTCAATTTCTCTTCAGGTGTCTTGGACACGAAGTCCAAAAGTGCTTTCGCTATCTATCTTTTTACCAAAAAAAAAAAAAAAATACTTTATATTTCTGATACATACACGGGAAGGATAAACCTATAAAATCATAAAAAAGTAAAAAATTAAAAATTAGATACGCTTTTTAATATTCAAATTTTATACTGTATTTCGACATTTTTCATCCTTAAAAAGTAGTTAAATGAAACCTTTAAAACTTTAGGTTTATCATTCCAGTAATGATATAGACAAAAGCCTCACAACATTTCATCCAAATCGATCAATAACTTTTTAAGTTACAGCACGAGCAGTTTTTGAAAATACGGTTTCGAGATAATCGCGTTTATATTACATTTTCGAAATATGAACAAAAAAAATCGATTTTTTCAGATTTCTAATAGGATTGCCCCCCTTAAAAAGTGTATCCCATTTGCTTCAGAAACATTTCAAAAATGTTTCTTTCGGTGTGGACGAGATAAAAAATTGTTTGAAATGTTTCTGTTTTAACCATTTTTTGATCATCATGAAAATACATATTAAAAAATAATGATATGACGGTACCTACTAAGAAAAAAAACTAGTGACAAAGACATTTATTTTAAAGCAGATACTATTCATGAGGCTTAAAGTTATTACAAGATCTTGAAATCGACCGTTTAAGTGGATACAGAAATTTCTCGAGAGTGTCTAGTTCTAGAATTTAAAAACAAGATATGAACTACAGATCAATTACAGATTAGTGTTTGTTACTCTTCTATTTCTTTAGTTTAGCAGTTACTGTTCTATTTTTGGCGATTCATAGCACTCTTTTATTTATTTAAAATGCTACAACTGTACCTTTAGTACATATTGTGTTTTCGATCGTAGTACACACATCATATTCTTTTGTATACATACATAAATGTTTGCTATAAAGTCAGTTTTGGACGAGCTATGGACGGCTCGCAATAACCGAACAGTGAATGTGCCAAATAATGAGATACTACTAGGAAGAGAAAAAACGTTATAGTCAGCGGTGCTGCACTTACCAAATGTGGTAAAAATATTTAGCGGTATTCATCCATTAGGTTCCTTGGAGCGAATTTTCAATTATACATACGCAAAGCTGCGGATAAGTGTTAAGCAGGGCTGTCTCATGAGTCCCCTACTCTTTTCAATATTTTTGGAAGACCTGCCAATATTTTTGCCAGGAGGAATCGAATTCGCCGGAGTCAAAATAAAACTCTTAATGCACGCTGATGACACTGTTATTTTGTCCGAAACGCCTATGACGATGCAAGTCATGATCAACAAATTACAACAGTATTTGAGTCTATGGAATCTTTAAGTGAACACCAACAAGTCCAAAATAATGATCTTGCGAAATGGGTTTGGTCGCTACGCAGGCTGTGAAAAATGGAGTTGGCAACGCGAAGAACTTGAGAAGCTAAAAGAGTATAAGTACCTCGGAGAACGGTAATTGGAAAGACACACTAGGTAAAAAGATCATCGCACCAAGCATAAAATATAAGGTATATTATGATGCCGTACTGAGATCGATAATGTGCTACGCAGCTCAAGTATGGTGTGTTTGTCAATATGAAGAAGCGGAAAAACTCCACAGATATTTTATTAAAAAATTCTTTAGACTTGCAGAGAATACCCCGAACTAAATGCTATACCTGAAAACCGGACTGCCACCATTGTACATTTATACATTAAGGTTGCATTTTCTGTACATTTTAAAAGCAATATCGCTGCCAAGTCATCGTCTCCCACATATTATAGTTGCGATGCACCAAATACGCTGTAAGCTGCAATTCTTCAATGAAGGGATTCGATTATGGAGCAAACATGATATTCCTCTATCTTATGGAACGCAATACATCATTATGGAAAGAAACTCTGCAAGATCTATTGATAAAGATTGAGATAACCAAGCCAATCTCGGAATATGAAGTACTTACATACATACATACAAAGACATCGGGGAGAATAATTACTTCCATGACCGAAGAAGTTTGGATACAATTTCGACGATTTTTAAGGCGACAGGCGAGCTTTTACACATATAACTATCTGAAATGCGGATTCGGAATTCACCTGATGCAATCTACGTGCTATTGAAGGCGTCCACCATATTATAGGAGTATGTCCAATATTAAAGGAAATTAGAAGAGTATATGGGAAAAGATCACGTTATCGACAAACGAAGTTATTGATATACTCTTGGAGTATACTGTCTAGCTATTTAATCCTTCTTAAAATCTTAGGTAGACTTTTTAAATAATAAAGTAGAAATGTTTCTAAAATGTTTTTCAAATTAATCAACCAATTTTATTGAAACTTATACAGGTGATACCATATCATGTGAATAAAGATTGATGAGGAGGTGTCGAATGAAATCTTAGTTCGGTGAACAAAATATATTATATCCCAACTTTGGTTAAATTAGCCTGTAGTTCTAAGAAGTTCATATAAATGTTGATTTGGAAAAGCATAATTCTTTGATCTTTGTTCAAAATATTCCTCTGCAGTAAGAACTTTAACCATACCTAAAGGTTAGAGCAGTCATTGCTCTTTTTTACACAAATGTTTCAAGGGAATGTCCTTAAAAATGAATGCTAGTAATTATACAATTACAGATTATCCCAAACCTGATCGTTTTTGGTGTCATGAAAACTCCTAGCGTTTTCAAGCACTTAAAATTTGAAATCTATCCAACTATGTAACTTATGTACCCTCATAGAAGGAGCGTTGCCAGAAATAGAAAATCGTAGATCGTAGCTTGAAATTAATTTTAGGACGGTAGGTATGAAACTATACAAAACGAACAGACTTAGAATTTTTATGTTTTTGAAATAATTTGATAAGTTATTTCTGGCAACACTCCAATTAGATCACCGCTCGCAATTTATCTTCAATTGAAAAAAATACTAGTGCATAAAATTCAGAGTAGACAGAGCTTTAAATTTGTATTGCTTTCAAAACACAACTCGTATGACTTTTTGAGTCGAATAGATGAAAAACGATGTTGAGTTATGAATAAGATGGAAATAAATCTTTAGACCTAGACAAGGATAGGGTATTATGTATTATGTTCTTAATTTGGCGGTTTTCTTAGCGATTTTCTGTTCAAATCTGGTAGGTTGTTGGAGTAGATAATACTAGTGCTAATTGGAACTTGATACCTTCTCTTAACCAAATCACATCTTCTAAACACACAGTATTTTAACATATTTGGATACAGGGATTCCCTGAATTTTAACTCAGGATTAGATGTAGTTGAATACATATGTAGCCGGAAAGGAGGTATAAGAAAGTAGTAGAAAGACAAGTTACTCAATTAGTTATGAACTTCATAATTATTTTTGTTGTACTTCATTCATTTGTGCTTCATAATAATTTAAAGGGCTCGAACAGGAAACTTTGCACTTTTCAATTTGCCACTGAACATCTAACCGCGATTTGAATTTGCATTGGTAAATACCGGTTTTTTATTGTTTAGATTGTGTGTCAATGTAATTTTAGAACAAGCCCAAGCTTACTTTCGTGTTTTATTGGTATTTCGTTACCGTTTTAATTTATTCAAATGATTCTCACTCATCTTGGACTTGTGGGTGTTTCGTGTTTCCACAATAGCCTAGTTTTCAAACTTTAATTGCAGTATCATTCTCCAATTAATTTTTAGAAGGACTTATCACCGCCAATGTTTTAAAACATATTAATAATTAAAAGCATGTTTAACTAAAGTGTGTCACATAAGTTCAAAGATAAAAATAGAGAAGGTATGTATGCATCTATCACTTCAGGGTCAACAGCCTTTTGGTTTGAAGAGGAGAATTCTTTGCATTTAATTAATGATTCACTTCACATTATTTATATTTCCATATTCAGAAAAAACTTTTTAATTAGGTGCCCTCGTCAGAGGTCATCTACTGACGCAATACAACTTATTTATATTCGTTATATATAAAAAATCACTTCACATGTGAATGGGACATTTACTTTTCACATAAAAAAAAATAGTTGACATACAAACCGATGTTTTTGAATAGAACTAATTTCAATAAAAACCTTTAAATTAAATTAGCACCTTAACTTGGTCTTCCTATAGAATCTTGAATATTAAATCACTTCAACACAGTTTAAGGACATGGAATAAAGAAGTGATTAGGTAAGTAGGTACCTACCTACATATTCATATACCTACTCGTATTTTAAGAAACGTTTTTGAGTTTATAACATTTGGCATTTGAACTAAGACATATCATCTTACTACTGACTACTGAGAACTGACATAATAATCCTTTCAAAATTCCTTTCCGTTCTCGAAGATTAAGAAATAAATAATAAATAAATAAATAAATAATAAATAAATAAATAAATAATAAGTAAAGTGCTTTAACTTCATCAATATTTTTAATTACCCAGTCCACTAAAAGTAAAAACTGTTTTATTTTGCAGAATAGTAATTTAAAACTGTTTCTGTTCTGCTTTTTCAACCCAGGCACGTGGAATATAAACAGATTAAGTCATTAGATTTTTAATTTCTTTTATTATATTCAATTTAATTCTAATTTATTAGAAATGCAAAACAATACAAATTTAAGCAGATGCAACAAAGTCAGCTTAAATAATGAAAGCTAAAATTCAGAATTTTTAACAATACCAAAATACCGTGTTCTTTATCCGAAAATGGCGACCCTCAACTAAAACTTCTGAATTTCATTTAAATTAACCCCCAAAAAAAAAATTCCATGCGTCAGCAATAATTGAAATTTAAAATCTAGTACAACCTATATAGGGATGACGTATTTTTCTTTTTTAATACATAGTTTATTTATTTTTATTTGTCAACAGTTCTGACATCTTATTTAGAGAGGATGTTAGGGCTGTGTTTCTTAAGATACACAATCACATTCAGTTCCAAGTTGTTGTCTTCTGTAAGTGTCAACGATGATAATGTATCTTATGTCACTCTTATACGTTTTTGCGGGCTATGGCAAATTGGACTAGTAACTATGAATATCAATCAGATAACAATTTGGTGTATGTATACATGACATTAACGACGACGTTTAATTCGTCGATTGTGCCAAAGGGGATCTACATTATGTATTTAACGCTCTGACAGTTTATTTCGATTAAAATGTTTCGATAACATCAGTCAAAACTTACTAATATCTGTGGCCAACAACACTTGAAGAGAATAAGTGTTGACAGTGTGACTTAAAACATTTCCGATTGCTTCTTGATTTAATTTTTATTTATTTTTATTTTTTAAAAATATGTTTCGTCGGAGCTTAAGGATTCGATTTAAGCCATTTTCTTGTGTTTCAGTACAGTTACACTCTTAACAATTTGTAACGATTACCTGAATTCCAATAGCTTAAGTGATGCAATATTTTCTGTCTAAGCAATAATGTTATCAAAAATTGCTGTTTTATAGAATTGTTAATACATTATGTAGATACATATACAATCGAATAAGCAACGACAATAATATGTCGAGGTGGTCATAAGTTGACACCTGGCAGTATAGTCAGAATTATGAATTTTAAAAATATTTTTCGTGTAAAATCTTTTGCATTTCGTGGTTTTATTATTTTAATTAGATGCACAAATTTGCACCATTTTTTACAAATTGAATTAATGAATATTGGAGTATTGAAATACCTCTCAGATCCATAAAAGAGTCATTTGATAAATGAAAAATGAGCTTTGAAAAACATCGACTGTTATTAAGATAGAAAACATAGAAAGGTATTTTTCTTTAAATATATTTCGGTGGAATAAAGCTCTTTATTTATTAAATAATTGTTGTTTCCTATCCAATAAAACTACCACCTCAAACAAGAGAGATTTCTGTCGAATTCTAATCCGTACCGGTTTCAATGTTTGTTGTTGTTGATTTTCGCATTTTTTCGAATTCATCCCTTGTAATTCCGTTCGTTTTCAATCCAGTCAGAATTGATCACAGGGGTGATTATAACATTTGGAGATCGATATGTATTACAACTCCTCAAAAAAAAAAAAAAAAAAAAGCGGCGGTAGTTCGAACTATGTTCATTCAGGACTTATGAGACTTTTCTTAGATCGGGTTTTGTATGACTAAAGTAACTAAGAACTATTTTCTTAACGTTTCGAAGGGGGGCACCACTAATAAATAAACTCAAGCTGTAATTGTTTTCGTAATATTTTCCCCTCAATCCAAATAAAAAAACAATGATTGGTTCCCATCTGAAAATTGTACTGCCTTTTGCGAGTTTTTGGAATTACACAAGTGCATCGTCTTACGCAGAACATTAAAAAAAACCTTTACCTTCATCCTTTACCAAGATCCTCACAAGTTTTCAATAGTAATGTTATAATGTTCTAACAGGGGAAATAAAATTAACTTAAATTAATAAATTTTTTGACCGAATTGAAAAATGTCGTTTTAAATCAAACTTGTACCGGAGGAGCTGTCACTCTCGAAATTTAATTAATTGATTAGGAATACAGCCAAAACAGCTAGTAAGTTTCTGAATATCTACATAATCATACAGGTACCTACATTATGATATTTGGAATAAATTGGCTGCCCGGTGAATTGTATAGTGCGAGCTCACTTAACTGGTTTCATTACAAGACAAGTCGATCTGTAGACTTTTCACTCAACGTCTGTTGAAAAAAGGAAAAGTGACATAATCTTGGTTTTGAGTCTGGCGGTGGGTGAATTTGAATGTTCTCTTATACTCTAACTCTACCAGTGGCAACCTGGTCGCAATCATGATTTTTTATGGTTTTTGGAGAACATTTGTATCACCACATTTCAGCCGACAAGCAAACATACATACATATGTTATGTAGGTACATATACCTGCCCAAACAACGATTTAAAAATGGATTACATATATGCGCTAAGGATTATGGTTACTAAAGATGATTGCTTGAGATGTTGTATAAGTGGTTTGATCTGACCTACATCGTATTTTTATTGTGTCACATCAACAATCTTTTATATTGCAGTGGACAAATGTGCAACATTTCTATATGTCAGCAGCGTTAAATTGAACATATTATTTGATATACATATGTACATCAGCTAACAGGTAATTTAGAATCAATTCGGGGTTCGCACATCTAAGATTGTCCTGAACGTCAATAGGAAAACAAAGAAGAACAGACTGATTGAATATTTTTATTACTATAAACTTTTACTCTTCCGATTTCAAATTCTATGAAGAAGTAGAAAGCCTGGAATCGTTCTCTATAAAAAAAAGGAAACGAATCTGAAGCTGGCATTCGTGACATACAGATCAATCCAAACTCCGCCAATATCTACTATTCTATTATTTACTAGGTAGGCGGTAGGCAATAAATTACAGAAGGTATCATATCTACATTATGTTTTCGTAGCCAATAAAAAATTGTGGTGCTAAAAGGATAACATCATAATATTGATTAAGACAATATGAATTAATAATAAAAATAAGATAGATTCACAATCCACAGATGCCTATGGTGAGCGAAGAAGCTTAGAAATTAGAAGAAAACCTTCATTCTTAGATACTAGTACACTTTGAGTACAACGAAGTCCATCACAATGTGTCAGAACTGGATCTTTTGTACATAGGGTATGTATAAGTAAAGTTAAAAATAATCCAATTGATGTTATATTAAGTATCCACTTCTGTCACAACATAGCCTCGATTTGCAAGACTCCAATATTATACCTTTGAATGATTTGTTATGTTTTTATACCCTTAACCATAAATTTAGTAGCATGGACGATTTTCAAACCTGCTTATTTAGATTTGTATTTAAATCTAGATATATACCTATCCAACTTATGAAAACCTATTTTTTGTTTACATTTTAGTAATTTGAGGTAAGTAGGGACAAACTTTCACTAGCTATTTAAAGACCCATGCGATCCATAAATCAGGACAAATAGATAGTAAAAGGTTGACCTAATTCTCTTGGTTAAGTTCGAAAAATATACCACATTATTACCGACATGTGTAGGTGCCACCTGTATCAAGATATATTCATAAACTGATCAAAATAAACTATCTCTGCACCTAACAGAAAGATTTAAAAAACATATCCCGTCGGATAAGTGTATTTATATATTGAGAAATAAAATAAGTTCTCTGTACACTGTACAACCACTAAACACTTTGATTCACACTTCTTATTGGAAACCGAGTTATAGGTACTACCGCCAAAAATATTAATTTCAGCGACGGCAAAAATACATTTTTACCGGTCCCCCAGTAGTAGGTACACATTTTGAACGTCACAATATTTCTATAACTAATCACGAAGGATATGGTTTTTTTGAATAAATAATTTTCTTTTGTATTTACCATCCACCAAACGAGTGAAAATCCAAAATTTGGAGAAGAAATTTCAAAGGGCGAAACTTCGGTGAATTGTGAAATAGCGTCGGTGAAGCGACATGCAAAACTAAAACACTATATAGAAACTTATGTTGCTGTGTATATGTAGATCCGCTAAATCCTTTCCTCCTTTTTTTTATTATTTTCTTTTAAATCATTTAACTATTTGAATATAAGATACTCAATGGAATACACACCATTACCATTACTAGACGCACTCACGATGTTCTTTCATTACTTTCACGTAATAGGAAAAATATTTTATTTTATTTTTTGTTTAAATATTTAGAACTCTTTTTTTTCGTATTAGCACAAGTCCACAGTAATATGTAAAATCCGACAAATGTCCCGACCGTAGTTTAATGCTTTTCAATTCAATATACACAGCGATCAACTACTAAACACGTTAGGTGACAGTAAAATGTTAACACGATGGCGGTGGCGTTTACGATCAAGCGGAAGAAGATACTTTGAAGTTGCCTTGAAGATGATGATGATGATGGTGATCATCAGTAGTTTCTCCTATCGGACAACGAGTAAAACACGACAAATAAACGGACAGCAGCGGCAAGACGAAAACCACAAAACTTAGATACATATATGCGAGTTTTCTGCTATGTGTAACTGCAGCCGAAAGATATACGAACTACACGAACTCCCGTGCGGCACAACCACCAAACAATCTAAGTAACAGTCGAATGTAGACTAACACAATCCCATATCAAATCCAGTCCGACAAACGACAAATGAACACGAACAACCGACCAAAGAGTAGAACACAAAAATCAACTTGTTTCCCCTCTTTCCAATTATCAAACATCTTTAGTACCCGAACACACACTGTTACACGTGCACCTATACCCTCTTAGCTGGCGAAAAGAAAAATGATAAAGGGGCAACAACAGAGTAAGAAAAAAAAAAACACACCAGCAACAACAAATTGCATTCGTTAACAGAGAAAGCCATTCCAGAAGAACGTGCACACGAAAGGGAGGGTAGTTCGCGCACGCACACTCTCTCACACAGCGGCATTCATTCCACTTGGCCACAAATCGCTCGGGAATTCGAATCCGATGGATGGGGGAAAGAGATGAACATGAAAAAATTTGTTGCTTCTTTTGCGTTAATGTGTGTAATTGGACGAAGATGAAGAAGTACACGGCATGGACAACAGAATAAAATACAAAAAAAAAACAAACAAGGAAAACCAAAAAAAAAAAAATATGAAAAGAAGGCGCACATAAAACAGAACACAACCCCACCGATTCGGATTCGGACGAATGTGAGTGCAAGAGAGACACAGATACGCAGCCAATGGTTGCGATGCGACACGACACGTACTTTAATCTAATAGATACAAATGGGAATGAGCGAGCGGGACCGAGGATGCCACAAGAAAAATTGTTGTCGTCGTCTTGTTTCTTGTTTTGTTTGGAGATACACTCTTTTTTTTATGTTTTGTCGTGCACTACAATCGTTGTTGTTGCTGTTAGTGTTGTGCCGGGTGCAGGGGTGGGGGCAAAATTACACAACATTATGTATGTCGGATAAAAAATGAACGGGGCGAGTGAGAGAGGGATATTTGTACGGACGGATCACTTTATATCCTTGTACATAGGAGATAAAAGGATGGAATGAACATGGTTGTGTTTCTCTTCGTGTTCTACTGTTCATTTTTTTTTATTTGGTCGTCGTCGTCTTTGGCTTGATTTGTTTCTTTTTTTTTTGTTCGCTACTTCTTGTGTTTCTGGTTTTTCGCAGTTCCTCGTGTGTGCTTTCTGCTCGTCATTTTTACAAGATGTACATACCAGTGTAGTACGTACTAGGGTCGTTTCGCTCACTCCCTGGCTTTGCCGGGTTGGTTGCTGCTGGATGCAGCACGGTCGTCGTCGGAGGCAACAACCCCTCTGGCATCAAGGGTACATGCTTTTAGATGGTGTACTATTTTAAACGTCGTGTTCTTTTGACACAAACTCTCTGCAGTGTGGAGTAATTTTTTGTTTCTTGTTTGGCTCCTTCGTTTGTGTGTCTTTCTTGTGCTTTTTTGTGTTAATTTTTTTTTGTTTTTCGTTTGCTTTGTGTGTTGTTTTTTTTTTTTTTTTTGCCTTTATCGCAGTCGTGGTCGTTATTTTATTTTATTCGGAGTTTTCTTTTTGTCTTTCGCTTTTGTTGTTGTGTCTCAAGGAAGCGGCGCGGTTGTGTGGGGTTGAGTGGGGTTGGGCTGGCGGGTTGTCAGCCCGCATGCTTGAGGGTTTGGCCGGAACACTATGGAGCGGCGTGGGGTTAGTGGATCCAACGTAATATCAAGTTATTCGTTATTCTTTACCACCGTCGTCGTCGGTCGTCCTCTGCTGTGTTGTAGCACAGTTGTTTTCGTGTATTCGTTTTATAGCCACCCCTAATTCGTATCAGTGTTGTTTTCAGGATTGTTAATTTGATGATTTATAGCGGTGACTCGAAGGTAGTGGCGCTGCTGTGTGTATGTGAGCTGGAGTGGCGGTTGGGGTGCCGATTTATACATACCTACGTAGGTATAAGTACAAACATACATATGTATTTATGTATCTAGCTACGCATATTGCGGTCTGGAAAAATTATTTATTTCGTTTCATTTAGCGGAACACTGCTGCGTTTAAGCAGCAAGAAGAAGTGCCTGTTGTCCATGCGGGCTGGGGGTCGTTTGAAAAATCTTTTTCCACACCTTGTTGGAAACTATAGGAAAAGGACATCAATTTTGTTTGTTTCTGTGTTTCTTTTATTTTATTATTTTTTTTTTCTCACACAGGGCGTGGCTTATGACCATAGCGAAAGAGGGATGATGTTGTTTTTCTGTTTTTTTTTTTTTTTTGTTATTTGTTATTTTTTCTGTGTAGTAACGTGATTATTATTATTTCTATTATCTTCTGAGGGAAATATATACAAAGCGTCTACATATGTATCTATGTAAGGAACTACAAAGGAGAGAATTTACGGCATGTTCGACTAGCGTCAACATGAGAAATCCTTATTAATATTAAACAAAATGTCCTTTGATAAATGTACGCATTTCATTAAGGAGTTTAGCCGTCTTTTTTTGTCTTGTTTGTTTTGTTTTTTTTTTCACTTTGTCTCGTTTTGTTTAGTCTTTTTGGTATCCGTATCATATTGTTTAGCTGCGCGATGTTTAGTTTATGTTTGGAGAATCCTGACGTAAATCCGATGAATATAATTCTGTTTTTATTAAATAAAGCGTTAATCGGATTAGACTTTACATGTATGGGCTAGGTACAATAATGTATGTACATATGTACATGCATATGCACCTACATATACAGTGAACTCTCTCATAACCGGACACTGACGGTACCGAGAAATTTGTCCGGTTATGAGAGGTGTTTGGTTATAGGGGGAAAAAAATAAATTGACATCAACGAAACACAATCAATAGACATATGGTATTAGTTTTATTTTATAAATTAATTCATTTTTATGTGATAAACACAAATTACCGAAAAATTCATATTTCTGTCTATGGAAATCAAGCTTGAAATTACACATACATATACATACATACACTTAATATACAAATCTATTTAAAAAGGGCAACGGGATTTATAAATACACATAGTTCTTGGATATTCGCGGACAAGACGGCATATGCCCTCATTGGTTAAGGAAATTAGCGGGTCATGATGGCATATGCCGTCAAAGAATTTTAGGTATGTTAGGACAAGACGGGATACCCCGACGAGAAATACAGTTTCTATACTTCCATATTCCGGCATTATTTTATTCTACCAGAGACAAATTTTCACTTCATTGTGACCAGCGGAATCATTTTTATCTTTATACAAAATTTGCATAAAATAATATAAAATATCTCTCAAAATGTCGGAGATATGCGTGTGTCATTCTAGCGTTCTCCACCGAAAATGATGTGTCCGCGAGACCGCGAACGTAATAATAGCGCAAAGACACACTCCACAGTTTACATTTTTGTTTCGTTTCATTGCAAAGTCCTAAGAAGAGGAAAACAAAACAAAAACAAAAAAAAATATGTAAACAATTTGCTATAGGCGTAGATGTGTTTTGTCTAGTTAAGAGAGAGCGACATACTATGGCGGTTACGAAAATTGGTGTCCGTGTCCGGTTATGGGAGAGTTTTTTATATGAAAAATTGAGTTTTTATTTCCGTTCTTTGAAATCTGTCCGGTTATAAGAGGTGTACGGTAATGAGAGGTGTCCGTAAGGAGAGAATATCTACACTGTACCTGCATATGTAATTGTTCGTTGTTTGGTCTAGTGATGAATCGACAGCGATTATCTGTAATCGACGATGAAAAATTGGAGTAAGTTAAGAAGTTTAACGTTTTTGCAAAAGCTCAAAGACTATAAGCAGATGGGTATAAGTTTACTTCTCATACATACATACATATGTATGTAGGTAGGTAGGAACTTGGTATTATGCAATTACCTTTTTGTTATGATGCTTAATTGAGGTTATGTTACCACATTAACGGCAACGTCAACAGCGCACCAATGAACATACAAAATCATACTTTCTTCTTTTAAAAAGTCTCAAACCGGCCAGTGTTTCAAACTTGTTTTGAGCTTAATATTTTAACTAATGGTCTATTTCTATAATAAAAACCCAATGCTAGAAATTGGAAAGAGAGACTGTATTTCGTTGTAGGTACATGGCGTGAATAAAGGAATACGTTGAGTGTCAAAAATATTTAAAATCATGCAGCATAAGATTAATATGGCAAAAATATATTTATGTAAATATCTTTCAAAATACTTACATATGTACAAATAAGGTAGTAAAGCCTAAGAATAATACTTTCCGGCTTAAAATTAATTCGAACAGAAATTGTTTATTAAATTCATTTAGCATTAATATTAATCGTAAATGTTTGGTTTCTTTACTTCTCTACCGTATAGCGTTATATAATCGGATCGAATTGATGTCGAAGACTCTGAAAGTTGGATACCTACTTTTGGATTATCATTTTGTATGTGTACATTATCATATCAAAATATCATATTGTTTTTCATCCTTTTTACAATTGTAAAACATTTTCATTTCAAACTACAGTCAAAAAATTATAACAATACTAACATAGACGTTCGAATTCAAAAAAAAAATGCAAAGAAAGTTAACTGGCAAAATTATGGAAAATTTGAAAAAATATATGTACATACCTATAAGCACTTTATAAGCTTTTTACGCTTAGATAATTGTTTTCTTCGACTGCTTTCAAATAAGCACATTACGGTAAATACCCACAAATCTACTATTAACACACATTCTGTAATAAATAAAAATTAAAAAGCATAACTAAAACGGTGGTAGGTATATTTCCCCTATACCAAAGATTAAAAGAAAACAGCGTTTTTAACTAAATACACATATATAAAATGTACAATTTAATTATAACTTCTAATTGGTTTTACGCAAAGTGACTTAACTTTATTAAATGTCAGGCTAACTTAATCAAATTAAAAGCTGTCTCCAGAAATCAGAGAAATACCTTGAAATGATGGATTGACAATGTCATGTTTTGCTTGTACATACACAACTTGTACATATGACAACTTGTACAAACATACAATCTAGTATCTAGTTTTTGTGATATTATGTAGGTATATATACCTTTTTGTGATATTATGTAGGTATATATCACAAAAACTAGATTTTATAGATGTTTTTTTATTTGCTTTTGAGCATCAAAACCAGTTGTGAATGTCGGTTACGATAAAATTGCTTTATTTGTAATTGTTTTTTAAAAAGTATTAATGTTCAAAATCGTATGTGGATTGATGCAAAATAATATTACCTCTCGAATAGTATAGTCAACACGAGATCGGCCAAATTGTCGCATACGATGAATTTGCGGTAAGGGCTCAATATGAAAGTCCTATTTTTTAGATAGTGAATATTCTTTGCATCCTCTCATTGTCGAAATAACAACCAACTTAATCTGCTTATTTTACAGCTTGTTCTCTCAGTCACCTACTGTAGGTAGCGGGTACTTACAATAATTAGTAGATGAGTTGAATGTACTTCAAATTAGGCAATTATTTAAGGCATGTCTTCATACAGACGATAAAAATTACAATATTGAAACATATACCATCGACATCTTTTCATCCGATAATTGCGCAGAAAATATTTTCAACTCGTTGGAAACTGTGGCGCAAACGTAAGCTATCAGATCTTTGCTGAACTTTTACTTACTCCATCTCTGCTAGCATTACCAATGTACATATACCTACATATATATGTCGGGAAGTTTTTTCCACTGTCAGGAATAGGAACGATGAAATTTTTGGATTTTTAGCCCTTTTGCAATTTATCGGCGAATTATTGGTCAGTTTTTGAAATAAATAATTGTTTCATCTCAATATTTATTTGTTCATTTTGATTCACAGTATTTCTTTTTCAAACTGGATTGAAGTCTTAAAGCATTTTTTTTTTTTAAAGTTTCAGACAAAGTTAAATGGAAAATGAATAGCAATTTATGTAGATATATTATGTGCTCGTAGTTTTTTAATAAAGCTGAGTAAAACCAAATAAGTGTCCTTGTTCTTGTGTTCTTTGTTCATTATTTTATATGGGGACTCTTTTCCGTCCCCTCTCAACCCTCTTATGCAACTTTTACAAATACCCCATTCCCATCGGCATAGAGCATTTATTAAAATTCGTTGTAGGTAAATTTGCAATTTATAAAATAATAACATAAATCATTAAATAATTTAATTTACTTTACGCTAATATCTTTTGTCGATACCTTCTGATAAGAAAATTGAAAGAAATAGCTGCAGTAATATCTGTGGTTAAAATGAATGACAGCATAAATTATTTGAAAGTTTTTACTTAATGTGTAAACAATTTTGAAGCATTAAAGTTTTGCTATTTCTCTCATCCGTGACTTAACGAGTAGTCGAACTCTATTGGTGGCGCCCCGACGTACTTGCTTATAATTCACAGAAAAGATGTTACTTATTCTTCTTTATTTTTGTACGATCAATTTCCTTAGCCATACCACCATAGGTTAGGTACTACTGCCAGTTTTATGCCGTCGGAGTAGGTTTGGACAACAAATTCTGGATTCGATCGGCTAGTTTTATTTCGTGAGAAATACATTTTTCTAAAACATCTACATTCAAACCTAGTTAGTTAGTTTCTGGCTTCCTGTCTTGCCATATCACAATATGTATCGTTTAACCACCGCTCAACGCATTCAAATTGTTGCATCTGCGCAACTGGACATTACATATTTTTCAATACACAATTACTAAATATACGAATAAATCGAGAGAACCGACAATTCCGAGCCGGCATTCCTACAGATGACAGATCCGTTTGGCGTATTATGCGCTTGGATATGTATCTTCTTCCCTATAACGTTCAGCTTATTTACACAACTACCAAAGACTTCTCTGATCGATTGGGTGCTGATCAACAAGTTGACGCCGACATTATTCAGCAATGAGGCCCATTTCTCACTCGGCGACTATGTTAACACCCAAAATTGCAGAACTTGGGGCTCTGTGAATCTAAATGTAATCACTGAGAGACCATTCCATCTACCACGAGTGACAGTTTGGTACACGCTGTGGACTGGCCGCGTGTCCGGCAGTATTTTCTGTAAAAATGCGACGACGGACGCGACGGCGTGCGCCACTGTTCAATCGTTTGAGATTGACGGAAGACATTGATCTGATTGACATGTGGTTTCATTAGGACGGGGGCTACTACGTGTCACTGAAAAAGTGGGCTCTTTTACACGGCCATATACTTTCAAATTTCAGTGCTTTCTGATTTCTTTTTGAAAGGCTATCCTAAAGATTATGCCTTATCAAACAGTTTCCAAACTTTGGAATACTTAAAAACCAAAATCCATGAAGCCAAAAATATACCGAAAAGTCATCGAAAATTATCGAAGTTGGCGTAAAAATGCCGTGGCGCGTGGCGGCCATTTAACCGATGCTGAGTTCCGTACATAATGGGAAATTTTAAAACAGTTTTCATTGAAATACGTAATACTTTAATACTTCTTGTTTTATATAACCCTAAAGCACGAATGAACACACTCGCACATACATATGTATGCAAGTAATATATTAAGTAGCTCTCTAGCCATTTAATCATTCTGTATTAAATTGTTCAAGTAAATCACAATAACTCAACTAAACTCAAAACAAAACATTCATAGCCAAACGGTTGCATACTCGTACTAGTGTATCCGTGTATCCGATTATCCGATTATCCTCTCGGATATAAATAAACACAGTGAATTGCATTCGTGCATTAGATATGTATGTATGTAGGTATATACACTTTATTTTTATTTCAAAAACAAATTTATAGCATTGTTTGTTAGCCCCGTGACGTCCTCAATTGCAGCAGCTAAGCGTATTTCTCTTGGTAATTGTGTTCGCACAGAGAAAACAAATGGCGATCATGCTTACATGCGTGTGCAGTATAAATCCAAAATCGCTTTCCATTCGCTTCCACTCTATGCGCCTCTATTATTTATTATGCCAACATCATCCGTTAATAGTGCCAAGTAGCGTAATATTTATATAAAAATTACGCACAAAAGATACGTAAACCTACGGAGGCAGATGGCTGCCTCGTCGCACACCGAACAAAGGTTCAAGAGGGTTATATGCTGAATGGTACAATGCCCATGCTAGGCGTCGTTGTCGTCTCTGTTGTGTATCTATGTATCTACGCGCTTCCCTAATCGCATTCGAATTGAATCACAGAGCCACAAATTAACACACACAGCAGACCCAAGGAGTTCACCTCTAAAGAGTGAAACTTTTCATTGTTGTTGGTTCTTGTGATCTCTCCTCCCCTAGAGTCAGAATGTCCTTGTGCACCTTTTGCTTAGTTCACCCATTAATAAACTGGCGCGAGTAATGGCCGACAATTACTGTTATTGCAGAAGGGTTTTTTTTATATTCTTTTTTTCGTTTTCCTCCAAGTTGTTCCCTTAACGTGTTTGATCGATATACATATGTACCGGCAAATATACAGGAGTTCGTACACATGTAGATACACCATGAAGCGGTGCCGTAGCGCTAAATGTATCATTGAAGGGTGTGTGTGGCCTGAAAATTCGAGGTTTGCTCGAATTAAATGCGCCACTAACTGAAAGCGATCACGCTCGAATGCGTTCACAAACACACACCCACTCTGTAATGCGGGATAAAGGGAAATTGGAATTCCTCGAAAATGGTAGCAAGGATCCGAAAGTAGCCCGTATTATGAAAATGATTTTATGGACGAATAACGTTTTGACTGCGTTAAGGTTCATATAAAAATTACGGCTGTGTCACGCCTTCTGATTCACGACCAATTTCGTTCATTAAATGATGTGTACTCGTATGTACGACAGACACACATGTGTATAAGATATGTATGTTTTTTTGGGGTGACGTTGACGGTTAAATAAAATCACGTCACACAGTAAACGATGTGTGTGCTCTTAATTCAGCATTTTGTCACCAATCCACAATTACGATGCCGGCTTGCACGGAAGAGAGACAGTTCAGCTTAAGTCGAATTTTATAAGCAATTTCGTACAAAAATGCTATTTCAGCTTTTTGGGCAATCGAGGTAAATTATTGCAACGATTTGAGGTTAATGAAAGGATAAATAAAAAATACAATCGGTTAAGAAAATTCGTTTAGCGTCAACGATAAGTACAATTGTTTGGAAATGAGAATTCACATTATCTAAGTGACACGCAAAGTGTTGTTATTGATGTGTACCTTGAAAGGGGAATGATCTACAGAATACGTCGTCTTTGAGAAGGGGTACAAGAGTCGAAATCGATACGTAAAAAGAGTTATCGTTCGTTCTGATGACGTGGTGTCACCTCACGTTAAGTGTCCCCCTTAGATCCCTTTAGAAATTTAAAAAATTAGATTTTTTTTTATTCATATTTCAAAAATATAATGTGTGCAAGGTATTGAAGTCCGAATGATCTCGGTTGGGGTTCAGAACTTTCAGTAGGAGTTTGAATCAAATTCTGCTCATGTATCTGACAATGAAAAAAAGTGGTCAGGAATGGCATTTGGGTCGTAGCGACAAATTCCTGTTGACTTTAAGGCCGATATACCATTGGACACGCTCGCAACTCTCCCTCAAGATTTGAAGATGTTTCTCCATTGCCTTCTTTAAGCCTTTTCAACCTATGATGCCCGCAATATAATTCTGGTATAATTTCGTGGCATTTCTATTAATAATAAGCAAAAAAGAAGGCGCTGATAAGTATATATTTCAATGTAATAGGGGGGCATATTACACTTATGCTACAAGGGCGTTTTGTAAATTTCGGAGTGCAAAACGCCCCATCAACATTTGAAAACTACACCCTCTTCTAAGAGATAAGCATAACCGAACTAAAAAACTTATTTCATACACTTTCTAAACATATAAAGCATTCTGGTGTCGTGTTTTGAATATCTGAAAAAAATTAATTTTTGCTGTACTCACTCCAATATGTTTAAGCGCCAAAAATCTTTTTTTTATAGAATATTTCGCGACTGGATCAAAAAAGCACTACCATCCACTATTACAGTTCACTACTGATTGAAATGGTTCGAATATGTTTGGTTGCAGCTGCATAGCCACACTTGTGTAGGTGTTAGGCTAGTGGGGCGTTTTGTCAACTGGGGCGTTTTGTATAGTTTTACCCTAATGACTTTATTCACTTATTTATACGTACATTGATGTACTTTGAGGTAGTTCAGTGGCCTATTTCACCAACTAACAAATTGTAACTTACAAGCACTTTTTCAACAAATTTGTAGAATAATCGGTTTATTCTGTTTCACAAAATATTTGTTCTACAAAATTGTGGTTGTAGTTTACAAAGGGAAATTTGTAGAAATTTCATTATTTCCGTTTCACCAAAAGTTAATTTTCTTTGTTGCTAACAACTACAAAATTGTTGAAATTCATATTTTTTGTAAGTTTGTGTTTCATGAAATCAAGAACTTTTACAAATTTGTTCAATTGCTGAAAATTTCTTACAATAGAAAGATCGTGTATCGATTTAATAACAATTTGTATTTTTCGAACCTTAAAATGTCTATACGTCGATGGCATAGTAGCACCGATAGTGATATACATAAGAGCAGACTTAATAGTCCAAGGAATTAACTATGAAATTGCAGATTCTTTTGTTTTCAACGAAAAGTTTCGGTTAAAACGAGTTAAGGCAAAGGAAATAATAAGATAGTTTACCTAGGATTGCAAATGAGTCTGAAAAAATCTTTTCACTGACACCGACACAGCAATTTCTTCTTATCATTCAACCGGTGATGAAAATTGTGTTCTGTTTATTCATTTTTGTCCTTGATGTAATCAGTTAGTGTGAACCCACACTGAATGGAACAAACCTGTGCTAGATACACATATTTCAATGCGAGCACCCCCATTGAATAAAGCAAAACAAAGCAGACTAACGCAAACGATTTTTCTTGACTGCCTAAATCAAATATCGCACGTGTGTTTATGGGACTACGTACATTGAAATAAGCAAAAAAATTATTTTAAGCAAAACAGTCAAGTAAGGCACAGACACGAGAAGACATTTTAGGCATAAAAAGGCGAAAAATACATGAAATCAATTGGGAGCGCCCACTTCAACTCAGTCAAACAGACAAAATAAACAAAATTGATTAAAACATGCGAGCGATGACTTATTGGGATTAATGCTTTATTCATTCAACGTCTGTAAAGCCAACCAAGTCTAGTGTAGTATCAGCTCGACGTGTTGTAATGGAAAGTTCATGTAATTCGTTGTAAGAATCCGTATATTTTCCATTTTTAATTTTTATAAAATTGTGAAGAACGCAGACTGTCATTGTTATAATATCCACTTTCTCTGAACATACCAACATAACTTTTTCCAAAAACCCGAAATTTTGTTTGTAATCATACCAAATGCACACGACCAATCTTCTTGCTCCCTATAAACGGTAATTAAAGTATTGAAGTTAAGTGGGCCAAAATCTCATAACTGTTCAAATTAGAACGATTGACACAGCTCTTAACTTGTATTCTTTGCTCTCCAGTAGGAGAAAACTAATAAATCCTATCAATAACCCACACCAAATAACAAAAATGTGTTTTTTGACGTGCTTTATTTGGTGTGGGTTATTAACAGGCTTTTTCGTTTTGTTTGTGTCTGCTTTATTTGGTGTGGGTTCGCCCTTAGAGAGCTTACAAATTTGTTAAAAATAGTTATTGTTTACAACTTTGCATAGTAAATGGTGACACGACTTTTTTTTGTATTTGTAAATAACAAATACAATTTCCCTTACATTTTTTCTATTTTTAACAAATTTGTTGGAACTAAGTTTGTAATTTGTGAAACAGAATATCAGTAAACAAATTTGTATATGTTATCAACAAATACAAATTTGTAATTGTACTTGTAATTTGGTGAAATATGCCACAGGTCTTCGTCTACCTCGGCTCTGCTATAACATCAAAAAAAAATCCGGTCAAGTGCAAGTTATACTTGCGCAATAAGTGTTCCGTACTGTATCAGTTATTTTAACTACATACATATGTATGTCATAGATTTATGTTGATAGATCTATATGAACTCTTTCTTTACGATACGATTTCTACTAAAGATACAATGATACTTTGTTCGATACTCACATATATGTACAAACATAAAAACATATATAGGTACATATATGTACATATGCACTTGTATATCTGCAGACACAAGAAAGTACATGTGTACCTACATACATAGTTTTATGGTGCACAGCACATTTCAATACAAATAAATTGAGCACAATTTGCGAAAAATAAATTCAAATTTTTACCTACATAAATGTATACCAACAAGTAAGTTGAACAAATTACCTACATATGCATGTATGTATGTACATATGTCTCTGATGTCCTTTCTCATCTGCTCAGAAGAATAGTTATACACACACACAAAGTAAAAGAAAAAAAAAACAACAAATAAAGCATGTATATACATACATACATATATACCTACATAATATGTTCATATGTATATGTATTTACAAGAAATGTACGCTTGTGCATCAGATTTAATTTTTCGTCTCGTTATTCGTTCAATTTCATTAACTGCGTAGAATTTTGCGATTTGTCTCCCTCTCTGTGTCTGTATATACACAAATTCAATTTTTCCCAATATAGTAAAAGTAGAGACACCTACATTATAATAGGAAACCATCAAGCTTCCTTTATGTGTTATATTATGTATCATTGGTTTAAGTCTTAGGTCAATAGTTATCCGGTAGGAATATGCCACGAAAATTCGCTGCGGGTATAACACTTTTGCCATCAATTATTCAATTTTTACTCTCGTATCTACTTTTAGGCGTTGTGATATTTTTCTGGGTATGTAAACAGTAGGGTAGTTGAAATTAAAAAATTAATTAAAAAAAAACGGTTGAAGTAGGGCAGTCGTGAGAATTATGTTTCCATCTACACTTTATTCTCAATGTTTGTGATTTTATTCAGATTTTTCTGAGCGATATTTTCGGAGAAAAAGCTCGGGACAGCAAGTTGTAACGTTTTGTGAAAATTTGTTAAGAAACTACCCCCCCAAAGTCGAAATTCAGCTTTTTAAGTTCTGGTCTGTGTTTAGGCCACTAATTGCTACAACTGTTCCAAATTTCAATAGTCTAGGTTAAGTAGTCTCTGAGAAAAAGGCCTGTGACAGACAGACAGACAGACAGACAGACAGACAGACACCGAACTGATTCCATTAGTGTTCCGTTTTGGTACGGACGGAACACTAAAAAGACATCTCGTGGGAAATCAAACGAAGGATTACTTTTGCCAATCGCTGTTTCTTTGGGCTTCGAAGCAATTGAGTAGTAAAGCCCTTTTTCGATCGACCAGGAAGACTCTATAGAAGACCCTTATCATCACAAACTTACTATATGGAGCTGAAACATATACTTTATCGAAAACGGATGAAGATATTCTTTGTCGCTTCGAGACAAAAATCCTCCGTAAGATATTCGGACCCTTTTGCGTTGACGGGTTTTGGAGGAGAAGATTCAAACATAAACTGTACGAGCTGTACAGCGACATCGACCTGGTCAAAAAGCTGCTTATTGGGCGTTTAAGATGGCTAGGACATGTAGAGCGTATGTATATTAGTGCTCCAGCTCGGAGAATATTTGATTCTAGCCCGAAGGGTTAGCGCAGCAGAGGCCGACCGTGCCTAAGGTGGTGCGCACAGGTAGACAAATACTTTAACCAACTTGGAGTGCGCAACTGGAGGCAGTTAGCTAAGGACCGGGCTAAGTGGAAGGGGCCTTGGTCCACCCCGGGCGGTAGCGCCACCTAAATAAGTAAGTAAGTATATCCTCCTGAGACCCAAGCTAAAACCAGAATGGCCATGTGTTTGATGTTACTTGTGGTAACTCATAGAGGGCTTATCTGAGAGTAATTTTTGACCATAAAAAAAGTGATGTGGGGGGTTTCCGATAAAAGGGGGTAAAATATATTGTATACATCCTACTTATCAGGACATGTCTCTGTATAAAAGTTACCTTGGGCTTCCTTCATAATATTCGATTGGACACCGAAACCAATGGAATTAGTTAGATACCAAAACAATTGAATTAGCCAAGGTATATGTAATACATGACACCGGGGGTCTCAGTATGATATTGAGGGGAGACGATAGAAGTAAGTTTCAACATATCTTAGATAAAGATGAGCAAAATAAGAGCACGGTTAAGTACATACATACAGATCCCCCCCCTGCGTAAGACTATGATATTAACATATGTATTTACTAGTAGTATAAATGAAAAAATAATGTGTTTAGCTACTTACTATGCTAACTATGTTACTATTGTAATTGTAGAAATCTCTATCTATTTCTATATACCAACATACATATCTACAATATAATGTAGATAATAATTGAAAAAAAAAACCGTTCCCACCTATAACAATAGCATCAACCAAACTGCGCCCAGTAGCAAAACAAAACGACCAACCCTATGCTGATGAAAAGCGAACTGGTGTTGAAACCAACGAGCGTGCAATGTCGATGGGGAATCCTTATTGAAAATGTTTTAATCCTATTATGCGAATAATTCAATAATAACAACACATGTCATATATCTGAACAAAAAAAGGACATCTCGCACGCATACGCTCGGCCGTTTAGCCATTTACCAGCCTGCACACCGAATCAAGCGATAGGATTTAAGGATTTAACTTATTATTTTTTTTTTCTACTCGTTGTTCTCACTCTTAATTCCTTTCAAACAAGTACGAGTATATTTATATATTTTTTTTCTCCCATGACTGACAGGACATACATACACATGTATGTATGTGTGTAGTGGAAAAAAAGGACAACAAGAGAACCTGAAAAACGAGGCTCATTGATACACTCAATTAGAATAGTACAAAAAAAAATTTGTTAATTTGCAAAACTGTTATAGAAACATCCGACCATACAAAACTCTGTCCAAAGAAGAAGAGATTCATCCGCACAAAGGTATTTGCAGATTAAACGCTTTTCTGCACCTAATGTGTGAAATTAGTTTTGTTTGAGCATCTAAAGAATCGGATTATAGATGACAATGCGCTTCCGAAATTGAAAAATCCGATTTTCAAAAAAAAGTAAATAAATAGGTTTAAAAATTAAAAATTTAAAAAAAAAAACAATTTAATTCTGCTGCAAATGGTTTTTCAGTTTTAAGCAGCCGCCATCATCATGTCAGAGCCAGCATGAACGCTAATTGACGATGGGTAATTACGGACACACGTTCGACGCCATTATCCGGCAGATACTGCCCATATAATTGAGCAATTCTCGTATACCAGAGAGGGCTCAAATTTGTATACCCAATGAAGGCGCTTCCCAACTAGTGTTCGCATATTGATGCAATAGACACAATCTGAGGGCGACGTGGCGGAATAGTCGTACGCCATCGATGATTAGGTGAATTACGGGCAATTGATTGGTGGTGCTCGCACGAGCTAATAGATACTCAGATAGTCCAATGTTTCAATTCAGGAATTCAGTTCGACAAATTAATTTACTGTACTCACTTAAATCAATTCGCTGCTAATAAGTTTGAGTTGAAGCTAATACGGAATACGATTGAATTCGAATAAATAACAATTTTTCTGCTTTGTGATGGTCCATATATACATATTGTAGATACAGGAGGTTCTTAATAGATATAGGGTCATCTAAATATGGAGGTACACATAAAGAAAAACAAGAGTGCTGTCAGACATAGTATAAGGGTGCTTTGCAGCGAATAATAAGTAAACTCATAAAAATTAATACATATTTGATTAGTCTCCATAAGCTAAACTTCCAAAGCTCTTTTAGTAATGAAGTATTTACGTCTTATTGTTGAAAGTTCATGCTGTTAATCTACGATTTTTCACATCAAGTTATTTCCTAAATACAAATCTAAAGATTATTCTAATAACGTCAGTGTATCCAAGTATAATAGATTTAGTAGAAATGACCTTATGATCACCAGCAAAAAGTGTTATCCATAGGAAGTACAGATGTGTAAGGATTTTCAACTTTACTTTACTTTACATGGCACTACAGCTGCTTTCATGATCGTGTTTTTGGGTTTTATTTTGGTTCAACAAAACCAACAAAAATTATAGTCCGATGATATTGATATTTGTACAGTTATACAAATGTGTGACACTTATTACAGCGGAAAGGGAAAACTTTAATAAACACGAACTGCAAGCCTTAGAACTTTCATTAGTCAAGGAATATGAGAAGGACATAAAGAGGATTCGAAAGAGGAAGGTCACTCCAGATGAATCTGCCAAAGATATTACTTCTTTATCATTTGGTCGGGAAACATTTAAAGTGACATGTTATCTTGTTATTATAGATAGACTTGTGGCTGAACTTCAAAAGAGAAGAGAAGCGTACCTAACCTAGAGCAATTTAAATAGCAAATTGGTTGATTTGAACTCTGAAGATTTAACAACTTTAGCTCGAAACGGAGTACTGCCTCGAACAATCAACGCAATTTTAAAGATAATAAGAAAAGAAGAACTTGAGACAATCTACCCCAAGAATGTGTGTATCGACGGCAGTCAGCAATTGCAGCGGTGAGAGGAGTTTTTTCTGTTTTAAAAGAGTAAACAATATTATCTTCGAGCGACCATGGCTGGAAAAGGATTGAATTCTTTGGCAATACTAAACACAGAATCCGACTTATTGCTTTCATTTAACTATGGTTATTTTATTGATAATTTTGCAAGCCAAAAATGTAGACATAGACATTTTTAACTTTTGTTTAACAATTTTTCTTGAACACATTTGTACTAACATTCAAAACTCTATTTTCGTTTTTTTTTTATCAAATATTAATATTTTTTCTAGGCTGGCTACCAGAAGGTCGCCGATGAGATGCTTTGCCTAGGGTGCGCTATTCATTTAATCCGCCACTGAATGGATGGTACTACAGTTTTTTGCCGACTCCAAACGGCGAATTGAGAAGCCCATTAACAAATGATACTCTTTGATTGCTTGTCAAACATTCGAAAGAAGTGGCAACCGTGAAAAACTTTTTTTTAGGTGTTGGACCCGAGCTGGGATTGAACCCGAGCAGGATGCGTAGTAGTATAACCACCACGGTCACGGCGACCACTACTACGAGCTGTTATTTATCCAAAGCCAAAGCGGTGACATTATGCTTGCTTTATATGAAGATTCTAGCAGCCAAGCCCGCGGATGCAATACACACATCTCAAGCTCTCCACTTTGCTTGGATTTCGCTATGCTCTGTGAGACTTATTGACGATGATTTCACCTGAAAACAGCGCCCTTAGGCTAATCTATGACAAAGTACATCCCTTATTCTGGTTAATTTTAGACGCTGTGATACACGGGTCATCTCTGCCATCATTCCTGGGCACTGCGCCATTGCTATTTACGCTGACGAATCCTGCAGAATCGAAGGATAAATAGAGTATTACCGTCACGTTCACGTTCGATTGCACTTTTGAAATGCTATGCTAGATACAGATCACTATCCGGTTCCTTCCACAGTTTTGTTAAGCAATCAAAAATGTGTTAAACGGAACTGGTAGGTAGGTACCTAGTCTTATATTACTAACGTCTCAGCCAGCGCAACCTTTTCCCCAACTTACCGATGATACACAACACAATCAATTATTATTAACTCAATTTAAAATGTTAGTTTTCCAGTTTTGAAAGGGTATCTTTTATAGCGCGTAGTTATCTTAGTTCTTTTTAAAATCCACTTTACCAACTTTTGAAGAAAGTCAAGAAAAGTCAGGGATTTTCCAAGTGCGCTACTTTTTCTTTTCCAACATCAAAGGGAAGGAAAATTATTATATTATGTTCATAAATTGGTCGCATTGCAGGTGGTTTTAGAATTACAGTACTACCTCGATAATATGGACTAAATGGAATATTAAAAGGTTAAGATTTTCGATAGTTTTCATTTATGAAAAATAAATTTTCGGAAGTTTGTTGTATTTTGTAGTAAGTATCTGTAAGGTTAGGTACACACATGCGATTGCAGTCGCACGACTATTCAGTCGCAAAAAATAGAACACATAGCTTTCAATGTAAGTGCGCGCACATGAAACCTATCAATCGCAACGTATCATGTGCGCGCACTTACATTAAAAGCTTAATCCATTTTTTTTTTTAAATGGATCAGTTTACTTGAGTCATATTACTTTAAAAGCTCTACCGTGACTTTTTGCAACATAAATCACAGAAGTAACAAAAATTACATCTATCAATTCAAAAAGGAAATTATTCAAATCAGTAAAATTGGTAAAAATAAAAATATGGAGGTCATAAGGCATAACCGCCTAGCTCCAATTCGGACAGAATTAAGTTATTTAACACCACAATCTTGTTCAGCAAAAAATGTGGGCCCCATCCAGCTGCATTTAAGATAGAGAACACAATTTTTTTAGATATTAAAGTAAGATATTAAAAGTGAGCTGTCCATAAGTCTCAAATTTTTTCAAAAGAGTGACAAAAGACCCAAATCCGGGTGCTGTGATAAGGCTAGTAAGTCCCACCTCTTCAAGTAATCTAATCTTATCTAAGCAGAGTGGCTAAACCCTCTACGAAGTCAAATATGGTTCCAACGAGATCGAATCTAAATCAAACTATTATACAATATATTTCAGCATATCAACTAGTACATTTTGAAACTGACGGACAATTTCAATTTGAAATTTTCATATTTTAGTTCCGCGTAATGAACGCAAGAGTTATACTGCGATAAGTGATACTACCTTAAAATCGAGTATTTTCTCGTTCGACCAGCTACATTGATTGATTGATTTGATTGATTGATAAATGCATTTCTTTATTTCTTTAAAGTTCAAATACAAAACATCAATTTAGAAATTTTAATACAGTAAATAAATATGGAAATAAAGTTAATGTAATGGCATTAAGTATTTTTTAATAAAGAATAGGGCTAAATGCCATTTCGTAAATTACGTATATTAATTTTTAAGATAATATGGGTGGGGTGACCCTTGATAAAATAAAACTACGACACAAATAGAGCAAGGAAAGTTTAAAGAGAGATAGAATATAGTTATATTTTATATAAACAAAATTATTTCAAATACCCGAGTTTTTAGTAAGAGAGAAATGTGAAATCTGAACAATTGTACATACATGTATCACCAGAACCTCAGAGACGAGCAATTAAGTCACAACCGGAGAAATCAATTTTATACTCTCGAAATCAAAATTAAATAGCCAACTTTTTAGAAGTTTATTAAAAATACTTGGTAATACGATTGATCTTATCACTATAGGTAGTTTATTAAATAAGCGAGGTGCTGCAACTGTATAAAAATTTCGAAACGCAGTAGTGCGGAAATTAGGAATGGAAACGAGGTATTGCGAGTTACCACGAAGGTTACGATTGTCGAAAACTCGGAAATTCAAATAGCCGGAGCGCATGAAAAAAACTTTAAGGACTTTATAGCAATATAAGTGACGAACAGGAAGAATTTTCAGTTGTAGAAAAAGTGGAAGGCTATGTTCTAATCGATGTCTTCGGCTTATTTTTCTTATAATATATTTTTGCAGTGTTAAGATTGGTTGAATTTTATTAAAGTAAGAACCACCCCAACATGCTTAGCCGTATTGCAATTTAGAATGAAAGATTCCATAATAAATTTTTAAAAGAAGATCCGATGAGCAGACGTTTTGAAGATAGTAAAAATGTCGAAGTGTTGAACGGAAGTACTTTATTAAAGTATTAGTATGATTTCTAAAAGCCATCCTAGAGTCAATCTGAAGACCTAAGTACTGAAAAAGTTCAACTTTTTCAATTTTAAAACAATTATCACTGCAGTCTGAATTGGATATGTATGTTAAGGTAGGTAAATTTGACTCACAACAGCAACTTAGCAATTTAAATTTTTGACACTCTGGCTCATGAAATAAAACATCCAGTTCAAACGAGTTCTGAGATGAGAGACTGAAATACATTATTTTGGTTTTAGAGCTTATAACCAGCCTATGCTCTGCAAACCATAATCTTAGAATATTCAAATCATGATTAATTCGGCAAACTAAGTCTAAAGGACTGTCAGTACCATAGGCACATCCAACATCATCAGCAAAGGCAGTTAGTTTCGAGTAAAATTTTAATCTAAGCAAGGAGTTTATATAGATAAGGAATAGTATTGGTCCCAGTACTGAGCCTTGGGGAACACCAATATTGGTGAATTTGAAACCACTCCTCACTTCATCAATTTTTACTCTTACTGATCTATTTTCTAGGTAGGACCTGAACCAGTCACTCATAAAACCCCTTATGCCAGCATTTTCAATTTTGCGTATAAGTATTTCATGGTTAACCATATCAAACGCTTTGGTGATGTCGATAAATAACCCAGCTGTCATCTTTTTCTTATCTAAGTTCAAGAAAATTTCAGAGCAGAACTTCAGAAGGGCATTTTCCGTCGATTTGCCTTTCTGAAATCCAAATTGTGATGGATTAAAAAATTTGTTTTTATTTAGAAATTCAACTATCCTTTTTTTTACAGCCTTTTCGAAGATTTTGCTGATAGAAGAAAGAAGCGAAATAGGTCTATAGTTTTTTACATCCCTCGCTGCTCCTTTCTTAAAAATTGGGACAACATCAGCCCATTTTAATGCATCCGGAAATTTGCCTGAGAGTATGCTTTGGTTAAATATATAGGCCAAAACATCAACAACAAAGCAAGCTATAGATTTAAGCACGTTATTTGAAATTCCATCAGCTCCACATGAGTTTGAATTTTTCAAAGTACCTATACTTTTAAAGAGCTCAAAAGCAGTTATGCGTTCAAAGAAAAATGAATTCTGGATCAAAGGATCGCCACATATAATCGATGAACTGCAAGCGGGACAGGTCGAAGTAAAAGAGGACTGCAATGAATCAGTAGCATGGGAAAAGTATTCACTGAATTTCTCAGCAATAGCAGCTTTATCTGTCACCACATTTTCATTAATTTTTATAGTAATAACCTTATTTGAAGAGACTGGTTTATTTAATAGACTGTTAACTAATCTCCATTCATTTTTGAGATTGCCCTGAGCTCGCAAAAGGTTCATTCTGTAAAATTCATCTCGACAGAGTGGGACTTCTTTCCTAAGTTCGTAGCACATTTTTTTAAATCTTCTTTTTAGGTTTCCATTCAGAGGGTGCCTGGCACATTTAATTCTTAATTTATTTTTCAAATTAATCTTTTTCAAAATATAGGAATTTATCCAGGGTTTTAATTTTTTTGGTTTTAAATTACTTGAAACAGTATAACTGGATTCCAAAATAAGTTTCTTTAAGGTTTCAAGAAAAATATCATACGCCTTCGAAACATCACTTTCCAAATAAACCAAATGCCAATATTCAAGAAAGAGTTTTGTTTTTAATTTAGAAAAATCAATTTTAGTTTTTTTGGCAACAGAGACAGAAGCGAAGGGTTTAATGTTCTTAATTGTATTTATCAATAAACCCGTCATGGAGTGATCTGTGATATTGAAATCAAAGATACACTTATCAAACGGGCTCAATGAAGCAGTGGCAAAACGGCCATAAATGTGGTATAAGCACTTACCGGAAGCTGGTCTAGTAGGTACATTTATAAAGGAAAATAATCCGTGCGAGGCAAGTAGAGCCAAATAATTAGAAACAACGTCATATAACGGGACAGTGTGTGGTACAAATTAATTTTTTTTAAACGCTGCCTTAAACATTAATCTTAAAATATTAAATGAAGTGCAATCAGCAATCACTTTTAATTTTTTGTTTTTGTTATGTTATAAGTTTTTTTTTTCATTCATATGTACAAATAAACGATACATGATATAATGTGCCTTTCAATGCTAAGATAGTTTTTTTCTATATGCTTTTGCGATACTTATAAGAAATATTCTTTCTTATATCCGTGTTACCGATATAAGAAGATATCTTTCTTATATCCATTTATTATTTATAAGAAAGCACGCATAAAAGAAAGAAATTCGTTGGCTTTTTGGACTTTCTTATATCCGTCATCTACTGTATTACTTTTTTATACATTTCTCTTTTATCAAAATATAAGGCGTTGGTATCTACTATCTTCAAAGGATTTTATGGCCTTTTGCTTGGTATCGGAAGACTTTTTGGTGGCAAAATGACTTCAGACTGACTGAAACATTAGGAAAGTACGGTGGATGAGGAAGAATTTCCAATTCCAAATATAAGAGTTTTTGTACTTGTGACACCTGAGATATGGGGCTTAGCATTGCCATGTAATAGTATCGTACCATGCCATTGCATCCACTACTTATGACGATTTTATTAGAAAATTGTATGACGTTTATCGTGGTTAATAAAATGAAAAGTCCATCAGACTGTCACCATAAACTTTTCTAGGTGAAGAGAGGAATTGGGGATGTGTTTTAGTTGTGCATATATGTACATCCAACCACTGCCTATAGGTCCATATATAGTTGCGGTCAAAAAAATAGTAGTGTAAATCAAACCTTAATTTGTAAGTTGTTCTTTTTCTGTTTAGACTGTTTTCCAACGAGACTGACTTCCAACAAGACAATGAACCAAAACATACTAGCAAACTTGTTTAGCTGTAGTTTTTTGTTAACAAGGTCAATGTATTGGAAAAGCCCCCACAGTCTTCAGATCTCAACCCGATTGAGAACATTTGGTGCGACGTTAAGAAGGATGTTGCTTGTTGTAAATCAACTTACAGCAATGACCTTTGGGCAGCTGTGCAGCAGTCATGAGGGTCGGTAACGGCAGAAAGGTTTGAAAACCTAGTCAACTTCATACAACGACGGTGTGCTGCGGTTATCCCGAGCCAAGGTCATGCAACTAAATATTAATTTTAGGTTAAACACACAAACTCTTTTTATGATTGAAATTTTCAGCTAAATTTGACTTTTTGTCTTTTTTAGATATAAATGTTAAATGCACTACTATTTTTTTGACCGGCCGTTTTTCGTACACATTTGGATATGTTTTCAAAATTTATACTGAACGTTTATTTTTTCGTCCAAATTTATTTCTAAAAGTTTAGTTGCAAATGCATGAATTTCAGAAAAATTAATATTTGTTTATAAAAAGTCGATGAATCAATTTTTTATTGGTTTTTCTTATGCTATTAGTAGCACTACTACTAACCTAACCTAATAACTCAACTCCAGCGCCACCTAACGGGTCCTGATTTTGTAGTTTTCTCTTTTGGTACTATACCAATATAAACTGTGAATATGAATCATTTTGGTCAATTAATATAGAAGTTGTTAGTAACTTGACTCCAACGCCACCTATCAGGTCCAAATATATTTAACGACCTATTCTCATTCTTACCAAATATACACAAAAAATTTCATAAAGATCGGTCGAGTCGTTTCGGAGGAGTGCGATCACAAACACCGTGACACGAGATTTTTATATATTAGAAGATTATTTTCGACTACTCAATATGGCTAAATTTCTGGTTGTAATATAGAACAGCTGTTAAGGTCTACCTGGTAGATAATGAATAGGTAAACAAATAATATTGGTAAATTGGTTCGAAATGGAATAATTATATTGCTACTTCAAGCTATTTTTCCGTCCTGCATAACATCAGGCATTCCCTCTGCTTTCTTTGCAACTGGCATCTTTGAAATTTTTTAAAGCCAATTTATTGACAGCAAACGTGTGACAAGCCGTGTTTCAGATTCGAATCCCCAGCAAGAGTACCAAAAGTGTTTTCCCTTTAGTACACCATAGCTCTCATGAGCTCGTCTTTGGATTCGGTAGTACCTAATGTTCAAACACAATTCTTACAGAAAAAGTTTTAATGTTCTAGGTGCACTTTACAATCAAATCGCAGATATATTTGTATTCGAAACCACATCCAGAGCATGTGATAGCGTTCTGTAGGCATTTACTAAAATTCTCTTCAATTTAATGGTATAATAATGTATTTATGTAGTAAGGTAATAACAGCTATTTTATATTGACGAACTAAATACTTATGTACATCTGTAGGTACATATGTGTGTACAAGTATGTACTCTCTGCGAAAACACTCATAACATGTCATTTTGGAATTGTGTATTTTTTACTGCTTGCATTTTACAACCCTTACTCTTATATTCTGCAGTGAGAAGAGTATGACAAGATCTTTGTAGTTAGTATCTCTTGTCGCCCCTCTTTATTCCCTCTGACACATGTACATTGTACATACATATGTATGTGTTTATTCATAAAAACGGTGTGCATTTCGACGATACAGCGAAAACTTTATTTGTTAGTATCATTGTTAGTATGTACTACAATAATTTCCTCGCTTATATGTATATTATTTTGGGCGCCCAAAAAATGACGTTGAAAGTGAATATCTCGGCGAGGTTGAAACTACAAGATGTCAAGGCATTTATTGTTTCATTTAGAAAGACCTATCTAATGACATCCCACTCGTTGGGGTAAGTGTAACTATTTTTTTTTAACTCAATGTTCACTGTATGGGCGGGTGGTCCAACAGAAAATCACAAGTCTCTCTATTTCTGTTCACCTTCACAGTCACCTATTTACGTTTGTCTAAAAAATATCACCCACAATATTTGTACACATAAGTAAGTACGAGGACTAGGTATGCGTATGACATACAGACAGACAGATGGAGTGATCGAAGCTAAAGCTGCTCCTAGTAAACCCTAAACAATTAATCTAATCTAAAAAAAATCCAAACAGTGGTACTGTTTTACCGTAATTTAGATTCTTTTTGAACTTAAAACGTCACTTACGATTAAAGCAAAAACAAAAGGTTGTGTAGAAGAAACCCCCCGTCTAATACATTTCAACAAACATAAGCTCGCGATATTTGTTTGATTTGAATTTTCTGAAATTTTTTTGTTTTCTCTAAAAAGGGGACCGAGCTTAACGAAGCCAAATCTATTCATGTCAACTTAACCTAGAAGCAAGTAAATAACCTAGCTTACAGCTTTGAGGTTGGCCCATGAAAAGTAACGTGCTATAAGCATGTCAACGATCCGTGGTATACAAGAAAATACGATATCAACAAAGCTCTCAAAATTATAACAGTCCAAGGTAAAGTCGCCTGCAAGATCACACAAACACCAAAGTTCTTTAGATGATGTTGAAAACAAATTTATTGTGCCGCCTGCAAAGGATCAAACCTTTCGACCTAACTCGATAAAAATAATCCATGTACATAGCAGAATCTTACATTGGAAAATCATCTGCCGAACCTTCTCAATCCGGAAACAAAAACCGCTAAATAAGTTGTCATGTAAAATTATATTCATGAGCAAAAAACTCACCCGTCACGTAGCACGCACTGACGGTCCTCATAGAGTATTGTCACCTTTCCTGTTTTTGATAACCGAGTTCTTAGGCTTTTGGGCCCCCAAATTCTCTCTACCCTTTCAACACCTGGATACGGTGCGTGTGATGTGAATTTGATACACTTTGCTGGTCTGATTTTGATCCGAAGTGCAGCCAATACTCAAACGACCTGTTTACGCTTTTGTTGTTCCCATATCAAGGGGATCCAACAATGACTTTGAAATTTTCAAAAATCTTACAATAAATATACAGCAGGACCCCTCACACAATTATTAATGGTTGCTAAATCGATAAGTTTAATGTCGGATTAGAAGAGCACACATAATGCATTAAACATAAACACGACTGTGTTCTGTTTGCGCTGCAAAGAGACTAAACCACAAACGGCTCGGCGTGTGTTTTTAATCGTGTTATCCTGTGATCCCTCTAAACGCATCGCACATGCGTTTCTAATCATCTGCTTCGAACCCAGATTTGGTAAACACCAGTGTTTGTTAACAAATACTAGCACCAGCTAAAGGATGCCTCTATGCCCTTGCCAGCACATCCCTTACCAAGTTTTTTTCTTGGATGTCGGATGACTAACGTTGCCGAGCCCCCGAATGCATTTCTATGTTACTCTAAGCAAATATGCAATATCCTTTCCCCATTTGAAATCGGTTAGATAAAAATTACAGATCGTTCACATCATCATTGTCATCGGCATGTCCATAGCGCACCATGTGCTAAGAATGAAAAAAAAAAAAACAAAAATCCTGAAACTGAACTCCATGACATCATAAATTACCGATAATCACATTTTGTTTTGACAGGATGACTTTTTCAATCGTTACACACACACACACTCACTCGGGGAATGTGAAAATCTCAAAATAGGAGATACAAAACATAATACAAAGGACACCCAACGAACACACAGGATAAAATTTATCGAGTAACATCAATCCTTATGGGTTCTGCATTTCCGGCTTCGAAACAATACCCTCGCCATGTACTTCCCGAAACTGCTTCATCCATATGCAAACACACAGGACCCAGCAGTGCAAATACTATAACATTGGTGGCATTGTGAAACCACACAGCAGACAATGAGATAACCACAGGACGAGGGACAAGGACGACCCAGCGCATCATCAACTCCGATATGTGAACCATCAAAATGCAGTTTTTGCGGTCGTGCTCGTATCGAGCCGAGTGCCAACAGCGAAAATCTGTGCAAATATTTAGAATATGTACGAGTATCTAGATACAATGCACGCCTATGATTCATAGCATTCGCTCGACTGCGATATGAATAGAAATAAAACCGTCATCGGACAGAGAATCGCATAAAAAAAAGCCATATATGAAGAGCACTTTCCATTCATCTCTGACATTGATGTGCATCCGCGAGATGCATCCGAGTGGGCATGTATACAAGTATGAGATACCCCATACCTGCTTTCTGCCATTAGGTTGTCTAAATTGTCTGTAAGTAGCCGAAAGCCATCATTCGAAATCGCAGAATCAGTGTTCCCATTGATTTTTATGTGGACAGCGCTGCCGCCATCCATGTGACCATAGGACTGTTGTACGAGTACGTATAGACTCCATCCATATGGGAGGAGAGGGCTTTTAATTCGTCCGCGATAAGATTTTGATTTGTGAATTAATGACGTGCGCCTGGTGAATAGTGTAGTGTCGTGTCGTGTCGCCGACGACGACAGTATCTGGCGAAGGGGCGAGATGATGTTGTTTCCCACAAATTTATTTTTATGGCCCGCACATATCAGGCACTTAAAATATTTTGAGACGAACAACATCCAACAACATGGCGTTGATAAGAAGCGCCCGGCGCGCAGCCCATGGCTTTCTCAAATGATGACTGTGTGCCGATGCTGGAGCTGTGCCGGTCCAGCAATGGTGAAGCGTCGAAATTATCGTAATGGGGTCCGTTTGTGCTGGACGACAAGGTACCTATTCTATTTATGTTACTACTGCTACAAGAGATAACGACATTCGATTTGTGGTCTTATACGGTAAATATTTTATTCATTGGTGTTCATTAATTTTCACTTTGTGTGCCGCAACACAATTCAACGATTGTACTGTGGACGATTTGGACAGTAGCCGTAGCATTGCTCTAATAATATTGGTATCACGTTTTATTTAAATATAAATGGGAATCATTTAAAGTTATCTCCGAAAGTAGTAATAATTTTTAAAAAGCAGTTTGTGTTGAGCTTTTGCATGTAGTAGTGAGGCATTCCGCAGTAATGGAAGCGATTACCTTGACATCGGGATTTTCGGTACTTTGGAGGCACTTGAGAAAAGTTTAAGTGCACACATCCCTTTTTTGTTTAATTCACTTAAAAAAAGCTATCGCTCTCGTAAGGGTTATTTTAAAGATTTAATGTACAAGGCTGATGGATTGGTCTTACCAAGTCTGAAGGCTGCAAGCGATGTCTTTTGAAGAGATCCACTAGGCTAAGAATTTATTCATTATTTTATCACCATATTAGAACTACAAATGTATATTAATATTGCACTACAATATTTGTGAACTCACCGGAAATCGATCAAACTATGTCATAGGTATGCATGTAGGCTTTTTGTCCTTTACAATGATGGATCTGATAACGTAGTTGTGGTATCTAACGTGAAAATAATATACCCAGCGTCAAGAAGATGTCAATTTCAAAAATATCAGTTACTTTATAGTCAAATAGATGCAAACTGGAATACTTACTTCAAGTTCTTTGAATATAGTAATGGCTTTTCATGTCCATACATACATACAGTTGGGCAAAAAAGAAGTCGGTCACCTATACCTCTCTCTCGTTCAATCACTTCATGTAACTGAATTTTTGAAAGGCCAAAAGTATTTGCTCTTAATAAATAAAAATTTGCACATAATAAACTTGATACAAAAACATGTAAATTAAATTCCATAAAAAATCATAATTTTTAAGAATGAAATATTATTGTATTTTCACGATTTTCTTTTTGAAACACATGAGAATTTAAATTGCCACCTAAGAAAGAAAAACGTTAACCAAACCCTAAGCTTGTATTCATCATAAATCGATTTTTAATCTAGTATGGTATTTCTCTACAGAAAAAAGAGAAAAGTTGTTCAAGCGTACATCTGTTAATATTTTGATTTCAAATTTAACTAGCCAGGCAATCCAATAAATAATGTATGTTTTCCGCTTTACATATATTATTTTCTTATTAATTTATTTTATTAAATATATATCTATTTATTTATATATATATATGTGTTTACTTATACTTCTTTCTTATATTAAACTTGCTGTTGCCCCCCCGCGCACGGGCGTTGTCCGTGCACGAAAACAGTTGCGGTACTTTATACTAAAAACCGGATCTTCCCGGATTTCCAAATTTCCTCGAAATTTTGCGTTGTCCGTGCACGAAAACAGTCGCGGTACTTTATACTATAAACCGAATCTTCCTGGATTTCCAAATTTCCTCGAAATTTTGCAGGATTTTCATCCATAGTGTCCTTCCTTACGAATCCATCAAGCCCAAAATTGTGAAAATCGAACGGCAGTCACTTTCATATTGTGTATGTATAGATTTTATTAAGCCATTTATTTATTTATTTATTTATTTATATATGTATACATTTATTAATAAACTAGCTGACCCGTGCTCGTCTCGCTTCGCCCGCCTGCAACTTTTTACTAATTTGCAAAACCTATTTCCTCAAGAGCGATTTAAATGATTTTTTTTAGAAATTCTAAATGATTCTTCAAAGCTGAAAGTGTTAAGAAAATATGTTCTTTAACTTTCTAATATACCAGGAAATCGGAAGCTTTAATAGACTGGTACGATTACAAATTATTCTGCGGGCCTATGCTAAAATATCCACAATAACAAACAATTTTATTAATGAACTACCTGAACCCGTGTCCGCCTTACTTCGCATTCAGTGGGAGCGAAGAAACATCAAAGTATTTGTGCAAGTCCAGAAAATGTTGTAATACATTTTTTTCATTAATTAGATTTTATCAATAGCCGTGTTTTTTTGAAACGTAGCTAGCCAGTAGTTGCTAGCAAAGTCAAATTTCACACGTAAAACAAATACAACAACCAGCTGGCTACAACTCTTGATTTTATCCGCAGCCAAAAGCAGCTGGCTAGGAATGTTGCGATATCTCATGGCAAGGTGGCGCTTGTAGCGATTTGTAGAAAATTTGACAGACTGCCGTGTACGAAAATTATATAATTTTAATTACTAAATGATGTTTCACAGAAATAATTCACTATATTATGATTTCATATCACTTTATGTAAATTATCCATTGAATAAATTACCGAAATTAATTGTTTTCACAACAAATAACAAAAAATCGATTTGTTTTAGCTAATATCTTAAACTAGAACTAGGACGAAGAAAAAAACAAAAAAGTGAAAATTGTATTTTTGGCAAACAGTTTTCCAAAAAAAATAAAAATTTCGGTAAAATTTGCTCTACATTTCCTTTTTAAAAATAGTTGCATTCTTTGAAAATACAGTACGACTTTGAAAATACAGTTTCGAGAAAAACGCGTTTGAAGTTTTAAGTGTAAGTAAAACTGCTTTAAGCGCGAAAGTTCCCAAGGGCTCTATCTCCGAAACTGTTACTCCGATCGACTTGAAAATTTAGGACAATATTCTAGAGATGTTGTAGAATTTAGTAAGACAATAAAAAAAAAATCGATTTTTTAAATTCGTGAAACCCATGTAACCCCTTAAGGATTAGAAATTTGGGGAAGTTGCAAGTAATAATCCTTAATAATTAACGGGAGCATCACGACTTATATTGGGTCTTCCATGAAGAACTTTTAGTTTGAATTAAAAACGTTTGCTTCCCGGAAAAGTCCGGATATTTTTATTTTATATTCAAATACAGATTTTGTCAATACATGTGGAACACGATTTCAGATAAATAGCCACCTCGGCTTCATGCTTGAATCGTTTGTGGATCATTGCCTCATCATGCCTCAAAATAACAGCTTTAAATAGAAGACCCTTTAGAAAGACAAATGATTTTATCTTTCAGAAAATTCAGAGTGCTCTATATTCTAGACCCTGTGTTCGTATTTATAGACCATGTGAATCGGGTACAGGTACAACTTATAAGTTATAAAGTATTCTCAAGAGGGAAATTCCAGAAGTGGATTTGGAAGATTGGTCACGTTATGATTTCTGATACAATAAAAACTTATACAACCACAAAATCGTAAAACATGCGAAAATCAGGGAGACCCAACAAACTGACTAAGGCAGATGGGCCTAAGATGAACTGTTAAACAAGTGCAGACAAAACCTTTCCTTTCAAGGACCTACTCCAAAACTATCAGAAAGAGCTCTGAAACACCTCGGAACGTTTTCCGACGGTAAAATTTTAACAGAAGAGTCACTCGAAAGAAACCATTTATCAGCAAGGGGACAAGAATAAGGAGAACAGGATTCGCTAAATATCACCAGTGTAGGCAATGTAGGGATTTTTCGTTCTGGAGGTCCATTTTGCTTTCGAACGAAAGTAAAGTTAATTTGTTTCGATCCAAAGGACAAATTTAGAAACAACAATGAGTAACCAATAGTCCAATATGGAGGTAGTTTAATTAGGATTTGGGATTGTCTGCCTTCAGCCTGGAAATCTCGTTCTCAAAGATAAAAATATGGACCAATTAAAAAATCAGCTACCAACACAATTATTTCAATTAAGCCTTAAAGCAGAGTTCGATTATGATTATAGTTTCTTATTGCGAAGAATTGGTTCAATATATGTACCTGTTGTGCAAAATAATAAGAACAGCGTTGTCATAATAATTCAATTTTGAATTTCAAGAAAACAAAAGATTAAATTAAATTAAGAAAGCGACTTATTTTATTTTATGTAAATGAAGGCTTACAACTAAATGAGAAAATACAGATTTTGGCAAACAACAATAAAAGAAAAACACAATTAAACAAAAATGCATTGATTTCGATTGTACAAAAAAATAAGAACACTAAACAAAAACAATCATATTTTTCAAAAATAAACACAAAAACAAGAATGAATGAAGCAAAACTATTGAAAATGACTTATAAATTAATATGTTGTTGTGCTGCCCTTGCTAGCTAAAACAGCTCCGCATTTATGGGGCAAGTTTTTGACAAAGTTGAGGTGGGATCTCGTACCAATTTTTTTTAATATTTCTCTAGAACTCCGTCTTGTTTTTTGATTATAATGTTTTACCCAGCTCCCCTTTAAGACCCCATAGCTTTTTAATCGGATTAAGGTCCCGGAATTGCGCTGGCCATTCAAGAACCTGGACCCTTTTTTCAGTAAACCATGTTCTCGTTACTCTGACTGTGTGTTTAGGATCATTGTCCTGTTCCAATAGCCAAAGTAATTCTAAACTATCATCTGCGAAGGGATACATAACTGTATTCAGGATCTCTATGTTCCCCTCCTTCGTTACTCTCCTGTATCCAATGTGTTGGTCCAACGCCGTAAAACGAAAAACATTCCCGAACCATAATGTTACTACCACCGTGTTAACGGTATATTTCGGATCGAATTCCTTTCCAGTCGGCCTTCTTACATACTATTTTGTTGTGCCTGGTCCAAATAAATTAATTTTGGTTTCATCAGACCAGAGTATGTTATACCATTTCTCAAGATTATTTTCTTCTTATCTCTTCTTCTTCTTATCAAAGAACTGTCCACCTGAAGATTTAAATTAATTTTTATCTCTGCCGAAGTTATAAAGGGATTCCTTTTTGAGGATCGAATAATGCGTTGGTCAGTGTGGGAAAATGTTTTGCGTTTTCGACCATGTGTTTCTTAATTTTTTTTTTTTCCTTTAAATCAGTGATGACCAAGCGCAAAAAAGAATTTTGGCGATCGCTCTTAGAGATTTCCCCTCCTTTTTTAAATCTTGAACAATGCTTCTTAGTTCTGCAGAACAATGTTTCTTACGACCCATATTTTTCTAAAATAATCAAAACTTTTTTTGGAACCTCATCAAGGATACTCATTTCTAATGCTGACCAATAAAAATTGTCAAAAATCAATAACGCCTTAACAAATAGTAACCCAACTTTTTAAGTGTTCTTATTATTTTGCACACTCGAAAAATGGCATTTTTCCTTGCAAAGTGACTAAGTATGCTAATGCAGTCAACACAATTGACTCACAAACAACATCAATAATTTACCGCTATCCCAACGTGGAGTAAAAAAACAACAAAACGCAAATTGTTAACGAATCAATAACTGTAAAAATTTGAGTTAACTTTTTCTGTGATGGGTGTTCTTATTATTTTGCACAGCCGTGTATGTATGCCAACTCGTTCAAGATCAATAAAACAAAATTTGGGTCTACCTACTAAAATAAGTGAAGGAGAGGAAGGATATGTCTCGGACTTCCTTACCGAACTTTTCGTACGTTATCTCCTGTGGTTGAGGTTATTTAAAGACGGTTATGTTTTCCAAACGCATGCTTAACTTGCTCTATATTGTTTGAAAGTCTCAAGAATTTCAGTCCGTAAGACCCATGGATATTTTCCCAAGGCTGGTTGTAAAATTGTTGTTTCCACAGAATAGTACAGGATATTGTTTCAGTTACTTTTCATTTGCCTCTACGAAAACATAATTAACTCTCGATGAAATATAATGCCGAACTGGGCAATATTCAACTCAAATCCATCAGTCTCCTTGGATCAAACAAACTGACAGACAGTTGACAGTTGATGGATATCATTCCTAAACTGAGCCTTAGCAAATACAAATCACTAAGCATGGCTACTTTCTTTTATCAGTCAAAGCTTGAGAGCTTGACAACTTAAAGAGGGATTTACGAGTAATCCAACATGTCGCGAATAGAATATATTATGCCCGATTCAAGACACAAATATTAAACCGATCTAGCCACTCAATGGGGTTAAGTTATTCAAAAACACCCAACACGTTTAAATTATAAAAATAAAGAAAACATTCAATGTTACAAGCAATATACATTTCTGGAAATCGAATAATTAACTCGTTTTGACTCAGGACTATTAAGCCTGTTGAATAAACATGCGCGCATGTTCACAAGCTATGCAAAACAGATTCAGCAGACACAATAAGTAAGCGACAACAGGCAGCTATCACCATCAGAGTTTGTTGCGAACTACACTGAATGAAAGGTCAAAAGGGAGCTCTGTTTTGCTAGTCAACAAACAACAGCCAACAACTGAACAACCAACAACCGCCCGCCGCGCCGCGCCGCCGAGAATGTGCATACGCAATGGAATGTCAACTGCAAATCGCTTAGTTTTAATTAATTTAAACAAATCATATGCAACAACAATGTACCAGTTGTGTAGCAGAACGCTTGTTGTGTTCACTAAATTGACTAAACATTAATTCTAGTTGTTGTCACTGTATTCTGTGGACAAATTTTTTTTATTTTGAAAAACAAAAAAAAAAAACTACACAGCGGGGTCGCGTCGGAAAAAGGAGCTTGAATTAGAAATATCGGCACTATGTGCCGATTAATTGACTACGCGCATACCGAATGAGGCAACAGTGGCTAGAGTGCTAGAATTGGCTGGGGGCATACATATTAAAACGCGTAGCATGTCACACTCGCGAATACACGATGGCATTTGACAACAATGTCGATTCTTAAGTGAGAATCAATCGATCGTCAACACGTAGGCACGGACAAGCATACTCAAGGCAAATACCAAAAAATTAGTTCGCAGAAATCCACCGGGGAGTGGAAATCTGCATAATGAGTGCTTATGACTGATTGCTTTTTTGCCAAACAGTGTTGCCAGACTAAGGGGCTGCGCGAAAATTCGGAAATGTTTTATGGCGAAGTAATTTGTATTTTGTATTTTTTTTTTTTTTTTTTTTATTTTTATTAAATAATAATTTTACACTTAGATATAAAATTATCTTTGAGTTGTGCAAATTTAAAAAAAAAAGTAACGGATTTAATTATACAACAATAACAATAACAATAATAATAGAAATAGTAATAATTTTATCCTATATGAATTGACAATATTTAAATAAATAATAAAAAATAAAAAAATTGAAAATAATAAATCCCTAGTTCCCTAATCAGATATTATGCGCAATGTGATGTTTTAACAGTCCCTTGAAGTCGAATTTCTGACAGTTTCTAAAAAAAAAAAGGTTGGGGGATTTTTATAAATCTAAACATTCACAGTGTTAATTTTAATTTAATTTTATTTTCTATTATGAAGACCTCTCATCACATTGAGTGGGTAGCTTGTATTGGTTCTGGTGTCCTCAATCGGATAAGCTACTGATCCTTCCCGATACCTGTAAGAAATATGCGTCTTACTGTCTTTCAGCAGAAAAGACTGTAGTTTGCTTACGTTTACTTTTTTTTTTTTGTCATCATAGAGAATAGTTTACAAGGGCTTCGCGACGTTACTACACTGTACGTGTACAGATATATGATAATTTACATCATCATACATATATATTATTTCTGTAGTATAGATACCACTTGCGGCTCTCGTAAGGGCAAGGAACCCAAACAAATGAAATAGATGAATTAATTTTCAAATATTACGAGGCATCAAAATGCTCTGGAAAAGATAAACACGATTTATAACGAAAAAACCGACCAAGTGCGAGTCAGACTCGCGCTCAAAAGGTATTCTTATGTTTTAATGATATTAACGAAGAAGTAAATAATAAGTTTGCTATTGGCAAATTAAATTTGAAAGTTATTTTTTATTAATTGATGTTAAAAAATACATAACAACAAAACCATACAATCTTTATTTGACTTTTTGTCACTAGTCGAAGCATTGTGCGTCGCTGAAAAAAAAAACAAAACAGTACCAACATCATTTTAAGAATTTTATTTCGAATTTGTACTTGTCTCATATGAGTTTTTGCCTATTTTCGCCATGCTGGTGGGGATGGATAATATTTGCTTAATTTAAATACAGTAAAGTCTCGCTAATCTGAATCACCTTTAATCCGAATACCACGCTAATCCGAATGACCCCTTTTTTCCCATTGTGTTCTACAGTCCGAACCTTCTCAATTTTTGTATTCTACAATCCAAATTCTACAAAAATTACCTAAGAATGCAGATGGCTTTTACAGTTATTTTGTCACATTACTCTTTCTATATGCATACTGGACATGCAAAATACATCTGAACATGTTCATACGGTGCAGTATCTATCTTTTCTCGTTGGTTAAACACATTTGCGTCTGAGTTTCTATTCTAACAGATTGTTCTTTTAGTTATTGTGAAAAATTGGCGAACAAATATTTAATTAATTAATTTAATTAAATTTTTGTATGTAAAGGAATAATAAATATGATTTATTTTAATTTTTTTTCTAATCTATGACAGTACTCGCAATAATCTATTCGGATTAGCGAGACATTACTGTATCTGTAGGCACCATTTTGGCCATTTTCTAGAGTTTTGGTATAAGTATACTGGCGTCATCCAACGTATACGCTGGGACCAAGAACGTCAGCTTGGCTTGGCGCTACAGCTCGAGGTGAACCTGGGCCTGCTTCTAGCAACCATTTCTGTGTGCGTGTTATATTTTTGCACGAATGGAAGGGACCTACAGTTTTTTGCCGACTCCGAACGGCGAATTGAGAAGCTCAATCGTGACAAATGATACTCTTTAATGCTTGTCAGATATTCGAAAGAGGTGGGCACTGTGAAAAACTTTTTTTTAGGTGTTTGCGGCGGGATTCGAACCCAAGACCGCTGGGTCAGTAGTCCGACGCACTAACCACTTGCGCTACGGTGCCCACTAATATTTGCAATATTTTGTTATAAGTATTTATTTATATCCCACTTTATGAAACCTCTTGAATCTTACCGCTGGCAATACTGTGCCTAGTTAGATGTAGAAAACAGGTATGTTACGCGTATTTGCAAATGGATTTTTTTTTTGTTGCAGTAACAGTTGGATATGCAATGCCAGTTAAATGTCGAACGATCAGTGTTAGATACTTCACTGAAGTTCACATTTAGTTACAGTACCTCTCCTCGTGTTATGTTTTTCCAGTGAACTAACATTTCACAAAAAACCTCGTGCTCGGTACTAAACACTCTATTAAATCAAACATATAGACAGTTTTTTGTCCATAGGCGCTGAAGTGCCATAACTACTACGAGGCATATTAATTAATTGGCGGAAAACTATGTACATATGTATCTGTGGACTTTGCACCCAAAGCAAGAACCTTTGGAATTCATTGCATTGAATCAACAGCTCTAATGCTCGTCTTTAGCTATAAACACATGTTTGGTGCTTGGAGGCTCTGAGTCAAATGCACGACCACGTTTTGTTTAAGCCTATTGTGAGGCTTTCCTTTCCGTTGTATTCGAGGGGGGCGAGGGCCACTAAACGATCAACAAATATATGTACATACATATGTAGTCGTACGTGCTCATATGGGGAATAGATTAGTCGGACTCACCCTTGACGCTTGCAGCATATGATGACTCAAGCGAAGGGAATCCGCAGGCGAGATTTTAAGAGGTCTCTTCACAGTGTGTACATGACAAGAATGGCAACTTCCGGTATTGCACGAAACAGCAAGACAGTGACGATCACGACAACCAGAAGACGCTGTTGCCCATTGAGAGATGATCGTGAACGTTGTATACTGTTGCGTGCTTATAATTTGAAACATTTCCGTTTGGGTGTTCGCGGCAACGGTTAACACTAATTAATTATTATTTTAATTGAGTCCCGAGCATACATTTGCGTCATTTGCGGACAGGTAATTCTGCGGCACCTGCGCTCGATCGCGTCGAGAACAAAGCCGCCAAGCGACGGCTTTTAATTGCTTTTACCTGCCTAGACTACGAGAATCGAAAATGGATGCGTGAATGGTGATGGTGCGCTAGTGCCGATGAAATGGTGCCGAATGCTGCTGAATGTGCAAATTCGTGTAGTTTACCGGCAGCAAAACACAAAAAGCAACATCATCGGACAACAAAAGCGGAATCAATTAAGCTTCGCAAAATATCATCAATCGAACGCCTTTTTGGGAAGCGCGTGATGACTTCCATCCTAGGACTCGGGCTTGTATGCCTGTGTGTGTGTACGAGTTCTTTTCTTGCCGATACACCAACACTCACCACCTTTTATGGCCTCAATCAATCTGCCGTCAACGTAGGATTGAGCGTTGAGTGTCCAGTCCAGTAATGTACATTGGACGTTTAAGCACTGATGCTAATTCAAAGACGTGTTATACATTATGGCTGTGTGCGGACGGGTCTTACGAGTGCCTATGCGTTCGCGGTGCACACGTCAAATGTGTCGAAAAATTTAATTGTGTGTCTTTGCATTTGTTTGTTTGTTTATGTGCTCCTTTCGGTGCATGACAGCCGCCAGTGAATTGTTATTAACATTATAATGGCATTGCCTTTTGTCATCGAATGGTCATGACGGTTTTGACAATGGCTGTTATTTTCGGGGAACACGCGTTCGTGCGAGCGAAGACAGAAATTAGAAGACCTATAGGCTATGAAATTCCAAGAATTGACTTTATAGAGTTCTGATTGAATGACTTAAGACACCCCATAAGGGCGGTATGTAATTTAAGTGATTTTATTGACTTGCTTGTGCATGGAGTTTTTTTTTAATCGAAATGAGTCGGAAATATGGTTCGTTTTTGTGGGAATTTGAGTTTTCATGGAACGTGGATTTTGGGAAGCACTTCCCGAATTCAGTTAAAATCAACTAATAAATCAACGACGAAACAAAATGTCGGGATTTTCCCTAAGTTCTGTCGACTTAAGTTCTGTTACTTAATTTACAGTAGGCAAATGGTAAGGGTCAATGGTTTGACTTCACGATTATATTCTGGCGTTCCATAAGGCAGCCATCTTGGTCCGGTACCTACTATCTAAATTATGTCAAATTCTGTATTTACAGACGAGTTGAAATTATTTTTTCTGGTTGATAATATCATTATACATTCCTGTTTAACCGATATAAGTACTTACATTATGTATGTATGTACATATGTGCAGTGCATATGTAAATAGATTGTGTCTCTCTTCTCACAGAACGGTAGGAAATTAAAAATGGCAATTATGAGCCAATTGTGATGAACTTTGCAACAAAATTGATTTTGGCTTATCTCGAGTAAAATTGAAAGCTTGCATTTTTTGCGTTAACTTTCGATTAATTTACTTTCGTTTATTTGAATTAGTCTACAGATCGGAAACTGCCTCCAAGTCACCTTTTTCTTTTTTTACTTTTTAACCCTCTGCCGCATGATTTAATGTGCATGGAAGAAAAAGATGAAAAGCGGTTGGAATAGCTTATTCTTTAAGATTTAAAAAAGGAAAAAAAAATATTTAGTTTACAAAATAGCATTTGAAGCCATATATGGCTACATTAATTAAACTATAATCAAACGAGTGGTTTTTTGACAATGAAAATACATTTATAATATAGTAAAAGTGATTGTATTTACCGATTGAACACAATTATTTGGACATAGAATCCAATTTTTCTTATCACTTTGTTTTCAATGCGCGATTGACTGAAGTACAAATGAAAAAAACGCTCACAGGCACTATCTAACAAATATGAAAAATACCGTTTTGTGTTGTAAATAATACAGACGAAGTGATCATCTTGTATTTTGTTCATTTCGATTGCGATCTAGTATAGAAAATCATTACTCATTACTATTATATAAAGACGTAACTTCAAAAAAACTTTGCTACCGATGATCTCCGCAAATACTGCACCGATTAACGTGAAATAAATTATATAATAATCGTTATTTTCGTTAAAACCAGTTAGGCTATGTTTTTTTTGTTTAAATATTGTTTGTTCCTAAGAAAATGTAATTTTTTTATATTTGTATACCCATTTTTTTGAGATTGTCCCACATATTAACTCCTAACTTTAAACCAGTTAAACGAATTGGTCAATACATATACGCAAATTTTAAGATCTTAATCTTTTCTTAACTCTACGTACCTATGTACATGCTGAGAAATAAATAAATAACTATTTTAAGAACATAAAACAATTCATGAAATCATTTCCATCAGTGGAGACCGAAGCCAACAGGATGACGTCATGGTGGGTGTATGTGGCATATTTGAATTTCTGCGTATTTACTGAAATAGCATTCTATTGATGCATTGTGCCCGGCCTACTACGATAAATATGATTGTAAAAGCAAATTCAAATTTTAAAAAAGTGCACGGGCAATGGCTGGCGGGCAACAGATGTACCTATACTATAGAAATGTATTAGAAGAAAACAATTTGTTTTCTATTAAAAGTTGCAGATGGGCGAAGGATGGCGAGCACGGGTCAGCTATGTATCTCCATGTATAAAACAGTTCACTGACTGTCTGACAGACAACGCACAGACCAACCCGATGGACCTAAAGGGCTGACATTTGGACAGTACATTGCTATAATAACATAAACATCCACTTAGAGAGTATTTTTTGGAATCCCACCTCTAAGTGGGTGAATTCGGAAAAATAATTCGGCACTCATCTCCAATACAATTTGTTTTGCCTTAACAGTAGCAGCGGGGGGGGGGGGGGGGGGGGGGGGGTGGAAGCAACGCGAGCACGGGATATATGGCTTTGTAGAGGTAGAGTACATTTTTCTTTTTATTTTTTTAATATTGACTTAGTATGTAAGTTAAAGATCATTTAATCTAATTAAAATCTAACTATATTACTTAATCTAGTTATTGGGAGCTCTAGCATTAAAATAGTCGTTCGGGGCAAGAGTGCGCATTTTGGACTTCGGGCTTAGATTCTGAAAAACTTACAACAGAAAACAAACAAAAGAGCCCATTATTTGGTAGCTCTATATTTTAGGAACAAAATTATACAAAAATATTTTATATTTTTTTTAATGTTTCATATATTTTGATAAAAAAACCAAAGTAAGTCAAGTTGCGTAGTCTTGCCCCGAAGTCAGGGTAAGAGTGCGCAGAGGTATGGGTAAGAGTGCGCAACCAGTTTAAGTCACAGTTTTCGTAGTTTAAATGGCTTAAAACTCTGCTTTCACTCAAACCAAGTTCTTCGGCAGCGTTTCATGGGCTGCTTCCATTTTAAATCAACTTTGGGTTATCAATTTCTTTACCGTTTGTGTTTGCTAGATACGAGGCATTTTTCTGGAAAAACAAAAACAGAGAAATAGTTCAGCTACGAGTTACCACCTACTGCCTACGACTGTGATGTGCTCATTACATCTTTCGATAGAAGGTAATAGCCTAAAAAATTTTATTATTATAAAAAGTTAAATACTGGGTAAGAAAGCACTGCGCACTCTTACCCACAGAACGACAGCGCACTGTTTCCCTAGACGCTACTTTTTTTTCATTGTATTGAAAATCTAAGAACGAATAATATTATCCAGTAAAATTGTATCCTAAATCAAACACTGTTTATGCCCACGTACTACTTATGGGGTATCGAGTTGACACGCTTTCCTGACACACTTTTAAAAATTAACTTTTTTTAACAAAATGCGGCTTTTCTTTCCTTGATGATTTTCTTTGTACTGTTAAATGGAAAATTTTCGTAGAAGTTGTTCATCATTGGCGGTTAGTGAAGCACACATTTTCTCATTAAGCGATTGCTGCTAATTCTTTCACAGATGGAGAAAATTGCACTGCATACTCTTACCCGCTGCGCACTTTTACCCCAAACGACTGTACAAACTATTTGCTTTCGCCGTTAACCTAATACTATACTATGACTAAGCTAATCTTTGGATTCATGGAACTTAAAGTAGGTACATAGTACATATGCGATTACATATCTTGCAGTATGATTTTGGATAAACAATGAAATTCAAAATATCGATTTCTAGTCAACTATCATGAATAAAAACTGATGCCAGTCGATGTTAATCTCAGACTAAAGCGCCTTTTATGGTAAAACTTAGAAAGCTTTATATCTTACATCGGTCAAGAAATAGTAAGTTCTTATTTTCCCACAGTCCACAGATCAACTCAACCAATTATGGAAAATAGAAAGCAGTTGAAACGAATAGATTTTAAAATAAGAGCTATTTGAAAAGACTGCGTTTGAGTGGTTCTGCCGAGCAACTTTAAGTTGGAAGCTGATAAGGGGTACAATCACAGCCCGTGACCAACACCTTAAAGCTTTTTCACGGCGCATGATGTAGGATAGTCCGTTATTTGATTAAATAGTGCTTTACATACATGTTTATGTATGTATGTATGTGCCTATTCTTGTGAAGGCAAATGCAAGAGTTTGGATTATTAGACTTTAAGGTTTCTTTTTATCATTGTCTTTCCCTTCACTTCAACAACACGAAATAATAGGCTAATGGTTAAGGTTTATCCACACCATTTAAGGGATGATTGTCCGTGCGTTAAGTACATGAATTGCTACTTAGCTACATGCATGCACATCTCCTTTTGTAATCTACTGATTGTAACACAGTGAAGACTCACTTATATGAACTAATGTCGGTTGGGCCAATTCATATAGGTAACTGAAAAGTTTATATATTAGAACTATGTAATTAAAGTTGTTTACTCCAGGTAATTTAAAAAATTTAAAAATAATTTATTTTAAATTGTTTAAGTTAATATCGGTTGGAAGAGTTGGAGATTTTTGTGTGGACAGTTTTCATAAATCCAAGTTCGATTGATCTCCCACGCATTTTTCTACGGTAACCATTAACCATTAAATCAAAACAATTAACTTTAAAACTTATTCACTTCCACGTACAAAATTTACGTCCGTGTGTTACCAATGCATCCCAACCTTTCTATATCTGCCCAGTCAGCTAATATTTTCTCACTAGTTACATGAAGAAATTCATTTTCTGAAGCCCAACATACAAATGCGAATGAATGAAAAAAATCTGTCTAGACAAAGTAACTGTCTTTATTTCTAAGAAATTTTCAAAAAAAATTCACATATGTATGCGTATGCACAGCACATATATAAACATTTACGCGCAGTACATTTATTTCAGTAACAGTTCATATATTGGAATAATTCATATAACTGAGAGGTCATAAAGTGAGACTTTCTTGTATGTAAATTTATTTGTGATTCATTTGTGTACACGTAGGTACGTTTCAGGCTTATTTGAAATACAGGTAAAAGACTAAATCCAAAATTTTCCTAAGAGCAAGGAGGGTATCGGTAATCATCGTATTCAGGATCGGAAAGTCTGACTCGTTAGTTAGTCAGATGAGTCTACAGTCTAATACGATTCTCAAAACCCCGCTGTTCAGTCATTTTGATACCATTTGTCTCCGATTTCGCACACCAAGTTGGTTGAATTCAACCAAAACGTCTTTCATTACTGCATGTGACTTTAGGCTAAGTCTTCTTCTTTCGATAACTTGTTAAACTAACGGTGCTGAGATAACTTTCATTCTTTAGTGCCGAAAAACTGATGTCCACTTGTTCTACTTTCTTTGGTTTTAACCCCGAAAGATAAGAAAGAACAGAGTACCCACCAGTAGCATTTAAACGGTGCCTACACCCATACCACTGAACATTGGTTGCGCATATGTCATATTCGAATCATGAGATCTACTGAGAAATCCAGTAAGTAATCACAGAGTCACGGCAACAAATGCAATCGTGTGATTTATTACGAATATAATGACGTTGTTACTTTTACCAGTCTTCTCCTCATACTACACGGATGTTAACCGTCTCAACGCGCTGTATTTTATTTTCGTGTTTGCACATTCATGCAACACTTGCAACAAAAACATTGTGTTCTCTCTCATGAGAATAGATCTGCAATTAAAGACAGAAGGCCATCATATGAAGCAACTTAACACCTCTACCAACCCATCCTCCATTTCTAGCACTCGCACAACTTAGCTTGTTAGCTACTTTTCTGATTGATTGCCGTCATTAGAAAAAAAAAAAAACCAACAATATCAAAGTCCCCATAACAAAACACACTCACACAAAACAACATCACTTAATCCCGCAAATGTGATTGATATCTTCGCATTCACCAATCTGTTCTTTTAAAATAAAACGCTTCTAATCTGCATAAATTATGATAAAATATCTAACGCTTCTACCACCGCAACCGCACCGTTCGCAGACATCCGTTCGCATGTTACATTTTCGGTAAAAACTCGTGTAGGTAATTTACAAAAATAAAAGATGTAAGATCTTAAGTTGGCGTGTAACTTCGTAATAAAGCTTCGCGAAGTGCTACAACCATAACTCTTTGCCGCCCCCCATTTCATGTTTCATGTTGCGGGTTAGTTAAGTGTCTATTTGCAGCGTTCGCGCGTCTCGAAATCTACAGTGGGTGAAGTCGCCAGCCGGCAGGCCGCCTTTCGCGAGAACTACAACTGATTCCAGTACAACATATGTATATACGAGTACCTGAACCCGTATCAGTTTATGTGAACATAGCCTAGAAACTTTCTTCATTCTATGTCCACACAACATACATAAGTATGCCCGATCCGTATGCGGCACTCATGGGACATTAGTAACTAATTCACTGGTAAAAATGTTTGCGGAACTGATCGAGCACTCTCTGTCGTTGTACTCGGTGTTCCATGCCCACTTAGTTGCCATTAAGAGCGAAGAATTTGTTTACTTATGTCGGCAACTCAGGTGCAGCTCTGTCTAAAGGGAAGAAGCCGACAAATGTCATCTGTGATCGGCGATCATTGTGTGATCGAGTGCTGCGATCACCAACCGATCAGAGTCTATTTCAGACGGTTTTTGTTTGCAAAAGCCACTCGCACTCGCACTCGCATTCGTACGTCACATTCACTTGGTGTTAGGATTTTGTTTATACTTTGACTCTGCACATTTAACGGATTATTGAGTTTTGTGTGCACTCTTCAGCGGTGCTGAATGATGTCCATGCTGTGGCACATTTGATTGCAAACAATGAACTGTTTTTTTGCGGTCGGTTAATATGACAGCGGTTTCTTTCTATGATAACCGCAGTCGAACAGCTTCGATTGACATGAAATGAGATAGAAGACAAACAGTAGATTGAGTGGGTCTGTGAAATGTTGTTTTAAATTTCACTGGCTTGGTGATTGGCTCTTAATGATCCGCGAAAAGAGTTTACTTAAAGGATTTGGGATTTCTGTTTGTACTGAAATATGTGTAGGTACACCTGGACTGGGTTTTGTTGTCCTTTTACAAAAATATTTTCTTTTTGAGTATATTTTCTGTTTGCTCAGTGCGTACGCCAAGGGAATACGAAAGAAAATTTAACTAGTATTATGCTTGTTACATCATTTAGAAATACGAAATTCGAGGTTTTTTTTCTAGGACTTGACTTATCTTTATTTTGGAAGACGAAGAACCCTCCAATGCCACTCGAGCGTCTTTTTCCTTTACTACTTCAAAGTACATATGTATGTAAATAAAATTACGATTTTAAAGGTTTAGTTGCTCCCCTCTTTGATTAACGTTGTTTCCATTTGCGTCTTAAATTGGAACCGTTCTCGATGCACATAATCAGTATATTATCTACTGTATATGAGTTGCTGTAATAAGTTTGACATTTGTTCGTTTTATGACAAATTGGTTCAGTCCAATTATACACGTGTAGAAATATAATCATGGAACAAAGAACTGTTGTTTAATGTTACGCAAAACTTGGTACATACAATAGTCACAGTTACTGAAACGCACCAAATGCTGAAAGAAGTTGATGGTAGTACGTAATTGTTTATCAAGGTTAAACATTTTGAGTGGAAAAAACGATTTTTATAAAAATGAAAATCACGAAAAGTTGAAAACAAAAAAAAGTGAACAGAATGTTCATTGTTTGCTTCGATTGCAAGGGCGTTATCCACAAATAATTAATTCCAACTGGGCAAACAGTTACTAGCGTTTTTTATGTGAAAGATTTACAACGTTTTATGGGCAGAATTCATCTATAGTTCGACCGGAATCTCGAACTATAGATGATATAGATGCATCAAGTCACACATCGTTAATTGTTCGTAAAATCTGTGTGTTGAATCATTTAACATACATATATTCAACCACAGTATTTCCAAAAATACAAATTAAGTTAAAAGGATGCTTTTTCGATGGCATTTAGACCATTCAAAAGGCTATGGAGGCTTTAGTTGCAATACCACAAGGTTAAAAAAAAATATGTGTGAGCCTCATCCACATAAGCTCACGGGGGAAGTGAATACTTATCCAGTCCGAAGCTGTTGCGTGTGTAATGTGTAAAAGAAGAAGAAAGTTGTCTAGTACAATCGATAGAAAATGTGTAATAAAATTTAGTAAATATGTATGTAACCTTGACTATATTTTTGTAATACCAATTATTAAAGGAATATAGAATTTGTTAATAACTCGACTCCAGCGCCACCTATCGGGTCCAGTTTTCGTACTTTTGGTAGGTACAATACCAACATAAATTCTCAATATGAATCATTTTAGTCAGTTAATATAGAAGTTGTAAAAAAACTCAACTCCAGCACCAACTAGCTGGCAGTTTTTTTGCCTATGTCCTTCCTCAGGTCCCAGACTATCACTATACCTAATTACAATATGATTGGTTAAGTGGACAGACAGACAGACACATTCAGACAGATAGACAGACAGACGGATAGAGGAACAGACAGACAGATAGCTGATGTATACAGACAGACAGACATACAGACAGACAGACATACAGACAGACAGACATATAGACAGACAGACATAAAGACAGACAGACAGATAGATAGTTAGGCAGACAGACAGACAGAGAGCTGATGTTTTCTGTATACACATTTCCCCTTTATCATAACACATTTATCGTAGCACAATTATCGTAACACATTTATCATAGCACATTTATCGTAGCACTACATTTTCAAAAACAAGGAAGTATTCACTTCAAAAAGTTGAAACTTTGATTGCCGTTTGCAGAGAATCGACATTATAAATAGTAGTAGATATGAACATTATCTTCGTCTTAGTGGCTATCAGAGTTATTTGGAGCGTTTCCACAATGAAAACAGCAGAAGTTGCAGGGAAATAGATTCTGTAGGTCTCCTGTTATACGAGTAAAAGTGACAGCAATATAAATCCAATTTCTTTATCCAACATATCAACAAGTAATGAAATATCTCAGAGAAGGCCTTTGTCGCTGTAAGAAAGTTACCATGTCATAATGACCAAAGCTGATGTCAGAGATTGCATGACAAAGAGGACACTAGCCCCGCTTTAACAAAAATGAAATTTGCCCAGTTGCCTTTCAAATCGAATGAAACCTTTATAATTGGGGTTTCAGTTTGTAAGTGCTTTCAAGAGTTAGTAACAACTTCTAAATCCACCACGTGCTATCCAAATTCACATTCAAACCCACATTCCCACGAGTCAGAAGTCACGTCGTCGTCAAGTTTGTTTTTAAAAACAAATTCAATTTACCCTGTTCGTACTTCATAAATACAAGTAGTACGAGTGCACTAATTAACACTTAGCACTCCATCATTACTTAAAACTCCATTAAGCACGGAAGAGTCGCATTTGCCGCACTGTCGCTACACTGAACTAATTAGCGCTGCACCTTACAAAACGTCGCCGCAGCCGTTTCATGTTTTTGCCAGTACCCCAGCATCTGTAAAGCAACAGTTTACGACTGCGTGCTTGAACTAGGCGAATGCGAGCGACTACGAGAGTGAGAAAATCAATCTACCATGGGAAAATTAAAATGACTTCTCAAGCCAAACTGGGCAAGACGCAGTGACTTTCTTAGAAACACGCTTTTTTTGTAGGTCAATGCGGGAAACTAACTTACCCGTATCTGCAGTTCGCAGACTTAAAGTATCGCAAACAGTATATGCGTAGCTAATCGGTCAGACGAGTGCGTATGGGAGTGAGTCACTTCATACCTGCACCTAGTGCATACTACAGTCTACAGATGCAGTAAAAAATAATTAATTAACTTAAAGTTGAGCTTATCAGTGAATGCATTTTTTACTCCGGTTTTTGTTTTGTGCTGCTCTTCAAGTGCGCGAGCTATATGGTATTCGCCATTTGCGCAAAGTGATTAATCAGCGCTCGTTATGGATGGCTCTTATCGCGTTTACGCTGAGTGTGTGATTAAATGTTTATGTTTAGCAAATAAAATCAAAATGTCCGCTTAGCAAAGCGACAACAACCACATCAGGCACACACAGCTGATAGTAAAAACTTTTGTTTCCGAGATCACAATTTCTGATCGATGGAAAACAAATGCATTTGCGTTGTTTACAAGACATTTACAGAAGTCTCTCTAAAGTCATGGTGACGATGGCGATAAATTAATAATTTATTGATTTATAATTAAAGTGAGGTGCGCTGTGCGCAATATGCTCGGCATTTAGCTCAGAAATGAAATGAAATAAACTGAATCTGAAGAATGGAGAGTGGAGACTATCACGTATACTATATACCACATAATGGACTTAGTATTGGAATTTGTTTCATTATTAGACAGCTGTTTGTGTAAGATAAGTTTTATTCGAACTTAGAAATGGGTGACACATTAATTTCGTCTTGTACCTATAGTATATTTGCAGCTATAGCGTTGGCGCGATATTTTCTAAAGCGAAACGAATGAACGAAACGAGCTCTAGAGTTTTTTCGACTTTAAGAGGTTTGAATTGATTAACCTGTTTACTGAAAAATGTCCTAGCTAAGGCACATATTCAAATTCAAGAATGGTCCGAAATTCATAGGCAAAGTGGTCAGTGGCACCGTGTCATAGTGGTTAGTGCGTTGGACACTCACATACTACACACACACAAATAGTTGCGATTCTAAATAGGACTGCTGATGCCGAATATTTATTTACTAGCTGACCCCCGTCGAAAACGACGAACATTTTTACAGAGCTTAATGGGCAAAAATATATGTAAGTGTGAATTATATTTACCAATAAAAGCTCAGCGTAGTTAGAAGATTGTTTTCTTTTTTAACCTAACCTAATTCATATGCATCGACTTTCGTACCGAATTGTATTGCAAGAGGAGCAAAACATGCGAGGGATAAATGTACATACATATGTACATGCAAACATGTTGACGTTCTTTTCACATAACATCGTAGTTCTTATTGCTATTTCACTTTTAAACGGTTACTATACGAAAATTGGTAATACCGATTGACTGATCAATATCCGAAAAATACCCAATTTTAGAAAATAAGTAAAAAAGTCAAGTACGGTTGTACAACTTTTTAGGCAAAAACCTGGTATGGCATTTGATAGCATGTGTCTAAGCTAACCTAAATATGAAATTTTAACAAAATCGTTGGAGCCGTTTTCGAGAAAATCCGCTTTTTATACAATTTTTGGGGCTAGAATGAAAATTGGGCAAATTGTGGTTTAGTCCCACAGACCCCAGATATGAAGTTTCAAACAAATTTATTATTTATGATTAGTTTCCAAATTCCATGAACGGGTAAAATGGGAGTATCTTAGGAATGGTGAGTTTGATATTGGCTTCCAAGGCTGGAAATGGAATCATTATTGTCTTATCTGCATAGAGAACTGGAGCTAAATACGTCTTTAAGGTAGAGGTTGTGGCGGGACAGAGGACAGCGGAGCTGTAAGTGACGAAGCTGATATCAGATAATGGTATTACCATCTTCATCGACAGTCCTCGCTCAGAGCACTAGAGTCGTTAGGGAGTTACTTTTTTAAGGCATTGGAAGAGGTGGGCCAAACCGGCCACAATCAAATTTTAAAATTTTGCAGGGAATTCAAATGTTTAGACGGAAATTTTTCGGTTTATTTACCATCAATAGATGGTTCCATGGGATCGTTATGAACCCATACTATGGTGCCTAGTGTTTTGTGATGGCTCAGCCTCGTAACCCCGTTCTAACCTATCTCCATAGACTAACGACTTCAAATACCGCCAGAGAAAATAGTTCAGCGGAGTCAAATCATATTTTTATCATTTTTACTAAAGACCTTGGAAATATCCTAGATCTGCAATTAAGGAAACATCTCGAATACAACAAGTGTACTGAGCTGAGTAACTTAGACCGACAAGTGTAGCGCGCACAACAGTTCATGTACTCGCGCTGTGTGTTAACATTATAAGGGTATTCATATCCCCCATTTAAAAAAAAAAAAAAAAAAAAAAACAAGTCTTCCCCAAAGACAAATCATAGGGAACAAGTGTTAAAGATAATTAAAAAATGTATAGACCAACAAATATAGAAACTAGCGCCTTTTCTAGACATAGGTAGAAGAAGCCTTCAACTTGACACAAAAAAAACTATTACCTACTTCTTGAAATTATATGGAACCGATACCAATTCAGCCTATGGTCTAAGCTTGTCATCAAAAAGAATATCAACGCTACTATCTCTAGAAAGAAATACCACACAATTGGTAGCATTATTAAAGGACACTGCACCATTATTGTAAGCATCTTCTAAAACGACTTTTACAGAAGCTGTAGAAATGAGAAAGAATAATGATCGACCTGGGCATAAGGTTCTTTTAAAGCGTGAACGCATTTACCAAGATGTGTTAATAGATGCAAACCAACCTTCATTAGATTCCAATACTTTCATGCAAAGATCTATCTGGTTCAGCTGGAACACGCGTCCAATATGTTTTTATTACAGTGAATCACAATTATGGACTTAACGGGCTTCAAACAAAACAACCCTTTTTACCTAACATCCTCTATGTAGGATGCAATGGTAATACATATCAAAATTAAGAAATAGTAAAGCTTCATATTTTAGGGTCATCTTGAAGGGATTGTGTCATTATTTAAGTCATAAGTCATCTCTGGAGGAAATGTAAAAAAAAATAATTGGAAATACCCACCAACTGCGAACAATAAACTATTAGACACGTTTGTGACAAATAAATTTATTTCAAAACTATCAAAGCTCCCTCTTAGCCTCTTACCAGTCACCCACTACCCATCGATATATAAATTTTCGTCACACTGATTCCTTAAATTCAAAGTCAGGACACGATCGCCTGCTGGTTGTTTCAACCGACAATTTCTGACACATTACCAACACAAATCAGACCGACCCGATCAGAAGAAACCACTAAAAAAAAACATTTTTAAGATTTTCGACGCGACGTGACCTCCTCTCATTACGATGCAGTAATGGGCCTTTAATGCCATGTACTTGCCGGCCAAATGCGTTCCCACAAATTCCCAGCGAGGGAACATTCTTGGCCGTATCTTTGGGCGGCTCATTAACATGTTTTCTGTTCCAGCGGACATGGTTTACATATTTTATTCAGCAACTCTGATAAATAGGTAAACACAACAAACAAAGCAAATTAAAACACATGCGCGCGCCCACCAACCTGTGAGTCTCCGGAGCTCCGAATTTCCAATGCACCGCCTAGACAGACTGACCACCGACCGCAGAAGGTGGACGATGCCAGCTGAGTGCACTGGAGCATCCGTGGCCAGTTCAGAGGCAGCACCTTCAATGCCTCTAACACGCACATATGTAGCTACCTAGTACACGTATAATTGAGGCATAAAGCAGGTGGAAAATAACATTTATACGCTCCCATTTAGGAGTCCCATTACTGTTATTGTTATTGTATTTTTTTTTTTTTTTGGATCGTCCCGTCCAGCGTGGCGGCTCGGGCGGCTGTAAATCTTTCGATCGTTATATCGCTATATTAAGAGACCGTTTCGTTGTTGTGACGTCGGCGAAAGGCGTACCTGGAAAAGAAGAAATGAAATATGGAGATGAATTAACAAGATATCCTCGAATAAGTGGAGGTTGTAAAGGCTATGCAGGAGGACAGGGAGGGTGCCTGCCCCCGTGATGCCATGCATTAAAATGCTAATTAACTGCTACATACAAAGGTACAGAGAAACAATAGCAATAATAATAATAATAAAAATAAAAAACGCTACTTTTTTGTGTGTCGGAAAAGTGTCGACTAATACCGAGAATTTTATTCCAATTAAGCGGCCTTAATAGATCTTGACGTGGTCAGCCGGTGGTATTTCATCGTAACTGAGTGCGGATCGTTAAATTAGTCATAACTCGAATGAGGTGATGATAAGTGAATACGGTGTGTGTACTATGTAACCTTATTTCTATTGAAAAATAATTAATTTTTAGATGGACGGAATAGGTACGACGCGACGTACGAGTACAAACAAGAGGAAAAGGATTAAGGACATGCGATGGTGGCCAAGGAAATTAAGTTGTTCGTTTTTATTTATTTACTTAAGTCTACCTATATTATTTATTTTATGAATGTATGTCGTTAAACTCTGATAATACTGTTTGACAAAGTGTCAAACGCTTGACCTTTCCGGTCGCAATCGTTGAATAACCGTGTCACTTATTTGGCGTGTGCCCTTTTGACAACATTTGGATATGGGTCGAGTGTGTGCAGTGTTAATGACTGATTTAATTGATATGTCACAATGTAACAGTAGATCGGAATAAAAAGTCCCAAGAAACAGCAAAGAGTTGCATGATGATTTATATTTAGAAGCAATTTGGCTCTGGCATGGAAGAACGAATAAGTAATGTTTTTTTTTTCGTTAAAGCATCTGACCTGATGATAATTGATAAAATATTTGACCTTTTATTTCACTTTTGGTTTTTTTTTTTGTAATACATACAGTGCAGTCTGGGTAGCATGAACCCCTGATACCGTGAACTCTCCGCTGCGCTGGCGTGAGCACCCATTTTACGTCAGAAACCTCGAGAATATGAACAAACATTTTAAGCGAGCTACATGTGTTCCAAGCGTTCTATTGGGAGCATATGGCCTGAACGCGCACATACATACATCCTATCCTATCCTACTAATATATAAATGTGAAAGTTTGGATGTTTGGATGTTTGGATGTTTGGATGTTTGGATGTTTGGATGTTTGGATGTTTGTTGCTCTATAACACTTTAACGGTTTAACAGACTTGAATGAAACTTTCGTGAATAGATAGTCTACTTCCTGGATTAGAGATTAGGCTACTTTTTAAACAAAACATACAATTCCTTGATTCCATAATTCGAGTTATTTCAATTTCCGCTTTTATTATTTGGTCATTATTTTTGGGTACACCATTGTCATTGATCGTCACTCTGTTGGGAGAGGGTTGTTTTTGTAGATGTTATGCTCTTCTCTTCGCCACAAATCCATCGCTATCCCTTATTTTTTATTTTCTTTCTACCCATACGCGCATTGAATGATGGGTAAACCATTGCCATTGATCGTCACTCTGTTGGGAGAGGATTGTTTTCGTAGATGTTATGCTCTTCTCTTCGCCACAAATCCATCGCTATCCCTTATTTTTTATTTTCTTTCTACCCATACGCGCATTGAATGATGGGTAAACCATTGCCATTGATCGTCACTCTGTTGGGAGAGGGTTGTTTTCGTAGATGTTATGCTCTTCTCTTCGCCACAAATCCATCGCTATCGCTTATTTGTTATTTTCTTTCTACACATACGCGCATTGAATGATGGGTAAACCATTGCCATTGATCGTCATTCTGTTGGGAGAGGGTTGTTTCTGTAGATGTTATGCTCTTCTCTTCGCCACAAATCCATCGCTATCGCTTATTCTTTAATTTTCTTTCTACCCATACGCGCATTGAATGAGGGGTAAACCATTGCCATTGATCGTCATTCTGTTGAGAGAGGGTTGTTCGTGTTAATAATTAATTCTCCTTTTTGGGATTGTGACTGAAAGTAGAGGAGGGATGATTTTGCTGATATTTGCTACCGACTTTAGTTAGTTGTGTTTCTGCCTCATCAGCGTGCGGATCTAGATCCACAGAAAGGGGGAAATGCACGATTTTTTTTACTTTCTTTTTTTGTCACTTTACAGCGGTATTTGGTTACCTTAATTCAATTCACAAATACATATATTGTAGTAGGGGTAGGCAGGCGATGTTGAGTCTTAAAATTAGTAAATAGTTGGTGATTTCAGACAAACCTCACCGATCAATGCTTACAACAAAGCCTAATATCTTTGGCGTTTACATAATGCTATTGTACTTTAAATATGAACATTAAGTTCAACTATTACAGACAAGAAACCAGAAAGTACCATTATTTGATGCTCATAAAATACATATTATGTACATATGTGTGTAGACGTGTTTGTAGACAGGTATATTACATTTCCATCAATTTTTTATGCAATCGTTTCATCTATAGGGAACAACCCCTTAGTTCAGATAATAATGTATTGGCTTCAGAATTCTTTAGAATCTTAATTTAAATAATATCACTTCCTTCTACTACCTTTCTATCATACTACAATCAAATGACGCGACTGATTTAAAGCACGGGCAACGCCGGGCAGGCAACAGCTAGTATGTATATAAATGGTAAGATTGTGCAACTCCTATTCAACGACTGCAGTCAAAAACACACTAACACTACATAGTATAATTTGACTCTGACTGCAATAGCGGTGGAAAAAAAACGTTTGAGTTGTAGCAGTTCTAGTTAACTGTTTCCGTGCCCAAATTTTTATCATAAAACGAAAAAATCTCAAGTTATTGAGAAATCAGAAAACGGCGAAGGTGCCAGACAATACGGCGCGGCGCGGCGTAGCCAAATCTGCGATCTCGGCAATAAGAAAAAGTAAGTATACTACGTTTTTTATATGCGCATCCTTTTTTTAGAATAAACGTGCTCTGGAATTTAGAATGTTCTGCAAAGGAATATTATATTCACTGCCTAATCTACCGAAAGGGTATCGTTGATAGACATCTTCCGACTTAGAAGCTAAGCTAAGAAGTCACCATGGAGTCGATATTTCCTCTAAGATTGCTGGCTGGAAAGGCCAGGAATAAACCTTTGGTTTCAGAGGCTGACAAACAAAAAGAAAGGACTTGCTCTGAGAGAAAAGGTATAGGAATTTGGCACACTGACTGTAGCCTAAAAGATCTGCTGTACCACAAAGTTAGTTTTTGGAAACCAGAAAAACCAGAAACTGGAAAAAAAATGTAGCGACAACACAGTACACACTCTCCCCTACTCAAAATGTATTGGTTCTCAAAGCACAAAATCCCAAAGCTCTTTGACAAAACCACAGAAAAAGCCGGAACGATTTGCTTTAATTTAGTAATGGTAACACTACTTTGATGTTCATATTTTCCATATACACAGCGAGCCACACGATCACAGTATGCCAATACCATCGGCTGTGTGGCAAGCTGCTCATCATGGGATGTATGCGAATTTGAGGAAAATTACAAAAACATAACTTGTATAAGTCAGTGATTTGGTTTTTATTTCAGTGGCAATTTCGCTATCTGAAAACCATAAAAACATGTACAGGCGCCAGTGTTTAAAAAAAAACTCCCCTATAACGCCTGTACTGACAATTTTTCTGGATCAGAGTATTTTTTACATATGGTATATGTACTTAATGTAATTTTCTATATTATAGCTGATAAAGGATATTTGAGGATTATTGCAATATGCATGTGTATTTGTACACCTGTGCTTAATTCATCATATGAACTTCAGTGTCGCTATACAACTTATTGAGGTATTTTGGTCTTAAAACAGAAGGCTTTCACCAGTTGGAAGCCAAAAGAACAAATATCCAAATACTAAAGCGTGTAGAAGCTTCACTCAATGGAGTGGAGGTCATAACATTGATCCCGATATTTTCTACAAATGAGTACACATGAGTTCACCAGAACAGCCTATTTTCATTGGCCAAAAGAACCAAAAGGCATTAATCACGAAATTTGAAAACAGCTTCCATCATATGAGCAATATGAGTTCCCTTGTTCGGTTCCATCACAAAGCTCGTTTTGTGCAGAACTCATAAAGGAAACAACAACACATTAATCGAACATCTACTCGTACTATTCACATAATTTACATCCCAGTTCTCAATATCACGTTCCTACTTCAGAAGTAGGAACACGACAACATTTGGCCATGTACGCCCTGTGTCGGCCCCTTAATTAGGCATTGTAATGACGTGATGACGGTTCTACCATGCCTCTTTCACTCTCTGTCCCGTGTTACCTTTCGGTGTTTCTTTTTTTGTTTTGTTTTCATCATCACATTCATTTTTAGATTTCTATCTCTCGAATTGTTTGGATATCATTTTCCGATTCATGCCTATTCAATTTGCTGCCATTCACGGAGTCCCACACACGATTACTCACTCGACTGGTGCTAATGCGTAGGGTCGTCCTCTTTCAAAATGACCACTTGGTTGGTATCTCACGTGAAAGTTCTTATACCGTTGAGTAATGACAGGCGGATAGAAAACATAATTAATAATTTTCTAGGGACAACAGTAGGTAGTGCGAGACTGATAGCCCGCTTAGCTGTGGCGGTGTCGGCGGAGGTGGAGGTGCTTGACCGCACTGCTGCCAGTTGAAGGTGGTTCATCGGACCACCGAGCGCAATGGAATCTCATCGAATGGGCTGATAGCAGCGTTAAGGGTTAATGAAGCTAATTATTATACCGACCGACCTCTGGCTACTAAATGAACGTGTTATCGATGGATCGCTGCTATGGCTTGCTGCCCGTTGCTGCAGCAGAAGTCTCACTCCGTATAGTCGGTAGCCGCGTAATTTATTTCGTTCGCCGGCATACAAATTGCTGTCTGGTTGAGTAGCTGATAGGAATCCTTGTGTGGCTAAGAACAACGAATGCCTAAATCAAACAGAGTTCGCTGCATGGATGCATTTGTCGCTTGTCATACATCTGCTGCTGCGAGGGGGTCACCTTCGTCTTATCAGCAATTGGTCGGCATTCATATTAATGAGTTTAGCTTAATTGCACATCACTCATGGCAAATTGTATTCTAGATGAAACGAAAGGGCGACTGGTACGAGCTAAGTCTCTGCAGAACAGTGTGGATCAAAGGAGGTCGAGTTGTGTCCGAGATCTCATGCAGAAGGTTTCTCGAAAATAGTTCATGAATTTGGAGTCTAAAGTGTGATGATATTTAGGAATTTGGTCAGAATTTCAAATGGCTTCAATGGGCTACCAAAGCATAGCGCAGCTGACTGGATCTACAAACCTTTGTCGATCAAGAGTGCTTTCTACATCCGATCATCTAACATTTGAAACTCGGTGATTACGAAACAAGGACCTAGGCTCTTCTATTATATTTGAATGCCCTTCTGCCTATGAGAGAAAGGAACGCCTCTTTTCAAATGACGATGACAAGCATAACATTGTAAATAGAAATAGAAATAAAAAGTGTGATATCAAAAAGTAGGATTTGCCTAGTACACGCTGCCTGGCTGTGACTACAGCTTACCAAATGTACCAACATAAAATTCGTATAAGATCTTAACTGAACTTCGATACGTTCAGGCTTGCAGCTAATGAACTGTTTTGTTCCAAATATATGAATCTGTGAATTTTTGATGATAGAAGGAAATCATACATATGACGAAAAATAAGGTACCGAATATATAGATCCTTGTGGTACGCCGGACGTACATAATCTCCGATTTAACACTTTAAAATAAAATGCTTCCTTTTTTCCTTAGAGGTATAAATAAATAAATTTGAAAGCAGATGATGAGTACCCAAAACTTGATTTGAGTTTTTTAATTGATAGCTGTTGATTTACTGCTACTTACTGCACAGTGGTGTAGTGGTAAGTGTGTTGGACTACTACGCAATTCTGCCCGGGTTCAATTTCAGCAAAACGCCTTAAAGCTTTTTCACGGGGCCACCTATTTCGAATGCCTGACAAGCATTCATAGAGTATCATTTGTGATGAGCTTCTCAACTCGCCGTTCGGAATCAGCAAAAAACTGTAGGTCCCTTCCATTCGTGCAAAAATTCAACACGCACACACAAATGCTTGCGAGAAGCAGGCTCTGCTTCACCCCGAACTGTAGCGCCACCTAAAGTGTCAAAAATGTGATCGCGTTACCAACCGACGATACTCGCAGATCATCAGTAACGTTTAAAACTGCAGAGAAACATAAGCTCACCAAAAACTTTATACTTCGGCAGGAGGTTCGATACAGTGATCCCAAGCCGTAAAGCATTGAACTATAAAAATCCTACGTCAGACCTTAAAGGTAACAAGTGGTATACGGATGGATCAAAGATGGACACCGGGGTGGGTGCTGGTATTTTTGGACCAAACACTAGAATATCAATACCAATGGGACAAATTCCCAGTATATTTCAAGCGGAAATTCATTCCATTCATTGTGCGTCAACGTCATCCTTAAAACGGGTATAAAAGGTGTCCTCATCCATATACTCACGGATAGTCAAGCAGCCAAAAAAAAGCTCTGAGTCGATTTGAAACATTCCAAATTCAGATATTAACTTAAAAACAAAAGTTGGGAAAACAACATGTGTATCTCTTATTGGGGAAATAGCCACAGTCTTCGTCAGGCCAAAAGAGCCGTTAAACCCTTCCAAATTAAATCCAAAATCAACCTACTTCTCAGTAGAAATGGTAGCAAAGGATTAGTGGGATTTCTATCAGGGCATTGCCATGTTTGATATCACCTACACAAAATAGGCCTTATTCAGGAAACTAAATGTCGTCTTTGTATGGAAGTCGACGAAACTGCGGAACATATTCTATGTGACTGCATGGCACTTTGTGCCCTCCGGAGACAACATTTCCACAAAGAAATCCTAACTCCCACGGAACTTCGTATATACACATACAGTCTCCACCAGTGAGATCCTCAATTTCATCAAAGGAATTGAGCCTCTCCTGGTTCCTTAAACTGAAGTCGTGGTACAATAGATCTTTTAGGTCTCGGTGCCCTCAGCAACTGGCGGGTCAGAACCCTTTACAAAAAAATATATAGGTATGTATATATATTTCAGACTTTTTTAAATTTTTAATTTTGCACGTCTTGTATAAATTATGTCACAATTTTTTGGAGTGATAAGCATTGGAAAATATGTGTGTGGACCTTCGAAATATATAACTATGCCATACTCCAAGTTTCTATATTGAATGGTGACAAACATTTTAGAGCGAACCTATGTATATTATTTTTGTTTCTCAAAGAACGGTCAGTTAGAAACCTCGTAGATACTGGAAGGCTACGAACGGCGCACACGGATGAAAATATTCAACTTGTACTGGAGAGTGTGCAAGAAAGTCGCGGAGGTCTATTCAGTGGTTTATGGCCATATTGCACAAGTTCTTATATAAAGTCCAGATTGTTCAAGAATGGAAGCCAAAAACAATTTGATTATAAGCTTATTTATGTATTACAATCAAATGACTTTGTTGGCAAGCCGAACTGCACGATATGGGCTAATAAAAATCCAAAAGAACTTTGTCAGTGATAATAAGTTGAACCCTTGGTATCCTTGGTATCGTCCGAAAGGCCATATTTCTTTGAAAATACAACCAGTGCCGCAGTTACCATCAAAGTTGCTCAATATCGGACGATGTTTGTAAATGTTTTGAGGTCAGCTGGGCAAATTCATTTTCAACAGGAAGAGGCCACTGGTTTCTTTGGGCATATTTTTAAGAATGAGTGTTCGCCAATAATCCAGCAACCATCACCCAGACTAAAACCAATATCCGCAATGAAATCCGTGCCATAATATCTAAATCTTGCGCAAGGTGATGTAAAATGTGTTCGAAAGACCACATCAATTACTCTAAAATAAAAGTAAAAAAAATATAAGAAATTGAAACCATAAAAGTAATTTTGCGCCACCCTGTACCTATATTTATGTTTACATAACAGAAATAATTCGGATAAAACTGTGAATGAGGTACACACGCTACATTGATTCCTAAGATGTGCTTTCTGGGTCTTGAAAAGACGAAACTGATAGTTTAACGTTGCAGTATAGTATAGAAAGGTCGCTCATTAAGACTCCAGTGGCCATGTGTTGTCGATTTTACAGTCAGTCATCTGTAAGATGCTTTGTCTACTCTTCGCACTTCACACTTCCGTAATAGTCCATAATATGAAATATTGTTCCACTTAATGGTTTTGAATTGATTAACGATTTGAATGCCCTGAATTTCCTTAGGACCCAGAGGTCAGGATACAAATTAGACACTTTTAAGAGTCAATTGTGGGAGTCCCTGCATATGCAAATGCTTCCACGGCGCCTTCTCTCATCAACATAAAATCTAGTTCATTGCACCAAGTGTGGCAAAGACGATACAAGACTTCTTAGACCAAAATATGTAAGTTCGTGCAGGCTAGATCATTCACAACATCAAAATGTTGGAATATCTATTTGCTACCGAACCCACACTCAAGCATCTTGTGAATATTTCTCGTATTTGTTAAGCCATATGCCCCACTACACTAGGAAAAGAATCAATTTTTGAGTGGCAATCATCAATTCCGGTTGCACGTTTCAAGCCCAATTACAATGCATCACGGGACAGGGAGACACAGCAAAGCGATGACTAACCTAAAAAACACCTCGAACATCAGCTACAAGTTTGAGCTACTGAACTGAAACCCTCTATTGATATAAGGCCACTAGCAACAGCACCGAGGTAGCAACTAGCAACCGTGGCAGCCAACAAAAGTGCTCATGACTTTAATGTAAGCAAAACATTCCCCCACTTTGCGTAAGACGCAGCATCCGCCAACAGCAGCAGCAGCAACACCAACAGTAGGGCAGGTGATCTCCGAAGTAGCTGATTACATTATTAATTTAATTTCTTGTTCAATCATTAATCATAACACATGCGAACGGGTTATTAACGCGCTGCTAACCAGGCCGCCAGCCACATACAACACTCCAGCGTGTGTGTCGGCCATCATCCACTCTCAGCATGGATAATGATGATACAAGTGTACCCCATTGAGCTGGACCAGAACCTAAAGCGGATTTTTCAAGAACTGCGTCCACCACTTAACACGTCCCAATTCGGTGCCTTCGAGTCTATGGATATTTTTCTTGTGGGAACCCAAGTGCGCGATAAGTGCAATGGAATGCGTCGAAGGAAGAGTGAGTGGTTGGACTTCAGCTCCCCTTACCATTTGCATAGAGTAATTGAGAATCAATGATGCTACCGAGAGAGAGATAAGTCAGGTATCCACCAAAGATGAAGTTGTCATAATCTATATTCTGAGCTGGTCCAGGTTAGCAGAGTGCTCGTTATGATGGGATACACTTTCATCGTTCGAGTGGTCGGTCTGGTGCGGTAGTGGTGGAGGAACTCACTTCTGGGCTCTATGACTATTTTGATTTTTGATGGTTTGTTTGTTTTACCGCTGCCTACGAAATTTATTTCGAGAGCTAGACTCTTAATGACTTCTTTTGTTCCAAATTTACATTCTGATGGACACGTTGCACGCCGGACACTGATGTTGTTATTATGTTGTCAGATTGGGAATGGGCGTAGCTCCTTTTGGAACTTGGATATTTCTAACATTTTTATTTTATTCATGAGATGTGAATACATTTGTGAATATTAGACTCATAAAATGTGTTGTGTGCAAAAATCAAAAATTTTATGACATGTTAAAATTTCGCGCGAAATTCTTAAAATGTGAATGAAATAAAAATACAATTAAAATACCGTGGTGGTCTAGTATAGCGAATGCCGATATAACGAATGATCGATATAACGTACACTTTTTTCAAACGCATTAGTGTCTCTAAATAGCGAACGAAAAAAAAAATCGATATTCGATATAACGAATGTTGTTACAACATCTGTGTTCTTTAAAAATTAAATGAGACTAGTTTACCTAAGAAATACATATTATGTACATATATGTTTAGGAAACGGCCCATGGAAAAATGTGGGTGTTGTACATGCCATCGAATGTAACACCCCTAATCCAATCAATGGACCAGAAAAATGCTATTCGCTTTTTATTTTATAGAAATAGCTTGCTGAGCAAAATCGTAGGTTCAGCGAAAGGCATACCAAATGGTGCAAAGGAGCTAAATCTATTTGAAGCTGTTTTCCTAATTGCATTGGCATAGCACAAAATATCAGCGGTTGTGCTTAACAAGTGCTGGAAAAATATGTTAACTCTAAGCCCCGAAACAGAGTTTGCACATCTTTCAGTTCTACGACGAAAAAAAAAAGATGTTCGTAGTTACAAAAACAATGATTCTTGTTCAAAGAATGTTCCCAATGAAATATAATATGTATTAAAATGTTTTGAATTAAAAACAAGATTTAGGTATACATTTATTTAACTTTCACATTGTCGCCAATAAAAAACTCCTAATCTTGACAGCAAACACCCGGGTGTAGAAATATAACTCTCATATGTTTTGTATTGAATTTTTAGTTTTCTTCAGTTAAATGTTTGTTATTTGTGATTTGTGTTTTGTTGCGCTTTATTAGTTTCACAATTCAATACAGTTGCGTTAAGGGACATTGCGTCCTAGACGTAAGCTAATATTTAAAAGAAACCGTAAGTAGCTAGGTTATTTTATGGAGTGAAATTTGTGTTCATTCAGATTATAAAGTTTTCTTATCGATTTAGTTCACTAACAACTTCAGCGTTAGCCTAAGGAAGTATTCGGGTTAGTATATCTACCTAATTGGTTTTTAGGGTTCCGTACCCATATCATATTACGGAACCATTAATAGTTCGCTCTATATCTAAAATATCTATTTATTCTTGGCACACATACATTACGGTGTCCACATATTTGAGACAACTTATCATTCTGTATCGATAAGGAAACTAGAACACAGCTTACAGATCCGTTCCAAAAAAACTGTAATGCTTGTATGTATACATATGCACTTGCACATATGTATGTATGTTTTTAGAAACATCCTCACAAAATATGCTGTAGTTCGCATCATTTTTAGCTATCAAAAGCAATAAGACGTTTTATCATTCGTCATAATTTGTTGCATTTGCCAGGAGCAACAATATTATTTTTCTCTTCGGTAATATGTATTATAAAAAAGTAAGAATACGGAACTCTTTGAATGCGAGTCTGACTCGCGGTTTTTTGCTAATACTTGCATTCCATTCAGCAATAAAAGAGCTCAGATTCCAAAAGCTATGAGCTGCACTCGATCAAAAAGTGTTGTAGAATGCATACTAGGCAGTCTAGGAGCTACGAGAACCGCGGAATGTTCCTTGCAATCTGAACGATTTGATGAGTCGATATGTACCTGACCGTCACATTCCTAATGATTTATGTGCTATACGGGCTCAAGAAAAGTCTGCGTCCAGTGCGAAAGAAAAGTTTGCCAAGTGCACATCCTTACAAAAGCTAAATATAAAGAATGCCTCAATGTGCTTTTGAAATTGTTATTATTTCTATATTCTATCTACCTAAGTATGTGTACTTTTATTTAGTCACTATATATCTATGATATCAACCTATCCTATGTAAGAATTCAATAGAATCAATAACTAAATACACATGTATGTACATACATATGTAATGCTTTTTCTAAATAGATAAATAACCCTCACCTCGTCGAAAATGTTTACTATAATATGTATGACGTATGTATGTATGTATGTATGTATACTATGTATGTATGTACATACACATAAACGTATGTTTATATGTATATTGGCTATTTAATTGTGAAGTTTAAGAAATAGTAACATGTCTGTGCACAAAATTAAGTAGAAACATAGTAACATTTTTGACAGTTCCTACAGAAAACATATGAAAAAGTAATTTCTATACCCAGGTATATACCATCAAGGTGGTCGAAAATAGGTAAAAAATTCCAAAAACATAGTAAATATTTATTTTTTTTTAAAAAAAAGTTCCATTTTACAAAAGAACTCACTATTTTAGTCACTGAGCAGAAGCTGTTTTAGATTCAGTGAAAAAAACCTCGGATTTGATATACATTAAATTAAACTCAATCACAAGGAAACAAGCGGCTGAATAGCATTGCGCGAATTAACGGTTTGCCAGATAAGCAAAGGCAAAAACACCAAAAGCCGGTTGATAGAAGCGCCAAACATACAAATGCTAAAGAAGTAATGCGAGTTAATCTTACAGCGAGATGAAATGAAAATTTGCCATATGAGTTCTGCGAAATAAAAGAAATATATTTGGACAGTCGCGAAATAACAGTTTGCGAAATGAAAACAGCGAATTTTCGGTTACCCACTAAGCACATAGTATGATTACCAGGGCTCGGATTTGTATGCGCTAAAAAATACAAAATATGCGCATAAAATATGCGCTTAAAATGAGAAAATATGCGCCTAAAAAATGAAAATATGCTTTGAAAAATTTGAAAAATAATAAAAAGACGTTGAAAATTTAAAAAAAAATGCAGTATTTTATTTAACAACAATAAGAAAAAAAACTTCAAAAATAAATAAACAAAATAAACTTCATCTAATTGAAAAGAAAATAAAAAATATTGCATTTCAATCTCATTTAAATAAGGTACTAGTTGTCCAAATTCATTAAATATGCCTTGTTAACATTTATGTACCATAAAGTTTTTTTTTTGAAATTTTCAAAAAGAGAATACATCTGCATTATGTGAAACATATTTGCACAAATAACCGGCCACAGAGGTCTTAACTTTCGACATTTTATCTAAAAAAATAACTCACTTGAAGAGAATTGTAAACAAAATATTTATTGAAATAAATTCGTACCGTTAGGATATACAAAATTTTAATGTTTCTCATTAAAAGTTACAATTTGTTTTGATCAGGTAGAAATAGCAAACAGCACGGGAATGACATTGGAATAACATAACAGCTGGAATTCTGTTTAGTGCTGCCAAGTTATCAATAGAATTTTTTTCCATATGAAAGATAGAATTTTTAAGGTTCGTTTGCATTTCGGTGAAATCAATTTTTTAAGTGTTTACAGTTAATTTTTTTGAAATATGCACGAAAAATATGCATTTATTGTTGAAATATGCCCAAATATGTATTTATACCAAAATATGCAGAAATATGCGCTAACGATTGAATGCCATTTTAAAGCAAATGTCTCAATTCGAAAAACTATCTGATTTAAAATATATGCATTTGCATAGAAATCCAGGCCCTGATGATTACTTTCCTAGGTGAACAATTTAGGCAAAAAAAAAAACTTTTTGCACAGCTGACAGCTGAGTTGTTGAGTAGCCAGTATTACAAATATATAAATTATAGTAGCTCCTGTGCATCTGCCCGGCACTCTCCTCCTAAAGAAAAAAAGATTCTGGGGAGATATTTCTTTATATACCTTTAAGACATTTCCTCAACATCAATAAAATATGGAAATGTATCCAAATTTTAAAATGACTAGTATCGCAGGTGATCAAAATTAGACCAATTGTGCGAGAGAACGTATTAATATTTATTATTTAACCTGTTTTTTACTTGGCTTAGACACAACATATTGAAAAATCACACACTGCACTGCCACTCTTCTCAACCTTTCCAACAAAACAAAAATCAACAAAATACGGTGTGTTTAAGGCAGTTAAAAAGGTGTTGAACTGTTTTGCCTTCGCCTATTTATCCTCTTGAGACCCCAGCTATATCCAGAATGACCATGTGTTTGATGTTACTTATGCTCACCCATAGGGCTTATCTGACCCAGTATGGTGGAACATTAATCCTTCGTACATGGAAAAAATAAGAATCTTTGAAAGAAAATGCCTGAGAGCTTGCATGCAGATGTACAGGAGCGAACATTCCGACTTTCGGCATTACGTTCCAAACAAAAAGCTATTGGATGCTTCCGGTGTGTCCAGAATTGACAATGTGATTCTGGGCCTTGTGAGGAATCATTTTGCCCGGTCGGCGAATGTTATGGAAAACGAACTCATTTCGGGCTTGTTCTATCCCAACCCTGAGTATTTCGGAAATACATTAGAAAGTGGATACATACCACCTGAAGCATTCTTGTTTCTGGATGCTCATGGCTATCTATCAGACTTAACGAACGTACCGATAATATACCATGTTGCCAGACGAGCAACTGATAAAAGAATTAAGTATGTACCTACAAGCTTGGGGGATGGCAATGCTATCTTAAGATAGATAGGGGTTTCCGAGAAAAGGGGGGTATCATATATTATTATACATTGGGTATATATCTAACAAACAAATTATATTTTTATTTATTTTGTTTGTTTATTTTGAAGAAAAAACTATTTTGTATTAAGTTGTGTAAACAAAAGAAAGAAAGAAAGCAGAAAAACCATGCTCTAATTTACCCTTTTCGCGACCAGAGATTTTTTTGTATTTTTAATGTCCGGTTTCCTTTTTTTTCGATTTCTTGAAATTTAGAGGTCAAATCTTGCGCGAAGTAGTCCCGAAGTGAAAAAAGCATATTTTTAAAGCATGAAAAGTTTATTTCGAGTGCGTTCCCGTAAATAGTTTCCCTTTGAATTAAATAAATAAAATATGAAAATTCTTTTCCGGAAGTACATATATGTGCACCGTAGGTCCGAAGAGGTTATGTATATAATGATTCCAAGCGCAAGTGGCAACATCATTGACATACTCAGTGAATTCTACCGAACACCATCGATAGCAACCTAACCTAACCTAACTACGCAGGCAGTATTCACGATTTCACGATATAGGTAGGACCTCAATAAAAGCAACCATCGATACGCGCAACTCCTCGATAAAAGCAACATTTAAAATCTTACCATTGTTGACTCAGTAATGGCAACTGTTTAAAAAAAAAGTGATTCGATAAGCGAAACTTTCGTTTCATAAATTCTACATATTTCCTTAATTGTATCTCGTCTTTCTTATTACTTTTTTTTTATCTTACAAACTGCACCGCATTTTTCCAGCCAATGCACATAGGGGTATTTGCATCGAAAAACCGCTCATAAATCAAAATTTCAAAATGCAGAGTTGAGAAGTAATTTTTTTTCTTAGCTGTAGTTAAATACCCATGGCATAATGCAATGGATCAAAATGACTTGACTTAACTCTATTACAAAAAAAAAGTCTATTGGTGCATTTGGTCGGAAGCAAAGGGTCAGATTTTGAATGCAAAATTAAGGCATTTAATTTAAAGCAAGCCATTTGCCTCTTGGCTATTGCATGGATTAAGGTACAGTCTAGCGCAATACGAAAGTGCAGGTACTATTTGATGTATCCAGACACTGATTAATACAAAGACGAAATAATAATTGCACCAATTAAATATTTGCAGCAATCTGGAAGCCGAAGAAGTCAATAGTGATGGCGAAATGCAGTTGAAGAACCTCCCATTTAGCATTTTGTTCCACTTCTGACACCTATATTTTTTGAATCGGTTATTGTAACAACCCCATTCATTGAAAGCAACTGCCCGAATTTCTTTTAGTTGCTTTTATTGAGATCGTACTGTATGTTTTCTGCAACGTGCTTCTGTATTTGATAAATTCAAATGAAAATAAAAACAAAAAATCGGTGTGAAGGGAGGATTTTTTTGTTTTTATCCGTCTAATGAAATGAAATTAAATAATTTCTGGCAGATATACAAGTCCTTGTTCGATCAAGGGATTGCCAGGTTAAGAGAACTTAAAATGTGTGCAATCTGACACATAAACGCTTGGTTAGTTAAATGTGCCTTCTTGTGATTGTCCCACGCTCAGCAAAAAAGTTTATTAGTCTCACCGCAATCCATCTGCTCGGAGGAATGCCATAATACGCATAAATACTCCCTTTGGACTAAAATCCTAGACCCCAAGCATGATAACGACGACGCAATATCCAAATCCTAGTGTTATTGTCCCAATCGTAAATGTTTGTTAAATCTAAATTATAACGTTTTCTTTTGATAGAACGTTTCATCAGCCATCATCCTGTACAATTTACTTTTTCATATGCAGAAATGAGTGCGACACATTTTATTTGGTTCACATTATCGAGGTACATAGTACTGTATTTATTTGGTGAAGATATCGGCTTAGTATAAACTTGGAACGGCACTATCAACTTAGTTTTCAAACTTGAATTTCGAACGGCATAGCACTTAAGATTTAAACAAGCTGCCAGTTATGAGAGCCCTGTCCCCCTCTAACCAATGGGAGGTCCACTTTATGTATCTAACCTATTTTCATAACCTATCCACATATCTAAGTATACGAACAATACTTTAAATGCTACGCGCTTTACTCGAAACTCGTTGTAACATTAATCAAAATTCGAATACAATCGATTGACCACAATTGCAATAACGGTTATGCTCGTAAATGCGTTCAAGTGTGGCATTCATGATACATTGTTGTGGAATGAAAATCGATGGAAATTCAATTGCAGTTTGGTATCACATAAATTTTCCGATAGAATATAACTCTACTCGCAATGCCCAATGGCTACTGCAAAAACAACAAAAACCAAAAAGTGATTCGAAAAATCGCCAAAAATCGTTTCGACTTTAGATTATCGCCTCCACACAGTGCGCACATCCCTACTCAGGTGGTCCCCACGTAGTGTGTGCCATATAGGAAAACAGCGAGCTGCACCTAAGCCCGAACGTATCCTGCATTGTTTGTGTTCCTGCTCCATGTGCATGTACACTCCACTAAGTAGCCATCGGGCAATAATTCCCCGATATAACGCACGATAAAGCGGCAAACAAAAACTCCAAATTGAAATATGGCGCCCAACCAGTGTGCCGGCCAAGCGATGGCTACAGCTATGGAGGCCATCGACGTCACTCCACAGAACCGCCACGGACCGCAGTACGCTCGCAAGAAGCAATTAAATGCTAAATCGGTTCGTAAATTAAAATTTAACAAGTGCAATACAACGACGTACGATAAAAGGCACAACAGCATTTTGTTGCATGTCCGTCCGCTCTTCTCCTGGCATGGAGGAACCGATGGCCGTTGTTCCTTCTTCTCCTGCCGTCGGTCGACCGTTGCGTCGCGTCGCGTCATCGTTGTCGGTTTTATGGCACTGTTGCTGTGTGTTTTTGCTGTGCGAGGCGGTGTTTGCCCTCAAATAAACATTTGTTAAGATTAATGTTTTGTTTATTGCGTGAATAAAATTGCACTCGATTGCCATTGTCTACGAAGAGAGAATGAGTGTTGATTCGGGGCGTGGTATGGATTGCTCCTTTGTGAGCATCGCAGTTAATCGAACAGTATTTTGATCGGGCATTGAGCACGTGAGCAGCGGTCAATTGAAATTCATCAGATGGTGCAATCGATCCTTAACTGTTTATTAGTTCACCCTTTAATGTTGACATCCACTTAAGTATTTCCGTCGTATACACTAGGCACAGGTGTTCAATGCGAATTTGCATATTTCCATATACTGTGACACACCCCGTCAACAACGGTCGTAGAAATTTTGGAATGTGTTCAAATTTGTCATTATGGTCATTCGTCAACAATGGCAGGTGGTGTGGTGGTTTTTATCATTTCCTAATGCGAGTGCGTATGTACATATATATGTACAAAAGAAGGGTCTGCCAACAATGTCAACAAGTCAGTTTTTGAAATTGCAACGAAAAAGAAAATTCAGTACTAACCAGTTGATCAAACCATTATAAGGATTTATTCATTTCTTTCAATACCTGCAAAGGAAACAAAAGCCTTCGGGAATAAAAAGTTGACAATCTCCACAACTGAAATGAGGACAACGACTTTCGGACTTAAAATGGAATATTTAGACTTCTAACAGGCTACGTGATGTGAACACCGTGGTGTAGTGGTAAGTGCGTTGAACTACTACTCAATACTGCCCGGGTTCAATCCCAGCAAACACCTTAAAGTTTTTTCACGATGCCACCTCTTCCGAATGTCTGACAATCATTCAAAGAGCATCATTTGTCATGAGGAGCTTCTCAACACGCCGTTCGGAATCGGCAAAAAAAACAGGAGGTCCCTTCCATTTGTGGAAAAAAAAAAACACGCACACACAAATTGTTGCGAGAAGCAGGCCCTGGTTCATCCCCAATTGTAGGGCCACCTTCAATATTGTTTTTCTTTTCTCAAATTAAATCCTTAATATATTTTGTAAACAATATTTCAGAAGAAAGATACAAAAAATCATATCTCTGTACTGTAAAATGTATGGTAAAAAAACCTATTGTAAATTGATATGCGAAATAAATAAAATTCATTCATTCAGATCAGCCTACGTGTAGCAGTTATGTAGGTGTATAAGCTGCAAATAAGAACTACACAGAACAGAAGCTGGACTTGAAGAATGAATAGCTGTATAATCATCAGCGAAGTGGACCAAATTTTAAGAGCAGACAACGGTTTTATAGCCAAGCTACTGATGCTAACCGACAGCACCGACAGTCGTATAAGATAAACTGACCCAGGATGCATTTTGTGGGTTAAAAAAAAAGTATGGGTGCCGCAAAGAGGTCGACGAGGAGACGAGAAGTCCCGAAAAAGCCAATTATTATTTTTATAATTTGTATTAATAAAAAGTAGATACATATTTCTCCGAATGCAAAAATAAATTTACAATGTCTTACAGTTTTTTTTTTTGTAAGCAATCAAACATTCTCTGTCTTTGGCCGTCACCTCAGATGACCAATATATTTATATATTAAATAAAAAAATAAAATTAAAATATGCGTAGAGTGATTTGCAGTCTTCAACCTCATTCAGGATCAGGATGATTAAAGTTCTCTCTTAAGGGGTTAGGCCACTCTAGAGGCCGAAAAACTAGGCTTTCTTAGGATTTTTTTTCAGAAATACTACAAAATAAATCAAGATTCCAATAAAGAGTATTTATTTTATTTATTTATTTATTTATTTTATTTATTTAATCTTGTACATGCTAACACAGTAAGTATTTATTATACATATCAGTGACTGTATACAAAAAGCGATTGATTTCAAAATGGCGGCTGTGCAACGTTTTTCGATGACGTCTCCGTTTTTTTCAGTGTCCACGGCCGGACAAACAGCTCTTGTAATTTTTGAATTATAATAAGCCAATTTCTTTTTTTTTGATTTTAAATAATAACTGCTATGTACGTAGGTTTTTTCAATATATTAATTTTTGGCCAAATGGCGCACTTCCAAAGGGGAAAGCGAAAAATTTGACTAAAAAATCATCAAATAATTGTTAATAACAAATGAACTATGTAATATAAAAAAAAATTCCTACATACTTCCATAGACAATGTATTTTTCAAGATATATTCAATATTTCAAGTAAATCGGTTGAAAATTGCCTGAGTTATGTTTCCAGCAAATTTAAAAAATGCAGTTTTGAGATACACGCATTTGAAGTTTTGATTAGTAGAAAATCATGAGAAAATTTTGCAATACAGTGCAATGCAGTGTCGATCGCAGACAAGATTCTACAAGTAGGTATTTTTATAAATATGACTTTGAGAACTACTTTAGCGTAGAAGAAAAGCAATACATAGTTCTTATCAAAGTTGGAATGATGTAGGCCACCACTAGAACTCAGACTTGATGTCATGTAGGCAAACTCAAGCTAAAAGTGTAGTGTACCGTCGACATCAACCCAATTGAGTAAGGAAACTAATTTATTATTTCACAGGATCACAGTATCGATTGGTTTCAATGACGTTCAAGATACATATCTTCGAAATATGTAGATGGAATTGTACATACAAATTTAAATAGTTCCACTTGGCCTATGGAAGACAGCCACTAAACCTTCCTGTGGAATGTTGATTGACAAGATTTTTAAAATCTGCCATTAAGCAGGATCCAATTGAATACGACAAGCAATGTCTACAGATATGTAGATGCACTATTTTCATAAAAAAGTCGACTAGGAGTCCTCTTTATCAATTTAACTGTCATTGAAATTTATCCCGTTAACTACATTGAACTGTGTGTTCAGTTAAACACTCAGTCTTTTAGAACCCCTTTATGACCCCTTCGCGTTTCTACAGTCAAATGTTTAAATGAAAGTATCAATGCTCCAAGCTTAACACATTTACTAGACACCAATTTCCTTTACCCCCACTCATGTTTGTCATGCAGGGATCATACTTTGAAGTGTTACCCATTACTTGTTTGCCACACATAAATATCTCGTCAGTGGTCGGTTGCATCACACGTAAGCTGCGATATTGTTACCTACCGCGCTTTCAGTTCCACTAATCGACACTCTTACTTGATGTCATCTCCAGAGACGGGGATTTTTCGCGACCGGATGTGCCAAAACGGATTGTTTATTTTTTTCATTTTTTTTCCTATCCACTGTCCAAGCATAAAGATGAGAATCATCGACACTGATACCTGTTCGAAGCGTAGAGTGCCATTCGACTCCTTGCGAACGCTTTGACATGTCGAAATGATTGTGAATCAAATGTGGCTGCTGTTGCACGATGGGGATTTCGGACCGATGAATGAATGAATCTCGCCTTCCAATGTGGCCACGGAATAAGGAGAGTGAGCAAAAGCGAAAAAATAAAAAAAATCGGATTCAGAGTGTTTCTTGAATGAAAGATAGGAGCTGCGACGACATGAATGAACCATTGTTTTAACCTCGCACCCGAGGTGTTCTTATCGCATCGGGACAATCTCTCCAGCAGCAGCAGCAGCAGAAGGCAACGAAAAAGAAAAACCACAAATTCGAAATTGACTGCCACATCGTCAGATTCCATATACGGAAAGGCAGTGGGTCCATTCCAAATTGCAATTTCATTTCAATTTCAGAATGTCTTCGATATTCAGTCTGGAGCTGTGTCGTACGCTTTAGTATGTCTATCTGTCGGTTTTTGTTCGACGACTGATAATCTTCCTTAAGGCAGAGGAGGTTACAGCACAGCATATAGTGTACCATCAGCATCATTGACAGAGGGGATTTACGTTGGTGTTTCACTACTTTACAGGGTGTAATGGATTTTGCTGGGTATTGTGGGTCTAATCTTTCAAAAAATTGCACACGGTTATGGTTATGAATTCTCAATCTTCTCTTTGTAAGGACATTAGATTGGTTGCATTTATAGTTGAAGTTCGAATTATTTGTCGTTAATTGGTAGACAATTCTTAGGAAAGGTTGTTTGGGTTGATTGTTGATCAGCAAATAATGCCCGTTCACATTCATCACAACGCTGCGCTATAGAAAGATTCAAAGTATATTGGAGTCACTCAATTACTTGATGAGTGCTCGATGTGTCCTGACCAACTTAGCTAGGGCAACAAAACCGAAAACTAAATTCGGTAGGGTTAAGGTCCAGGCATGTGCCATTATTTTATTTTGGCTGAAGTCACTTGGATCAGTTTGATTTGATTTGACCTGCAAACATGCAAGGGACAGATAAATTAAGAGAAGTTGGCTTCTAAGTCACCTAATGGCAAACTTGAACGCGAATAAATATGGATTAAGGTAGAATATCATAATTTACTTACATACTTAGTTGGCGCTACAGCTCGAGGTGAACCTGGGTCTGCTTCTCGCAACCATTTGTGTGTGCGTGTTATATTTTTGCACGAATGGAAGGGACCTACAGTTTTTTGCCGACTCCGAACAGCGAGTTGAGAAGCTCAATCGTGACAAATGATAATCTTTGATGGTTGTCAGACATTCGAAAGAGGTGGGCACTGTGAAAAACTTTTAGGTGTTTGCGGCGGGATTCGAACCCAAGACCGCTGGCTCAGTAGTCCGACGCTCTAACTACTTGCGCTATGGTGCCCACACTGGTAATTTGGTAGCCTTTTTTTTCTTTATTTGTAGCTACTGAAGGGTTATTTCTATGTGCCCAAATTTACCAAGGTTTCAGTTCGAACAAGAAGACCTTTGTCAGTATATGGCAACATGCAGAAGCCCCACAGCTACGTGTTTATTTTATAATACAAGTTTCGAGAGATACTCAACCAACCAATGCAAACATTTAAAGAAATTTAATTTTTTTTTTTTTTTGTCAAGTACAGTAGAATCCGCTGAAGACAGAAAAAAGTGTCTTAGTTGGCAATGCGTATTATGCGGAGGACAAGCTGAATAGTAGGAATAAGTTCAGAAAAAAAGTAAACATTTATTTTTTGAATTACATTTTATTAAATGAAACTTGCATATACAGTGAAATCTCTCTTAAGTGGACAGCCACGGGGCCGGAGTTTTTTGTTCACATAAGAGAGTGTCCGCTTTAGACGAAGAATAATACAAAATTAAGTTAAATAAAAATAAATATACGGCGTCAGCAGTCCTATCTAATTTAAGTTAAAAAAACTTAAACCTGACTACGTCGTTATAATAACGTTTTTATATGCACGCATACCTAGGACAAAGTGGCATGCGACTACGGCTGTACCTGCTCTTAACATCATCGTTTCGTTTCATCTAGTTTCGTATTTTTTAGTTAGTTAACCCACTGTCGGGCTTTAGTTTTTTTAACTTTATTACTTTTTTAGTTTTAGAAAATATTTAGAGTGTAAGTACAAAGGTAAAAAATGTCGTGTCAAACCCTTTCATTTGATACCCATATTAAGAAGGGGAAGTAAAGATAACGATAATCTGCCATCTTTGTGCATCCGCCATATTGAATTTAGAACGACGTCATAGTGTCCCGTATTTTAATTAGGCCTTTCATTTGATACCACTATCAAGACGGTTGCAAAGATAAAAAAAGTTAATCCGTCATCTTAATGCGTCCATAGGATATGTATTGCGACGTTACAAGACGAATCCAAGGACACTTCATTTGTTGAAAGAAGTTTCATAGCTTAGGCTGTACGAACCCAGCCTGTAAAAATCAGAACCTTAATTTTGCCATAGTCGGGTAAAAATAAAAACGGATGATGCCTTTACATTTTTAAAATCTCCATCGCAATTAGCTTTCTTTCAAATGAATGGTCCAGAAATTGGGATGCGCTTTTCGCGAGCTTTGAAAAACCATTCATGTACTGACCTTCTTTACATCTTTACATCTTTACATCTTCTTTACATATGAAACCTCCGTTTTTGTAGCTTATTCGTGACAGAAGTGCTCCATTCAGCAAGTAACGATTTTTTTGTTTTTCAATATGCTGGCCACACACGATTTTCCAACCAACACCCAATTTTGTTTCTATGGAGCGCACTCAAGATCGGCTAACGCAGAATACTGTCCGCCTTCTGCTAACAAACAAAAACTTCCTATTGATTCTCTTTTACATTATGGAGATCTACTCCTACAAGTTAACGCTATACGAACAAAACGTTCTAGATGCCGATAATAAATCAAACACAAAGTTTGTTAACCTACACATTCATAACTTTTTAACCGAATGCGAAAATGCGAGATTTTCCTGTACAATTTGTGTGTACACCCCCGTTTACACATGCACGTGCTTGCCCTGCTGCCAAACAAATACATATGTATATTGTATGTATGCAACGATCTTTCGCGATGTCTCATTTTCGTACGAATGACTCATATTGTCTATTTAAGGGAATGTTTTTACTCAAATACAGTGAAAATACTGTCCATGTCCACTTAATAGAATCGTCCACTTAAGAGGAAAAAATCTCATACAAAATCATGCCAGCCAACCATTAGAGTAAATCTTGTCCACTTATGGGGATTGTCCACTTAAGAGGGGTGTCCGTTAAGAGGAATTTCACTGTATACTACTATATGGTCGTATGTGCATTTACTTTTGATAGCTTTAATGAATAAGAAAATTAAATTTGATTGCTTAAGCTTCTTCCATGATTCATTAGACAAAAAATGTTCGATTTTATTTAGGAAATGTGTATAGACTCCATTTGAAATACTTGAACGTTCTCAGATGTTCGACAGACTGTGTACCATTGGCCACTGAAGGTATTGGTGCTGGTTCTTTTTCATCGATTTCGTCTGCTAAATTCAACCGTGGAAGCGTTGTCATTAATGATTTCTTTCATACTACGAAGGCGGGTCGGTATTTTCAAGTATTTTGCAGGTATTTTCTCAGAAGAACTAGATTTAGGACGTCATGTTAGCCTTGGGGACACATACCTCAGTATACCAAGCTGAGATATTGGCCTTGCCGTATCCGTTGTACTACTCGTTAGAAGGTCAGGTGTAGGAAAGAAAGATCCTGATGCAACTGGACAATCTGGCAGTGATTAGACGCATGGAGACGACAAACATTACAACATTATTGGCACTGGTAACTAAGAGGCGAAACATGTGTCAAACTCGAAATTGTTCCAGAAGGTGGTCAATCGTGGAACGAAGGCTAAAAAAGTAATAAACATGGCGACTTACTTTACACAGAGAAACGTTCTAAGCATGATACGGAGGAAGATGAAATGGGTACTAGCATTATGAACATTTCGGGTATCATCTAAGGAAGATGGGCCTTAAAATGATACCTGTTAACTATGACTGAAGTATGTTGCGACAGCGGTACACTTACTGGTGATCTTAGCGTTAAAATAAGCATTCGCAGCCACGGTAAGAACTGTGGAGAAATACAGAGTCTCCCTGGGTACCTATATTGGATCGTGGAAAGGAGACGAAAAGGGACCCAATATGGGTATACATATATATAGAATACCGACATACATATCTACATTATAATATAAAACCTATGTTAAGCTAAATTGAGGTATGTAGGTAATTTTTAAATAAACCATTCTAAATTTATCTGAGAAGTAAATAGTGGTCGTGCGATTTGATTGAAAAATCCCAATAGGATCCTATACCTATCGTAGTTACAACGTTAAGACGCATGCATTGTGCTCATATTATTGTGCTTGTGTTGGGATCACTTGTGGGTAGTCATGTGACAACGTACGACTTAAGCCAGAACAACATCGGAACAAAAGTGCTAAAAAGTAGATACAACAAAGTCAAAACGATGTGTTGTACTCCTCCATCGCATGGCAGATCTACATCATTTCCTTTCAATTTATAAAAGGCACAGCGGCTAAAGCTTGAGCATGCCCTAAGCCTTAGCTTCGGCGATTTTGCACAAAAGCTTTCCTGTAGTTCTTTCAACCAAATACTAAAAAGATCTTGTATGAATTCAAGTAGATCGAATAGAATATGGCGCCTAATCACTTTTTTCAATACCAGCTGATTTCCGATGAAATTAAAACATGATTTTAGACGTACATATATGCACGAAAGCAATTACCGATTTTTATTATCTTATTATTTTTTCGAATTATAGGTTTGAAACTAATTTTCATTTTATTATTCATCCACTTACTTACTTACTTACTTTGTTGGCGCAACAGCTCGAGGTGAACCAGGGCCTGCTTCTCGCAACCATTTGTGTGTGCGTGTTATATTTTTGCACGAGTGGAAGGGACCTACAGTTTTTTGCCGACTCCGAACGGTGAGTTGAGAAGCTCAATCGTGACAAATGATACTCTTTGATGCTTGTCACACATTCGAAAGAGGTGGCACCGTGAAAAAACTCTTTTTTTTAGGTGTTAGACCCGGCCAGGAGTTGAACCCGGGTAGCATTGCGTAGTGGTCCAACGCACTAACCACCACGGCCACGGCGACCACTAGGAATCCACTAGGAACGAATAAATGTGGAAATACATTTGTTTAATGCCTGGACCTTTTCAATGTCAAGCAAATCAGAATTTCATCCGTTAATAGCGCTTGTTAGTTGGAATTTTGTGAGCTTTCATCTTCTGCACATTTCTCACTTCTTGGCACTTTTGTTCCGATGTAGTTCAGCCATTAAATTGACTTTGCATCCAATGTGCGCTTAGCCGTATATACAAACCTACACGCATATAAAATCGCAACGGAGTTCATCAACGCATAATGACCTTTAGTGAGCCAACACAATATCATACAAACCACAGCAATAATTACTTTCAAGTTCTGACCAAGCAATAAAATAAAATACAAACCAATGCACAAAAGTTGTTCCGGTGACATACCGAAAATACAACTTCATTCATAAATCGACGGAGAAAACTAACCAGCAGCTGGGTCATCGAAAAATGTAAAAAAAAAAAAAACAAGGAACAGAATAAGTCAACACCTCAACAGTCAATTTGCAAAGTAAACACATAAAAACAAAATGAAAAAAAAAACTATCTGCGATCGCAAGCAATAAATAAAAAATAAATTATTATCCATCCTCCATACGCACACAATGGTTCGAGTTACTTGCGTATTCATGCTTTGCCACCACTGCAACTCTCAGCAATCCGCAACAATGGAACGGAACTTTGTCAAAATAACAATAATTATTGTCAAACAACCGGTTGACACCAATTAAACACGATTAACACCCGTAGGCAGCAATGACTCCAGCCGCCGCTGCCACCGCGCTGCTCACCGACCCACACTACGATCGACTGCTCACCCACTGAAAGAGGTGTTCGCATTCGGTTTAATGAATGAAATCTAAATCCATGAATGGTCCGTCACTTGAGACGGCGATTATTATTGCCTTCTGTCACTTGTTGAACTCGAGTACGAACAAAGTGGGTTCTAGTTCTGGTTCTGGTTCTCTTTTTGGGCGGTTTTCTGCTGGCCCAAGCAAAGTTGTATGTCGTCGGTCGGCTGGTGCGATAAGGGATAAAAGACTGCATAAGAACGCAAGCGGCTGACTTGACATGACACACCGTTTCTGTTGCAGGCCTACATCTGATTTATGCAATTTCCTGTCGGCAAAAAGTCAACTTAACACAAATGTACAGAATTGCGGGGTCGGGACGTTTTGGGGTTTATGCAAAGCTGTTAGTTAATGGTTATGATGTGTGTCAGGAGAAACGAAGAGTTCGACGGACTTTTCAGAGCCATAGAAATTGCTATGGATTTGTATGCACTTTTTGACTGACCGTGAAGTTTGCTGCTTGCAGTTAATATGAATGTATCATAAGGATGATAAGGATTCCTTCGGTGGGATATATACATTGTTAGTCAGCATGTTATTGAAATTGTAGTCTTAGTTGGCAGTATTGATAACTGTGAGGACTTCATTACGAGAACAACATCGGTGAAAGGCTTTAAAAAAAAAAGTGGTAAGCATCATAGAACCAAGAATTTCAATTGATTTGCAGGAGGAGTGTGAGTTTATCCCATAAAGTCTTAGCGATTTCGTTTAAGACGGCTCTTATGGCTTGACCTATTCTTCTCACTTTTTCAAAGGTATTCAGCCAGGCGTTCGACGTTCGAGACGGAGATAAATACACCGGAAGACATAAAGGAAGAAGAAAACGGTTTCAAGAAGATGCATGTTGTTCGAAGAAATTGAAGAATGTGAGTTATTGGTAGTCGTCGTCACTTTAATAAAAATAATAATAATAATAATAAAAAAAATAATAATAAAAATAAATATACGACATATGGCCTACTATACTCGTATAAATCCAGTACACCCATTTTTCGGCTAAGCCCCCATGATCTATTGAACATTCTACGGCATTGCCAGAGTATATCGGTGGCCTTAGTTGTTCTTGCAACCAAGTGGTCTAGGAAGGTTAGTTTTGGGTCCAACAGGATACCCAAGTATTTCACTGTACGAGAGGGTTTGAACTGGGTGCCTAGGAACGTAGGCCATCTTAGGAGGTAACGTTTACAGCCTGAGTATCAGCGTCATTCTAGTTGAATAGTTTGCTCAGGGTCAGTTGGTAGTTGGAAAGAAAATATTCGTATCTCTTGTCTTTCCACTTGATGGCTGTCAACGTATCAGCTATATACCAATCAAGCTCTCCCCGTTTAATCTGCCTATCAGATTTGGATTAAAGCAAAAATGATTACGATTTGGGAATTCCGTATTTGTTCATTTCATATAGGTACGAGTATAATACATATTTTCACAGTAAACACAAAAACAAAAGAAGCGGTGAGTTGTGGTGGTTGACGCAGCTGTAATTTATTAAAAAAAAGATCCTTCAGTCTGACTATTTTCGCAAAACTGCCAACTGTGGATCCTATTGACAACATGGAAACATGTAGTAACCAAAATTGCAAGCAAGAACATTTACCACATACGCTCACAAAATGAACGCATAGTTCAAATTTTGTACCAGTAATCGCCAACCCAGTTGACTTGGTAGCCCTGATTATGGGCGCCAATAAAACAACACTCCCTGCTATCGTTTTCCACCAATAAATTGTTACCAATTTGTTGTTATTTCACCGCGGATTCTCTATAAATAGCGACACTACACTCATCCATCCATTTGATCACCTTTCACACTACAAACGAACCCACAAAACATAACCTTTTGGCTCATAGAAAGTATCTATCCAATTATGTGCTTCTAAATACTTTTAACACCTTCTAATCCAGTTAAAAAAGAAACAACAAAACCAACATTTATTGACAATCCAAAAGGAACTCCAACGTAACGAAACCTACCACAGCAACCACTATTCTATTCCCTCTCTCTCGCACATTTACTCTGTCTCCCCCTATGTCCGCCTTCTTAAACAGCTGGCAGACCTGCTGTATTTAATGCTTCGACTTCATGGGCATATTTAGTCTTGTTGAACCAATAATTTCAATTATTTAAGCCGATGTACGAGTAGTCTAGTCACTTTATAAGACATAAAGTTATCGGGTTACATCGATTTCCCGTTACCCCCCACTACCACCCCCTTGGCGTTGCCATCGGAAGAAAACAAATCACTTCGACTTCGCAACACCACCGCATCAACAGAGCGGGATAAGGTGAACTGCAAGGCTGCTTTGGAGACAAATGCTGCATTTGTCGCGCGGCTCCAAGAATGAGGAGGAACTGGTGGCAGAACGGTGGTGGCTTGTTCCAAATCTGGTTACACTCTAACACGACACAAGTGCACAGACCGTTTCTATGCGCTGGCACTGCAGCAAATGCAAAATTAAGAAATACGAACTGCGTTGAACCACTTTCGCTACACCTCGTCGTCGCCGATGAGGTCTATCTGACAGCTCATGTTTACTCACCGAGTTGGTGAATGGTTTCTTTCACATGCGTAGCCATACCGCGCCTCCCATCCTACAATCTGAGAATCATTTACGCTATCGCCAGAGCTTATGGCGAACGCATCAGAAAGCCTGTAAAATCGATTTGTTTACTGGGTCCGCTGGAGAAGTGAACGTGCGATGTGCCCTTCTTTTCGGATTGAGGTTTACATGCACACAAACGAGTGCACTCATACTTCTTTGGCCCGTTTTCGGTTTGTTCTTTTTGCATATTCGCGTTTCCAGTGCTACATGGCTCCATCCTCCCACTCCCCGGACGACCACCTGGTTTCAGGCATTTTTATAAGTGTAGTGCCATGTTTGGGGGCCTTAAAGTTCACAATATACGCACACCGTGCCGAATGCTTTTGGCCCGGTGCGGTGTCAGATTTCGTTACAAGTGGCCGGCATTCGTTTCGGCACTAATTGGCTAAGAGTTGTTCGCGATGGTTGGCGGCGCGGCGGTCGCTGATGACCGCTTTTAAATTCGACATTTTATTATTATGATGGGGACACCACAACCCGCGACTGTCTTGCTGGCAGAGACATTTTGTGAAGTTCGGAAATGCATGCATGCTGCTGACCGCCACAGCATGATTGTTGGTTTATAGATTAACTTGAAAGGCCGCTCATTTCGCGTTATAAAATTAATTTTCAATTTAGAAAAACTCTTCTTCCATTTGGCTTGGCACACGAATTTTGCAGCATTGAGTCGTTTTATGGCGGCTAAACAGTTCATGATGATTGGAGTGGCTCCCCTCCCAGTCGTTGTGGAAATTTAAGATGCATTTTGTTCAGATTATCGTGGTGCTGGTGTTCGGTGTCGGCCGTGGGTGGAAAGAGGATGACGTTTGCGTTTGGTGTCCCGATCCTTAGACGCACGGTCTCATGTTACGTTTACATAAATGCTATATCTACGGACACACATGATTACATAACAATTTATCCACTTTGGTGCAACGTGACGTAGACTCAATGCGTCCACCGTAAGCACTATGAAAATGCTTATAAAATACGCGGATAAACTGCACATGAACGCGTTCTTTGACGTGATATAAACACTCATTTGTGAACACATGAACGTATGTACATACATACATAATTGAAAAGAACTTTCGGCGAATACTGGGAATATAATGTACATCTTGTTTTATAAAGAGGAACTGCAAAGTTCTATTTTAAATTTATGCAGAAGCCTTTCATCTAATGAAGTTTTACAAAATTGTAATTCAAGAAGATCTGAATATAAATAAAAATTCAATGTTCGCCGAGAAACTTGTCATGTTATTTATTGCATTGATTGTACATATGTACATATATGGAAAACTAATAAGAAACAAATACCTTTTCTACGAAATTGAATGACAGTAGACTCTCGATAACGTGAACAATTAAAAACAAAGCCAGTTCAGTATTAGTATTGACAACGACTTTCTATCTTTTTGTAGGAGTTTTCTAGTTCTTGTTTTGTCATACTTTGGCCATAGTCCTCTCGATATCACACAGGTGTTGCGAGTAAGTAAAACTAACACAAGGAAAACGAGTCAAGAACTCCAGAAAGACCTGGAGAAATCTGGGGTGAAGATTCACGACTCTACGGTGCGTAGACGACTGTTGGAAAGAGGAAGAAAAGCCATTAGACCGCAGAAGAAACAGCTCCTGACTGCTCCAATGATGAAGAAAAGACTGAATTGGGCAAAGAAGTACAAACACTGGACTGTGGAAGACTGGAGAAAGGTATTATTTTCAGATGAGACAAACTTTTTAGTGCAATGAAAACCTTACTGCGGCCCATATTGTTCAAACTGTGACGCACCCAGACAAGAAGATGTTTTGGGGCTGCTTTTCTTACTCTGGACCTGGTACGCTCATTCCAGTTAAAGGTATGATGAATAGCGAGAAGTATAAAACAATGCTTGACTCTCGCTTAGCGCAAGAGCTGCAGAAAGTTCAAGCTACTGGAAAGCCCATTTTTCAACAGGATTCAGCTCCGTGTCATGTTTCCCGGACAATGCTGAAATTTGGATTAGCCGGGAAATTCACCAGATCTAAATCCTATTGAAAATATATGGGCAAGGCTAGGATGAAAAGAATGGACTGCACAGCAAAATTAAAAATGGTCGAAGCAGTAATTCAGGTGTGGTTTCGAGAAGAGGCGATTCGAGAAAATTGCAAAAATTTGGTAGATTCTATGCCAAAAAGAGTTGAAGCTGTTATAAAAGCTAAGGGAGGACACATTTCATATTTAATGTGAATGAAATAAAAAAATGTATACGCCTAACAAAATATTATTTCAAATAAATCAATTTTATATGAAATTTTTCTGTGTTTACATTAATTCGCACAATTACTTACTTAACGAGCTCCCGACCCGTGAAGAGTCTCTGCCTGAGACACAGCAGCCTTCCACTCTCTTCGATCCAGGGCACGCTGCTTCCAGTCGTCTAGACCAAGCGCACTGGCATCCGCGGTAGCTTGGTCCTTAAACCGAAGTTCGGTCTTGCTTGTCGTCTCGAACCTGGGGGCTGTGATTCGAAGATCCTCTTTACTGGAGCATTGTTGTCCATTCGCTCGATGTGGCCGAGCCAGTGTAGTCGACGTGTTTTGGCTTTTCGGACTACATCCACATCTTGCTACAGCTCATAGAGTTCGCGGTTGTATCTTCTCCTCCATTTGCCCTCCTCGCATACGGTACCGAATATCCGACGAAGAATTTTTCTCCCGAAAGTGTTCAAAATCTGCTCTGCTTTCCTGCTTATCGTCCAACACTCGGCTCCATACAGCAGAACTGGCAGGATCAATGTTTTGTAGAGCATGCATTTTGTCTTTCGAGTTAGGAGTTTTGAACCCATTTGTTTTGCCAAACCGAAGTAGCAGCGGTTTCCTAGGGTAAGTCTTCGTCGAATCTCCACTAAGGTGTCATTCGTGGAGTTGATGTTTACTCCGAGGTAGGTAAACTCGTTAACCACTTCGAAGTTACTGTTGCCAACAGTGACGTTTTGTCCTAGGCGGTGGACAGATGCTTCTTTGTTTGTTGACAACATGTACTTGGTTTTGTCCTCATTCACTTCAAGGCCAACTCGTTTCGCCTGTTCTTCAATTGCCGTAAAAGCCTCTAAGACGCGACCGATAATGTCGATGTCGTCCGCGTATCCCAGTAGCTGGACAGATTTGTAAAAGATAGTGCCTTCCGTGTTTACACGTGCCCTGCGCACTATCTGTTCCAGCACAAGATTGAAGAAGTCACATGACAGCGCATCTCCTTGCCGAAATCCGGTGCATGTTTGGAATAGTTCGGAGCAACTGCTTCCAAATTGCACGTTGCACCACGTGTTTTCCAGCGTCACGCGGCATAGCTGGATCCGTTTAGCCGGGATCTCGAATTCGGCCATCGCCTTGTAGAGCTCAAGACGATGAATGCTATCATATGCGGCTTTGAAGTCGATGAAGAGATGGTGAGTCTCGACTTGAAATTCGTTGGCCTTTTCCAGGATCTTTCTTAGTGTAAAAATTTGGTCGATCGTCGATCTGCCGGGCCGGAAGCCACACTGGTACGTGCCGATTTGTGTGCTGCAGAAAGGTTTCAGACGTGGATAGGATCGCATAGGAATTCGCATAATACTATATGATATTGGTTACTTTGGACACGACATTAGAGTCGTCTATATCGTCGTTCCATTCATGGTTGTTTTCAATTGTACAGCCCACCTAGGCAAAAATCTTAAAAAAATAAAAATCAAACCTCAGAAAAAATAGCACCGAGGAATGTCTTTGCATTCTCCACGAACGAACTGACATGTAACTAACCAAAACTGTACAAAACGAGATGTTTTACCAAGAAAAACAAATTTCAAGTTGCATCTTGCTTGAATTTTACAGTTATTTTGAGCAGAAATTATTGTTCACGTTTTAGAGTGTTCAGGATTTGTTCACGTTTTAGAGATGTCAATGTCAAAAAAAAATATGTTCACGTTATTCAAAGTTCACATTAACCGGTGTTCACGCTAACAAGAGTCTACTGTATAATTAGAAACAAAAATGTTTCTACCTAAAACTCAATTTGAATGTATTATTTTTTTTTTTTTTTTGAGAAAGTGTAGGGCCTTCATTCAGTAGCAAGGAGCTTAATCACCGCGCCAGTATCAAAAACCTTAAATCTAGCCAGCGAAAAGGTAGGGCAGTCACAGTTGCAGAGGGGTGTAACTTAAAACAAACTGCGGGGTTTAGCAAAGGAGGAGAGGGCCTTAGGAACGCCAATGGGTTTCTGCCTTTTTACCACAGATGAGAGGAACCGTGGTGGACCATGAGCATGATGTAGTGGTAAGTGCGTTGGAGTAGTACGCAATGCTGGCCGGGTTCAATCCCAGCAAAACACCTAAAAGTTTTTGCACGATGCCACCTCTTTCGAATGTCTGACAAGCGTTCAAAGGGTATTATTTGTCACGAGTAGCTTTTCAACTCGCCGGCCGTGCGGAATCGGCAAAAAACTGTCTGTCCATTTGTTTGGTCAGCCTGCAAACAGAAGAGTTGCCTCATCTTCCATTCTATTTACTGGAGACCCAAAAGAAAATGCTCGCACAGACCATCGACGCTGGCGAACTCAATGTGGGTTCAGGTCCTGAGAAATCCTCTTCTGGACTTTTTCTAGCTTTTCTGTTATTCAGTTATGTCCTGGGATCCCAGAGTTTCAATGAGTTCTGGCTTTTGGCTAATTCAATGTAGTTTTGCCTTTTTGCAAGACTATTTAAGCCGTAAGCGCAGCCTGACTATCACTACAGATGCAAATATGTACTTCACCGAACACTGTACTGTACTTACAACGCTTTTTACATATAAACATACATTGTACATATATATGTACGTTGTTTCAGAATGAATGTGTCAGATCATTATCTTGCATTAATGTGATTCCAGGACTTATTATTTGCAAATTCGGTGGGAAGGTGGATTCTTCTAATATTTGTCCGCACTTCCTCTAATTCATGATTCCATCGATACGGATGAGGTCTCCAACACCAGCGGAAGAGAAACATCCCCAGACCATTATTGAACCACCTCCGTGCTTAACTGTTGGGAACACATAGCAAGGAAACATATTTTCTCCAGCGGAGCGCCGAACGAAAACTTTCCCTTTTTGTCCAAAAATTTCAAATGTGCGTCCATAAGGCTTTTGACTATTCGGTTGATATTCAATCCTAGTGCTGTTTTACCAATGAAGCCTGTTGAATTTGTTCAACAAAGGTTTTCGAACTGCTACTTTACCATGAAGGTCTGCGCCAGCTAAACGCCTTTTTATCATTGTATTATTGAGATCTGCTTTGAGTGCAAAGATATGCACAGATTTCTGAAGCTGAAAGCCGTCCAATGCTCTTGCATATTAATTTTATAGCCTGGTGCACCTATTTTGGGGCCTAATTATTATGGCACAACGTATAGCTTCACTTTTTTCCTTGTTTCTTCCAATTGGAGGTTTATTTTGTGCTCTTTATCGGTTATTGAAGTTTCAGCACTAACTGGGGGCGGAAAACTATGTGACCTAATTATATAGTTAGAAAAAGTCCTAGTTTTCCGAAACATTATCTAAATTGCAGTTTTTGTATAAATAATTTAATTATTTCCGGTTTACCGTGGGGTTTTATACTAAGCTAATGACGTTTGCAGTACTCCCTACAGTGGTTTATGGTTTGTTTCCACTCCTTTTTATTAAAACTCTTTAATTGCTTTGAGATGTAATAATGTCTAATATCGACCCTAACCGGGTATGAAAAAATGTTGTCCATATGCACATATACATATGTATGTATATGTAAATGGTATACAGCTCATTATAAGTATAATTGTGGAGAAAATGTCCGAAATCTTATGGCCGGCAGTATAGTTGCGAAATACATTCTGCTAAAATGCACTCAGTCAATTTTTCGGTTCTAGTTCAAAACTTTAATATTGGTTTGACAAATAAAAAAGTATTCTAATAGAGACTTATATATCATGGTGTCAATAGTAGGTATATATTTTATGGAAATGAATAAAACTAAAAACTACATTTATCGAATTCTTACGAGCAGACACTTTTTAATTTCAATTTGCACAAAACACTGTTTCTTGACTTAGTGCCTTCTGCTTGTGAAGCCACGATATGGTCTCTTAAAGTTGTCCGATTTGAGATGTAGTATACAGTCGACATGTTCATTTTGAACAACGTTGTTAATTCAGTTAACAGAGCATGTTACTCAAACAATTCCTCTAAAATTTCCGTACCCAAAACTAATCAATTCGATAATTATACCCTGCTGATCATTACCAAGCTGTCCGATCACATTTGCTCGATTCAACACAACTCTAGATTACCTCGAAAAATGTGTTTCAATACACTATCACTATAATGTCTATTCGAACAAAACACAACTCATTGTGGATTTGCTTTGCGGAAATATCGATAACATTTCGATTTCTCTAAAGAACATCGTCGCACATCAATCACAGCAACATAGTTTCTTAAACCAATTACATGTTTTAAATGGATTTGAGGCAATCTCCTCCACCGGTTGCTTGTTCAAACACGGTAGCAGATTGCACAGTAAAAAAAAAAAAAAACAACACACTCCATCCATTAAAGAACAAATTCCATCCACACAACACGGTTGACACTCGACACATGACATCAGTGATCAATTAAACAGATACCCGCCGCTCTTGTATATCCATAACTTTCCAATGTTTCACTCGTCGCGATAAGCAGCTGATACAGCACCAGCAAAAGCGACTCCATGTTCGCCCGATCACAAATTGTAATACAACTACTGTAGAACGCACCTCTAATGGGGTAACATGAACTAATACTCCTTAACCACGACAACAAAATATGTACGAGTATGGCCCCGTTGTCCCACTAATCGCAGAACCATGCGTTATCACAGACAAAAAAGGCACAAATTTCCAATTATCCGCAGGTACACCGAGTAGCGATAAGTAGGCACAGCTCCTCCAGCTACAATACTCCGAACACAATGCGTTCCAAAATGTGTTGCGAAAACTCTTTAACACGGTCCGATGTTATCAGCGAACAAGGAACTAATCCACTCTTGGAGTCGATGTGTGCGCGGTACGGTAGCACCCGCCAACTATCGTATGCTCGTAGTACATTATGTCGTACCCAGCTACTGGGTATTGATAGCTTTTGACACTTTGACTTCGTCAGAGCATATATACTCGTAGACGGAGCCCCGTGCGTGATTTGCTATTCGTGATTGGAGAAATTGCTGCGCCTTCGATTTGAAACGATTCCGGTTGGCATTCATCATCATCGCCGTCATCGCAGATGATTACTCGTACTCGTATTTGGTAGCTGGAGCTCCGCATGGAATATGCCCAAAGGCTATACAATGGTCGTCGTCATTGGTGTTCCGCAACCACCGAGAAAGTTTCACTTGTGGCGTAACGCCATGTAGTCGACAGAGTCTTACATTTATGGCACCCCGAAAACATAGCCAACAACAAAATCACCATCACCATCACCATCCCAGCCACGGGACAACAACAACAACAGCACAAAGTTGAAAGTTTTTAGGAGCCATTAAGGCCTTGTAGTGGTAAAATTAATTACTTGTTGTTTGCGAACATTGTAAACCCACTCCGAGATTTATAAGGCTTGCGTGATGTGCCGCCTTCGTCCTTAATGGATGTTTATGCAGTAGGCACGTCGAGCGAAGGTGTTGTTTTACACACACTCCTATATACTGGTTGATGGAAATCCAGAAGATGGGAATAAATGCAAAGCAGCCCTTGGAGCTACATTTTCACAAGTCATACAACTTGGCAACAACATGACCTGGGGTCGTACGAATGCCTGTTCGAGGCACTAAGTCGCATTTGTTATGTAGAGAGTTGAGTTGTTTGGAGCTGTGTGCTGGTGGCTCTGTCTACATACACACATACATTAATACTATGGAATTTATTGTGTAAAGTGATTTAGAAGAGGGCGCCATACCGAGGTGCTGTTCTTTTGTTGCAAACGAAAACGAGTCGTGGTAAAGAATCTCAAATCGGTTATAAAATTATGAGTTATGAGAACGAGTATCATCCACTTTTGGCGATTACCAATGTGAATTTTCTGTCCTGGATGAGATGGCAGATTATTAAAAGCAGGATTATCTTTATGGGTATGTGCGTGACTATGTACTGTCAGGGAACGACTTATAAAATGGAAAGTTTTGTTTAAAAAGACTTTAAAGCGATTTTTAATGGCCAGACGACTATCGGTTTGTAGTGGTAGTTAAACGATTCTTGCTTCAAACCCCAAGCACCTGCGTTGGTTCAATAAGTGATATTAAAAAATATAATCGAACGACACTTATGTCATTTTCCATTGGACGTCCCGGAGCGTCCAGAATCAAACCGAATTCTTCTGCAATCGTGCAGTCGGCACATACCTATAGTTCTCTTCTTTCGAATCTGAGAAGAGAGTTTCGCTTCTCGATTTCAAGACAGAATCCACACAAGGAAAAACCTATAAAATTGAGCAGAAGCGGTTTTGTTGTTCCATTGGATTCAGAATGAGTGAAACCCCAAGTGAAGCTAATGGAAAACGACATTAGTTTCGAACGCCACCATTGAGTGACATAACTTAAGAACTTTAATTTTAAGACCTGTATTTTGGACTCCGTGTCATGTGTCACATTGCTCAAAAAATGTCAAACCAATCACCCAAATCCAAACCGCCCATAAGGAAATAAAATCTGAAAAATGTTAAATCGCCTAATAGTTTTTGTGGTGATTTAACATTTATTTAGCATATCTATCTAATGTTGTCAAATCGCCCAAAAATATCACTAATTTTGGGCGATTTGGCATTTTCGTTAAATTGAGTTTAAATGGGGATCGCCACGATTGACCGCAAACCAAAATCTCTAATAAAGAAATCTCGCATTTTCAAAATCACGCTCATTATCAAAATTTCGCTTACTATGAAAATCCCGCTTATGAAGAGCAGTCTTGTTAATGTACGTATATAGCATTTAATATAATGCAATTATGTATTTGAGTTTGGAGTAGGTACCTACCTACATAGCTAATATAGAAATTCGAGCGAATTAATAAATATTTTATTTCAATGCGAGATTCTAGTTTTCGAGATTTTGATATTGCGAGTTTTCGATAAACGAGATTTTGTAATTGCGAGATTCTGATAATGCGAGATTATGATAATGCAAGATTTTGTTATGCGAGATTTTGAAAACGTCATTTTAAAATGCGGTCAACCCGTTTAAATGTGCGTTCAAAGTGAATTGTAACAACTACAGTAACGGTCACAGCAGAATGTTGTTGTTTTTTCTTCATATTATGATTATGAAATGAAATATATGAAACGTATATTAGCGCGTGAAGCGGTGCGGTTACCGTTTCGCGCCGTGTATCGCACACGGACCAACCCCCCCCCGTTTGTTTCCCCCTAAATTGTAAGTGAATCCATTTCTTCAATCCTTCATTTCGGATTAAAGCTGTTTTTCTTTTCATTACTTACTTCATTACTTTAGATCGGGCCATTACATTTCTCAGTTTTTAAAAAGTTGACCAGGACAACATCGGATATTGAAGGCTACAGTGGTGTACTTGGACGGATGCTGAACAAAAAAGGAAACTATTTCAAATTCTTCAAAGTTCTACAACATGACTAATTTATGAAAAGCCATAATTCCTCTATTCTTATAGAAAGTGGGGGAATTATTTGTGCCAAAGGGTTGCGATGAAATGCCCATTTCTTCTTTGCGTGATTTGACATTTTTATTTTTTTGTCAATCTGTCATACCTAGTGTTAAATCGCCCAAAAATGTTGGACATTGTGACATTTTTCAGATTTGGAGACTTAGGTGTTGGGCGATATGACACAGATCCGCCTTAAAAAGCCGAAACGTCCAAAATCACTTTTTTGGGTATTTTGACATCATCATCAAAATATAAAAATGTCTAACCGCTCAGGTCTTTTTGGGTGATTTGATGACTACCACACCACCCACAGGCTCTTAGGAGGATATGGTGGGACTTGCCACACATCCAACGAAATAAATCCTTTTTTGCGACAAAAGTTCGATGGTTGCATTATTTTCCGAAATGGTGATATCATTTGGCCGCCCAGATCATGTGATTTGACACTGGAAATTTAAAAGAGAAGTAAGTTGGACTACTACGCAATGCTGCCCGTATACAATCCTACGGTGCAACCTCTCTCGAATGTCTGACAAGCAATCAAAGAGTATCATTTGTCAATGAGCTTCTCAACACTTCAAAACTGTAGGTCCCTTCCATTCGTGCAGAAATATAACGTGCACAAACAAATGTTTACGAAAAGTAGGCCTTGGTTCACCCCGAACTGTAGAGTCATCTAAAGAAGTACGCCTATAAGCCAACAACCATTCAAGAGATAAAGGGCGGGATAATCTGATCAATTAATGAAATTGAGCCGCAATTTTGATTCAGCGTCATCTAAAATTTAGACAAGCCAGAGCCGTGGTGAATATTTGGGTGACAGTTTCTTTCAAACATGATTGTAATAAGCCACACTACTTTAACTAAAAAATAAATCTGAAAACTGTTTGTTTTATTGACACACGATGGTACTGGTAGAACTGTCGAATATAAAAGAACATAATTTCCGCACTTTTTGTACTTTTTGCACTTAACTTTGAATATTGTAGTCCCTTTACTTTTAATAGTAGGTATTAAGAGTTGAGTTTATTTTATTTGAACATTAATTTGCAATTACCTGTTTTTTTTTAAATATGTACCTTAGTCACGAGTCACGGCCCAGTACAGAGTACCACATTCTCTTACCGCGATTGGTTCCTTGGGTAAGTAATATAGACATTCTAGATTTGCTCCATTAATCTAATTAATTTGCCCGGAAACAAGATCGTGCTGTCACTGTCAGAAATTTAGTCTCAAGAAAAATATCACTTTGTTCACGATACAAATATTCTAATTAGCACTGGCGCTCCGTTATAGTCACATAAATTTAGCTTAAGAATTAACTAACGTAATCAATTAATAAATTTACCAGTTCTATACAAATTATACAAATTAACAGAATAAAAGCAACACCTAATTTCATATGAAATTCAATTTAATTTTTTTTTAAAGTAGCAAATAATCAGAAAAAACACCAATGCCAAACATAAGCATAAAAAAAAATACAAACTCCGCATGAATGTGAAAAAAATTGTACCTCGAAAAATAAACAAATTGCAGAATGAACAAATTTTAAAATTCAAGTACGAAACAGATTTGTCATGAAAAGTAGCGGATGGCAACGCGGCCCTGGGCACTAAAATCATTTTGTTTAACTATTAATTCATTTAATATTTAGTGAGAAGGTGAAATTAAAACCAAACTGTAGATAGATTTAGACAAATGTAAGTTCTGAATTTAAACGTAGTGGTACATCTCTTGAAGATGACTCACGTGAAGCACAGATGAAAACATCGAGAACAATATGGTATTGGATGTGTTGGAAGGGGTATGGTTCGTTTCGTCTTTTTTATCTCGTCTTTTTGTTGTTTCGTCTAAGTCGTTTCGCATTTTGTTGTTTCGCATTTTATTATTTAATTTTTCATTTATTTGGTATTTCTTTGTTTCGACAAATTTCATTTCCTTTTCTATTTAGTTCGCTTTAAGTTCATTTCGTCTTTAATTGTTTCGTTTTTCGATTATTTAGTTTTTCTTTTGAAATTCGCGCGAATTTTCTCACTATTACTTTACCCAATGCTCAAAATTAGAAACAAATCGAAACAAACGACGGCGAAATGATTGAAGTGGAACTGCAAAATTTAAAATTTTAAAGTTTAGATTGGAAAAATTAGATACATACATAAATATTTAGTTTTTGAGTTAGATAAGCTAAAGTTTATTCTTATCAGAAAAGTATTTTAAATAACAAAACTAGGTATAAATATATTTAGATGGTCTTTTCCTCTATTAATTAAAATGTACTACAGACGGAAATATATATACTTTCTAATTTAAATTTTTTTGAAAATACCATTGAAATACATATTTGCATCTCACCCAGTAACACGTACCGACTATCAATGAATCATAATCCCATTGATGACAAAATAATCGAATTGCAAAACGCTAGATCTTAATAGAGACAAACTGCGAATCAACCATTGACGAGATAACCTTAGCCTAAGTAATCCATAGCAGTTATAATGGAAATTCGTAACAAGTAAAAACAAAACAAGAAATGCGAAGCAATCGTGAGACGAAATGATTGCAAATCAAAGTAAAAAAAAAGCAAAACATTTTTTGCGAAGTAAACACAAATAATTGGGACCAAAACGAAATGACAGTGAGCGAAATAAAAAAGACGAAACAATGGGCACCCGTGTTGGAAGATAGTTACGGCCTAGGCATATATGTGTATCAGAAGAAACGGAACTGTATATTTGCCATCAAGAATTAAACATAAGACCAATATTTGATAAATGCTGACCAAAAATAAATGAGTTTCACAGCAATTTTTAAACCATTCAAAAAAGAATCTATTGGATTTTGTACGGCCATTTGTTTCTATGGGATTATTTGTATGCATTACCTTATAAAGGTAAAACAATAAATGGCAAAATGGCATTTGGGCCAAATGTGACAAAAAAATCGTGACAACATGATTTTCTTTCACCAACTAAATCACCACCACACAAGAGTGCCTTGAAGGATCTAAAGTACAAATTGTTGGAACATCCACCCAGATTTGTCTATCTCCGACATTTTCGAATCTCAAGAAGTTTGTGGCTAGAAAACGTTTTGGGTGAAACGAAAGGGAAACGTTGGACAAAGTGCATTTAAGAGAGACTATGTAAACAATTTAATCAATTTTTAACATACCTAAACTTAAGTTTTTAACCTACAGTCTTTCACTGCCCCGATGAGAATCTGTCACGCTGTCCTTGTAGAATGGGCAAATGTTTGATGGCTAATCATCGTCGCTTGTTAAGCTGAAGGTTCACGGTTCAAATTCAGATGTCTCCGAAACATTTATTTCTCTCGAAATAAAAATAAGTTGATAAGTAAATATTAGGGGTTAATATCAAAACTACACTGGTAGTAGGATAGTGATATGGCTGAAGAAATTTATAGCACAATCAATAACAGGATACATCTAGAAAAAAAATTCTGTGAATCATAAGCAAGGGCAAAAACTTTGAATAGTACTCAACTCTCCAGTTATCCTGGACACCACCAATAGAGTTAGTTGAAACCAAACCTCTGAGTTTCCCATCACTACGCCGATCTGTCTGTCTCTCGTTCTTCCTCCTCATGTGCTCGCGCTATTTGTAAACATTATAATGATATTCATATCCCCTTTAGTGTGTGTGTGTATATTATAAAAAAAAAGTATTTTCGGCTAATAAAAAAGAAAGTAAAAGGAGCAAAGATGCAGCATTCACAGCCCAACATGATGGCACCTAGGCTTTGTATTATTATGTACGTATTATAATTATAGTTTGTTTTGTTTTGTTTATCAACTTGAGCTACAACCAATCTTGTGGGCAGATCTGAAGGTGGTTCTAAAGGGTGCCAAAATTAACAAAAGAAGCAATTTTAGAGAAAATACGAGGGCGGTCCGATAAGCACTTAGCCTCACCGCCCGATGGTGTCGGTATCGCAAGAGAGATTTACTATCGTCTAGTATATTCTCTTAGACGGCTACTGTCAAAATTTCATCCGAATCGGCCCACGTGCGGAAGCCAGCTTGTCCGCGAATTTTCGAATGAGGAGGTCGCCGCCGCCACGGAGGCCTAGAATATAATGTCGCGATAACGAGCACCATTGTGTAATTTATGCTTGACCAGACCAGCCGCGTTTTCAAAGAAGAATGGTCCGATGATCCCTTCAACCCAGAAGCCACACCAAACAGTGACACATTGTACATGCATAGATATGTTTGTTTCTCACTCGTGGATTTTCTGAACAACAAATTCGACAATTTTGGCAATTAACAAAGCCATCAAGATGAAAATGAGCCTCTTCGCTGAAGATGGTTTTGTTTGAAAACTCAGCATGCACATGTTTTTGTTTCATAATCGATTCAACGAACTCTCTTCGTTGTGCGTGGTCAGTAGGCTTCAGATTTTGAGTCAAAAGATGCAAATCTTTCGTGAGAATACGCTTTAGAAAGTTTCTCGCAATATCCAATTCTTGACCCTGGACTCTCAGCAATATTTACACGAACGGCTTCGATGTTTTTTGTTGAACGACTTGTTGAAGGACGGCCAGAGTGTCAATAATATTTGGTCCAGTCCCTCTTCATTTTTGAATTAATCTCATTACGGTTGATGATAATCACTATTCCGATAATATTTTGTACGAACTGTAGCTTCCAAATCTTTATTATTTTTAAAATATTGCTCAATAATGGAAACACTTTGTTTTTTCACGTAGCATTTTTAAAAATCCTGAACTGTCAGCTGTCACGCTGTGCACTGCTGCAATCAAATGAAATAGTGCCTAGTCCGGCAGTAAGTCATCCTTCCAGCGCTTTAGTCCTTTAAGTATAAATTTGGTGATCATTACCGGAAATATATGCACATATCGATCTATTTCTTGAAAGATCATCTATGTTCCTCCAATACCACTAGAGACCTCGTAGATGCTGTATACTTTTATTCAGTGATATAATTGCCTAGACATTCTACAATGTCAAACGAGCTCATAAAGAAGTGAAAAAGTATGCCTTAATATAAAATTAGCATTTTAAGACCAAAGTCCATAAAACACTGAAAAAAATATGGCGCCAAAACAGTTGTATACTCGTACACGAAACATCCAACTTGATAAATTTGTTATTGAAATTTTATGTATATTTCTAAAAGTTTGCATATAGGTACACCCATTTTTGTTATTGCCGTTATTAAACACGATTTTTAAGCTTTTTTATGGCACATTAACAATTCTAGTAGCAGACCTTTCCAGTGGTCAGTAATTAGACCGGTTTTTAAAATTTGTGTACATACAGGGAAAAAAAAAAAGATGTCGGAGGTATATGAATATGAGTTAAGACTTTTGTTATTTATAAACTTGAAACATTTGGTTAATTTATTTATTGTAAATAAATTTGTTGGTTTAAGAGTTCAATAAAATACAATTAGCTGTTCACTTACGTAACTTGCCTTTTCTTCCACACTTATTACAATTCTCGTGGCTTGAATCTTTTAACTTGTTTTCATTGCTGTCAAGATTTTAATTAAGAAAACAAAAAATATATGTACATATATGTATATACTCGCAGCGATAGAGTGGTTTCCTAAAGCTACATTTTGAACAAATCACCAGTGCCGGTTTTAGCACTACCAGCGCGAGATTTCTACGGCGTGGCGCCCCCTATCTGCTATTTAAACCCATGTGAAAACAAGGAGGGAATAAAACCAGCCAAAGAATAATAACCATATGTATTTGAAAAAAAAAAAACTAAAATAATTTTACTTTTCTCGCCTTCCTATCGGAAAATTCTCTTATGACACCGAGATCTATGTTTTCTTCAGTTTCATTTTCGATTGACAAAGTCGCCAATTTTGTCAATCTAGATTCATATTTTGTCGATCGGCTTATGAGTTTATCGGCTTAGATCTTTAAACTGCTCGACCTCGTGAGAGACTTAAGCATCAGTTTTGTCAATTCCAATAGCCAATAACGGACGGCTTTAACACGGCTTATGCTTGCTTCCCAACGTGTTTCACTGCATTTTTAATAGTATATTATCCTAAGTCATCGGTTAGAATTTTTTACCTCTGTTGCGCTTCTTAATACGTCAAAAATAATGCTAGCTCTTTTTTATTATGTACAAAGCTAAAAAAGGATAAATAATAAGTTTTGTCTATTGACGGGGATTCCCGGTAAAATGTACAGAAGTACTCGCGTACCAGTGTTGCCACCTAAGCGATTTTGTCGCCAGATTTAGGGAATTGAAGACTCTTACAGGTGACCTGGCCGCTGCGCTGCCAAAAATGCAACAAGTCACAATATGCAACTGGATCGGCCCCTCTTCATGTCTGGCGCCCTGGTCGGTTGCCCAACCGTGCAATACCCTGCCGCCGCTATTGCACATCACGATAATTAAATAACAATTAGGAATAGTTTTGACTAGCTTAAGGGGGAGAATATCTTCTATTCTAAGTTTCATTCTGTGTCCGACAATAGGCTCTAAAGCACGGGTGGCCAACGCGGAGACCGGGGCCGATAATTATGTTGCGGCCCGCGGCTAGGTCAAATGAACATAAATATTAACTTCATTGTTTATATCACCCTGAGTCATTCGTATCACATATTTTTAAAATATAGCTAAGAGAAATTTTGAAATATCTTGGACAAAGTTTGGAAGAATTTTATCAAACGAATTTGGACAAGGGCATATATCCTGCGCATTAAAAACATGCTCTGCCAATGGTTCTTACTTACTTACTTAGGTGGCCTCAACCAACAACCTCTTCCAGTTAGCTCGGTCCTTAGCTAACCGCTCCCAGTTGCGCACTCCAAGTTGGTTGAGGTCTTGTTTTACTTGGTCGCGCCATCTTAGTCGAGGTCGTCCTCTGCTGCGCTGACCCTCCGGGTTAGAGTTGAATATTCTCCGAGCCGGAGCGCTGATGTCCATGCGCTCTACATGTCCTAGCCATCTTAAACGCCCAATGTGCAGTTTTTTGACCAGGCTGATGTCGCTGTACAGCTCGTACAGCTCGTCGTTGAATCTTCTCCTCCAAAGCCCGTCAACGCAAACGGGACCGAATATCCTACGAAGGATTTTTCTCTCAAAGCGACCAAGGAGATCTTCATCCGCTTTCGATAAAGTCCATGCTTCAGCTCCGTATAGCATGACTGGGATGATAAGGCTCTTATATAGAGTCTCCTTAGTCGATCGGGAAAGGACTTTACTGCTCAATTGCCTTCTTAGCCCAAAGAAACAGCGGTTGGCAAGAGTAATCCTTCGTTTGATTTCCGACGAGATGTCATTTTTTGATGTTATGGCAGAGCCGAGGTAGACAAAGTCATTTACTACCTCAAAGTTGTAGCTGCCTATTGTGACGTTCTGTCCAATTCGTCGATGTTGGGTGTCCCTTTTTGTTGACAGCATATACTTAGTTTTGCCCTCGTTTACTGCTAAACCCATTTTGGCCGCTTCCATTTCTATACTCGCGAACGCACCGGTGACAGCTCACTGTGTTCTACCAATGATGTCAATATCGTCGGCGTATGCAAGTAGTTGAACGGACTTTTGAAAGATCGTTCCTTGTGTGTTGGCTTGTGAGTTTCGAAAAATTCTTTCAAGTATGATGTTGAAGAAGTCGCATAACTGCGCATCACCTTGCCTGAATCCTTTTTTGACATCGAAGGTCTCGGTGAGGTCATTATCGACCTTGATGGAGCAGCGAGCATTCTCCATCGTCATCCTGCACAGACGGATGAGTTTGGCAGGGATGTCAAAACTAGACAGGGCTCTATATAGTTCATCCCTCCAGATGCTGTCATAGGCGGCCTTGAAATCGATGAACAGGTGGTGGGTATCGATTTTGACTTCTTGGGTTTTTTCCAGGATCTGCCTGAGTGTGAAAATTTGGTCTATGGTGGACTTTCCTGGCCTGAAACCGCACTGATAGGGGCCAATCAGGTTGTTGACGAAAGGCTTCAAGCGTTCACACAATATGGCAGATAGGATCTTGTAGCCGATGTTCAGGAGACTGATGCCTCTGTAATTGGAGCAATTGAGAGGGTCTCCTTTCTTATGAACCGGGCAAACGATGCTGAGATTCCATTCATCTGGCATACTTTCATCTGACCAAATCTTAGAGATGAGTTGGTGTATGCTCACTACCAGTCATCTCCAGCTGCTTTAAATAGCTCTGCGGGTAAACCGTCAGGTCCAGCAGCCTTGTTGGACTTAAGCTTGGATATTGCTATCCGCACTTCGTTTTGATCAGGTGGATGGGAGTTTTGGCTATCATCATCTAAGTTGAATGGTTCATTCTGCCTGACAGCGGAATTTTGGTCGTCATCGCCATTGTACAGTCTGCAGAAGTAGTCTGTCTTTCCAAATTCTCAGCACCGACTGTGTTTCTACTACGATGTTTCCATCCGCGTCTCTACAGGTTTCTGTACGGGATTTGTTTTGCTGGCACATTCTTTTTACCCTCTGGTAAAACTTCCGTACATTGTTCCTGGAGTAGCATCTCTCAATATCCTCGAATGCACGGTTCTCGTGCTTTTTCTTTTTCCTTCTAAGAAGCCGATGTTCTTCTCGTCTCTTTTGCTCGTAGAGCATGCGAGCAGATCTAGTCCTTCTTTGCAGCGCCGCTTTATACGCTTGTTGTTTTCCGGCGTTAGCTAGGCTGCACTCTTTATCAAACCAGGGGTTTCGTGGTGGTGGTCGTTTGAAACCCAGCACATCATTCGCGGCACTTATGATGGCTTGCTGGCAGTGTTGCCACTGGTCTGCTGTACTAGCTGTTGCTGCGGTAGGACTCGTAGCAAGATATGCGTTCTCTGTAGGCTCTGGCGGTGTCTTGCGATTGTAGCTTTTCGACATTGTACTTTCTCACAGTATTTCGTTGTTGTGGCGCTGTGGATATCCGCATTCGTACCTTGGCTAGAACAAGGTAGTGGTCCGAGCCAATGTTGGCCGTCAGGAAGGTTCGGACATCCAGAATACTGGAGGCATGTCTGGAGTCGATTGCAATGTGTTCGATTTGGTTGACGGTTATTTGATCCGGAGACCGCCATGTCCCCTTATGGATATTGAGATGTGGAAACTGTGTGCTTGCTATACTGACACTTCGCCCCGCAGCAAAGTCAATCAGCCTTAGTCCGTTTTCGGACGTGGTGTCGTGTAGGCTGTGCCTTCCAACCGTCCTACCAAAGATGTCCTCTCTTCCTATCTTGGCATTAAAGTCGCCCAGTACGATTTTAACGTCATGTCTAGGGCATTGCTCGTATGTTTGGTCGAGGAGCTCGTAGAAACTATCTTTGGTAGCATCGTCTTTTTCTTCTGTGTCAATGGTTCTGCTATTCGAAAACACTTATGCCTGTGAACAGCGTGAAGCACATCAAATCATATATGAGAACACGAATTACTGATGTTCATTTCAAAAAGTAGCGACATCAACAGTCGAGATCAATTTTATTTTGATAGACTTAGATCTGCAAAACAAAGTCAGATGTCTCACTCTTAAATATTTTTAAATTATCTAATAAATATGTTTTATACTCAGATGTTTTTTTTTTGCAAAAAATAGCACATTATGTACTCTTTACATTAAACCAGCAAACCAGAAAGCGACGATGTTCTTATTTTAAAAAAAAACGATTGGTGTGTGGCCCGGCAGGAGATTATAATTCTCAAATTTGGCCCACCTGTTGAAACTTTGGTCATACCTGCTCTAAAGGTTACCACATCGCGCGAAAGAACGGTTCGCAACTATTATAACTTCATCTTACATGTTCAGTTATTATTTCATGAGGCGAACATGTTCGAATCGTTTTGTACAACTTTCTGACCACATTTAGTCACAATGCTTATCAGTTATTATTTCATGACATCATACAAAGATTCCAAAACAAAGTGCTGAGGAGTATCGTAAATGCACCATGGTACATAAGGATTAAGGACCTCCACAGGGACTTGGGAGTGGAATTCGTCACGGAAGAAAATAAAAAAAATGCACGAAGGCACGAATCAAGACTTCAAGTACATACAAACACTGAGGTAGTAAAACTCTTAGACAACGCAAACATAGTGAGAAGGCTCAAAAGGACAAAGCCATTTGAATTGGTCTAGATCTCTAGATAAAAGGGACCACCCACGCATTTTATAATCTGTGAAGAGACGCTGATGGGCGGAACTCTTGAAACAACGAATACCAAAGAATCAGCATAAAATTACTTATTAGCCCAAGTGAATAGATCGCAATTATGTGGGAGGGGGTTTTAGTCGGTAAAAATCCGGCATACTGATTACTTGGATTATCAGTATCTTTTGAAAATTTCCCCTTCCTCAAAAAAAAAAAAAAAAATCTTAGGTACTTGTAGACATCAAAAGCATAGTAAATAATAATAGTTAAATAAATTAAACCCATTGATCTACTCGAATTTTTAAAATTCTTCAAAATCAGCTGCTTTAATTATAAAGTGTGTTATGTGTTGGAGGACTGACGCGTTGAATAAGAAATAAAATCACTGAAATTACAGTATAAGCTTAGGTTTGGACTATAGCGTCAGCTTCTTTCAAAATTCTAATAGATCGTTGCTCTAATACGACCGACAAGCAAGCATTCAAACATTCAGACAATTCCAACAGAACTTTTTTTGTGCAAGGGATCTTTTCAATTCTAAAAGCTTACTTGCGGTAATTGATCACTTTACATAAATGATCATGTAACCGAATGCTGTTATCAAATCAAAATCTGTGATGGGATCGGCTTAGTTGATTGTTGATGATCACATTTTTGATAGCCAAATTTGATGATCACACCAAACTCGCTCCATGTACTCGCAGGATCGTTTAGCAGGTTAGATTGGTGCTGGTTATTTTATTAATTTCTGTAAAACGATTACAAAATTATTTTTCATTGGCAGCGCGACTTGCGTATTTCCAAATGAAGTGAGATATTTACTTTCGGTACTAACACTTCCGGAGTTATTAGTAGAAACATGGATAACGTTCTGAAAGGATTATTTTCGGCCTACTGCTACTTATTATTCAGTCTTGAGAATACTGTTCCATCCAGTTGGAACAGCTACATGGACAATTAAAGGAAATAGGAGATATCCTAACTCTCCACCAAATTACAAATATTTCAATTGATTAATTTTCAGTAAAGTAGTTGAAAAGTTGGACGCTTAACCCAATTTGAGTAAGCAACCTTATCAATTACGTTGTTATGGAAGTTAGCAGCGATCACGATCAAACATTTTTCTTTCAACAATTCGAATAATCAACTATGGAAAGTCGTATAAAAAGAAATAGGTACCGAGGAAATAATTAAAAATAAAAACACATTTTTTCTGCTCTGAAAAATATATTAAAAAAAAAAAAACAACATGTAGGTATCCTCCCATGTTACTCCCATGATCTCTGGAGTGGACACGAAGTGCGTAGCCCAAAGGTGTAAAGTCAGGAAGAAGTGCACTGGAAGTATTCAAAGGATATGCGATCAGTTCGCGTTGTGGGATACAGAGCTGCCTTATTATAATATATTGAATATTCTAACAGATTATGATAATTGTAGTTTCGTGTAAAGATAAAATATAACATAGATATATGTACATACGTAGGTGAGGTATACATGCACTAACATAAATATTTTGTTATTCCGATATACAAATCATATATGTACATTCATAAATAAATATATGTACTTATACGAAACTAGAAACCGGAAAAGCAACTAGCAAATTACCGTGTAGACCGATAAGAATGAACTGTTTTGGGTAAGAGGACGGAATCTCTTACAAAACAAGGGAAGTTGCTCGGAGCGGAACCATTTTCTTCAATTGGAAGAGGAATGGTAGAGAAATAGACCAACAAATGGCTCACAGCAGAACATTGGAGAAGATCGACAGCCGTGGAACGATGTTCTAAGGATGATCCAGAGAACATTGAAATGGGTACTCGCGTTATGAAAAATTGGGGAATCATCTAATGAAGATGGACCCTATAGAAGACGATACTTGTAAACTATGCCTGGATGAAGTTGAGACAGCGGCACGTATACTGTGTCAATGTCAGGTACTGACAAGCTGATAAATGGAAATCTCGAGACATCATTGGCTGGAAACCCATATGATGAAACAGAATGTCCTAAAACAGATGCTAGCGTTAACATGAGGAATCACATCCAGCTGAGAACTGTGGAGAAATTCAGGGTCTCCCTGGATAATATTTCCAAGACACAATGTAATAAGGTGGAGGCACAGCAATACTTTCAAATTAGTACAATAAAAGGAAGTCAGTCATTGGTCGGGATCATCTTGGGATTGTTTACAAATCTTGCTGGACATAAGCTTTATAGATAATCTATTCCTAAGCCAATACCAGGAACTGCCAGTCGTACTAGATTCCTGCGCCTGCGAGTGCATTTTTCCGCAGTTTTAGATGATAGATAGTTTTTAAAAAGTTTGTCTTTGAAAATGCCTTTTTATATTAGGTTTATACAAATACAGGTACCTTTTTGAAACCATTCTGCAGCTAAGGATTGAAGACATCCAGGCTATGGCTTGCGCGTTCCTAAAATTCCCTTTATCTGCTCAATAGGAGCAGACCGCGTAGTATATAATCCCGCGCTGATATCAAATTTCTAAACATTGGGTCACTAAAGGCAAACTTATGTAAATAATAGCATTGTATGTATGTAGAGTCGTTTGGGATAAGAGTGCGCAGCGGGTAAGAGTACGCAGTGCCATTTTCTCCAGCTATGAAAGAATTAGCAGAAATCGCTAAATGAGAAAATGTGTGCTTTACTAACCGCCAATGAAGAACAACTTCTAGGAAAATTTTCCAATTGACAGTACAAAGAAAAACAACCAGATTTTGTTAAAAAAAAGTTCATTTCTAAAAGTGTGTCAGGAAAGCGTGGCAACTCAATACTCCAAATGTAGTATGTAGGCATAAACAGTGTATATGTGTGTTTGATTTAAGATACAATTTTAGTGGATAATATTATTCGTTCTTAGATTTTCAATACAATAAAAAGAGGGTAAGAGTGCGCAGTGCTTTCTTACCAAGAATTTAGTTCTTTACAATCTTAACAATTTTTGGGCTATTACTTTCTGTCGTAAGATGCAACGAGCACATCATAGTCGTATGCGGTAGGTCGCAGCTCGTAGCTAAACTATCTTTCTGTTTTTGTTCTTCCAGAAAAATGCCTGGCATCTACCAAAAACTAACGGAAAGGAAATTGATAACCCAGAAGCAAATTTGTGAGGCTAGGGAGCTGATTTAAAATGGAAGCATTCCATGAAAGGCTACCGAAGAACTTGGTTTGAGCGAAAGCACAGTTTCAAACCATTTAAACTACGAAAACTGTGACTTAAACTGGTTGCGCACTCTTACCCATACCTCTGCGCACTCTTACCCTGACTTCGGGGCAAGAGTGCGCAACTTGACTTACTTTGGTTTTTTGATCAAAACATATGAAATATTGAAAAAAATATAAAATATTTTTGTATTAATTTGCTCTTAAAATATATAGCTACCAACTAATAGGCTCTTTTATTTGTTATCTGTTGTAAATTTGTCAGAATTTAAGCCGGAAGTAGAAAATGCGCACTCTTGCCCCGAACGACTATACATATACATAGTTGGGAACGCTTCTAAACAAGAAAATTGTGCTAGGCTGCATTACCAATAACACATTAGGAATTGAGTAAACATCAATTTTAACAGGGCATGCCAGCTCTTTAATTCACTCTCAGGAGACATGTTGCAGCTAACCATTTACAGCTATTTTAGAACATAATTGATAGACATCTGCAGGTATCTTGGGATATTTGATATCTCCTGAAAATATGTCAGGCTCTGAGAGAACTTCTTCGGAACTAAATCTAGAAAGCATATCAAATATCTCATTTATGTCATCTTGTTGTATCATGGTATCCAGAGTAGATTCAGTTTTAGTTTAAACTTCCGATCGAATTCAAATAAAGTTATATCTTGCAGAAGTCTTAGAAGCGGCCTGACTGTCACTACAGATACACATACTTCGTCCCTGTCGCTTGAAAACAACATACATAGGTACATACATATTTGGACAATAAATACTGAAGTAAAGAGCAATCATGCTAAGTTCAAAGCTATTTTACCCTCAAACAAGTGATGGATCAAGAATTGGAGCCTGACTTTTCTTTTCGTTCACTAAATGTTTTTATGAAATTTATCTGGAGTGAAGAATATGGAATCGTGGAATAGTGCTGTTGTTTAGGAATAGCCCCGTCGCATCGGTCTGATGTTTTTGGTCCTTGGCATCGTTATAACTTGACGTTGCCAGTTAGACAGCTTCTGGAGAACCAAAATTAAGGTGATGATTTTGTGAAGGAAAGCATCTTCCTACGTGTTATGATGTTTATTCATCTGAGTCACAAATAATCGTTGTCCAATCCATGAGAGACTGTTGCATACTTCACTAGCCATAGCCATTATTTTGTGAGATTTCAAAAAGAGGCAGTGATTGCGTCACGTCGTAAGTATTTTTCAAAAATGCAGTTCAACGTATGTGACTTTCATTAACGCCCCCATGATAATCAAGGGAGTTCAAAATAACGGAACTACCTAACACAAACAAAAAAATAGTTTGTGGTCATGTCGAAATCCACTGGGCAAAGAGATCCTTGATTTGACGACATACAGCTTTTATTTATGGCGCTTTGTGTCCATATTGTATAAATATCATCCTCTAATCTTCTACAATTAAATCCATGAAAGACTATTGTCTAACATTATATTTAAAAATATACCTATAGCAGATCTTCTTAATAACAATTGCAGTGCGAACTTGATTAAGTAGCTGGATGCTGGATGTGCCCAGCAGCGTATACAAAAATATTCTCTTTGGGTATTTGTAATAAGTTGTCTACTGGAAGGAGACTTCCAGCTAAACGCTACACTTGTCTTTGCGCCTTAAAAGTTTGCATGAATCCTTGCCCCACAATTTGCTTAGCACCAAATGAAGTCACTTGAAAAGAATTATTATATGATCGTATAGACTGAATGAATTGCTTAGATAAAGGATTTTTCATAGATATTAACCCTCGCGAGTATAGAAATGGAAGCTGCTAAAATGGGATTAACGGTAAACGAGGGCAAAACAAAATATATGCTGTCAACAAAAAGGGACACCCAACATCGACGGACAGAACGTCACAATAGACAGCTAAAACTTCGAGGTAGTAAAGGACTTTGGCTACATCGGCTCTGCCATAACATCAACAAATGACATCTCGTCGGAAATCAAACGAAACGCTGGAAAAAGAAATCCATGAATGCTCCTGCCAATCAAGTACAATTTAGAAGTCTTACCGATTTGCTTTTACGTATAGAGTTTAGGTTCTACCGTTAGCTGCAACGTACCCAGATATCAGCATTAATTGGGATAGAGACATAGGCCTTTATATAGTGCCTGGAAGAAGCACACAGAGGTGACTATCGAGAAAGCGACACGTCACAGGTGCGACCTATAGCCACCTACGATGCAAAAGTATGGGCAAAAACAAACAAACAAACCCAGCCTGTTAGATTCAAACCAGTCTAATAGCTATGAAAAACACACTGGATAAATTACAGAGACTGGAATGTGTATGCATAGCGGATGTAATGAAATTCTGTGCAACTGGGCGACTGCAGCTGATTCTATGAACCAACAGGTTAGGTTAATGGAAAAAACGCAAACCATGAAAACTTTTATTTTATAAAACTCCTTGGGTAAGTTGTTTTGAAAAAGAAGTCAAGTCCGTTATGAGGAACACCGTTGGTGTCATATAGAATCTGATTCCAATAGCCGAACTGTATCTTTATTCTTCAAACCAATGAAAGCAACAGAAAACATCGCGAAAACAATTATATGATGAAATGCCGCCGCTAAACGCCGAATTGGGTTTTTTTAACAAAAACTGAGAAAAAAAAACAAAACCATAAACATACCTGATTGCTGGGTGAACCTCTCAACGAAAAATGTGACATGTCGCAGAACACAATCTCAATCATTCAATATGCATTCGAAACAATATCTGTGGGCGTGCGAGTTCCAGGGGGGTGTGTATTCAGCTACAACGGCAACACTTCCAATAACGCGTGGGTGGTATATTTATATTTATTAACTTCCACCCCAATTACACCATTAAAATCGAGCAAACAATTAAACCTTAACACTTATCACACTTAAACTCGAATTCGCATTAATCTAAGACATTAACTACGAACAAGAAAAAAAAAATCGAAATCAAATCTAAAACTTTTCCACCCCAATCGAAAAAATAAACACACACACCCGGTTTGGGGTTGGTGGCAATTTTTAGCGCGCGCTACAGTAGCAGATTTATCAAGTCGCCGCTTGTCCGATAACCGACCAAACGAACACCGATTACAAGTGAAACAGCGGCGCTGTAATGATTTTTTTTTTCTGCTTTTGGTTGAATTAGTTTTTCTTGCACCGACCGGTAAAGGGGGCGGCAGCTGTATACTAAACGACGAGCAGACAGTGCACGATATAGAATGCTCCAATGCTCCAACCACACCTACCGCCGATTGGTCGTCATTAGAGGAGTCGCAGCTAAGAACCAACAGAACAACTGGCACTGAACAGAAGCAACAGCAACTGTGTGGTGTAACTACTACACAAAGTGTAGTCTATGTTTGCTCTTTGCTCATAAAACCGATATAAAACTGATATGGCAGTGTTCTTGTGTTGTCGCTGTTGTTGTCGTCGTCAAAGATGTTCCACTTTGTAATGTGCTATGTCAAAGTATTCGTGTTGCTCATGTACAGTGGTAGTGTTGAACACCACTACAAAATACCTAGATGCACAGTATCTCGCATGCAAATTGTCGTAATCCAGCGATCAGTAGCGACGGCAATGCACCGGCAAATGAAAAGATACTTTTGTTATACCGTTAAAAAAAAAAAAACACAACTCGCACAGGTATACAACATTTGAGTACACAACACAGCTAGGGGAAGACGACACGATAAAAAAAAAACGCACAAAAATTCTAATAAAACAAAACGCAGGAGATAAAAATAATCCCCGAACCACTTCACCGGGCACACACTGCGTCGGAGCGTCGACGAGGTAAACGTCAGACCAAGACGGATGGATGGGAAAAAAAACAACACCTCAAACTACTACGGAGCGACCAATGGAACGACGCACACGGTCAAGCGAAAAAAAACGGGTAAACATCTGCTAAACATCGAAACAACCAAAGAAAACTGGCTTCGCTGGTCAACCGTGCACTTGGAGCTGGCCCACCAAGTACCCATTCAATTTCGCCGCGCTGCCCTCACCCACACTGACAGCCAGAGCACGACAGACAACTGCCAAACAGCGCCCTCTATCAACAGAACAAGTGTTTTGTGGATCATTCCCCATCTAATGTGATTGCCCTGTATGGCGGTGTGTGTTCTCCATTGATGGATACGTTATACATATACGGGATACGGATACCCCATCCACATACACATGTCTATCCGAATGAACAGTGTAAACAGAGAGAATCGAGGAAAATAATGAAAAAACAAAACAAAACAAATAACACACACACTGGGCTGTTTTTAGCTCACCATGTCGGTGGGCAAGTGTGCTCCACTCCCACATTCCATGGAAGTGAGAGCTTTTCCATCATTCCAGTTGCAGTTACCATTTTCTCCGGACAGATAGCGGATTTGTTCTTTGACAGATCATTACAAGATGTCAGTTAGACTGCCAAAATCCATTTTATCTCCAGCAGCTGTATAGTGGGAGGCAAAAGCTTTGCTAATTCCACCCCTCCGAGAGAGCTTTTTTTTTGCTCTTTTGTTGCTTATTTTGGCACAAAAACCGGTTCCAGTTTTTAAATGGTCGGCCTCCGCACACAGTCATACCAAGAGCCGCGCTAGTGATGGCCGATTCTATTGTCTGCTTTCGAGGCATCTTCGCGCAATTGGCTTTTGGCCGACGCTCATGAGTGGGGGTGAGTGGATGGGGCCTGGGAGGTTCCAGCCCACCAGACCAGTGGTGGCAGTACTTTTACTTCTGCACTCTTGTAGCTACACATGTATTTAGTTCTGCGAATTGATGTAATGCCCTGGCCATGTACAAACACAGCGAACTACGGCTACAGCGCTGAAATGGCTCCACGCGCGTGTTTTCGAATGATCCAACAGATTTTTGTTGTTAATCCACAGTAGGAGTAGGAGCAGGAACAGGAACAGCAGCATCATCATCATCAATACCTTGTTGAGTGCTGTTGCTGTATACTGTTACTGTGTGTACGAGTACTGTATAGTGTTTAGTGTAGTGTAGGAAGGTAGAGCTACCCCTTCCATGTACAACGCTTGGTATCTACAAATCGAAAGTCTTGGAATCTGTTTCGTCTTGCGAAATAGCCGCGTTGGAAGACGGCGCGGGTATTATACGCCATTGTTCGCCTGCTGTGTTTACATTAAAAACCAGTTACCTAACATCCAAGTACTGCATGTAAGCAAGCAACGTAATGGTTGGTGGTGCTTGTATGCAATGGGTGCAATGTCGGACCGCCCGGTAGTAGCTTGTAGGGGTTGATAGTTAACAAAACAACAAAAAAAGAGGGGAATGGTGAGGTGCATGGATACATACGTGTACCCCCTATTCTTGTTCTGGCTGGTAAACGACTTATCAGTCGGCCATCATCGCTGCCGCGTTGGGTGTTTTGTTGCCTTGATTTGATTTGCCTTAATTGGCCTGCATTTTAAGATCTCGAGAATGACAAACTTAATCACGCCGTGGCAGTAAGAGGGATTTTTTTTTATTTGTCTTTTGTCCATAGATAGATTGGCTTCTTGGAAAATATGATGATAGCATCGCAAGAGGTGATTCCGTTAAACTAGTAACTGCACCGTGAAAGGTGAATGTACTTGTACAGAACAATGCGCTGAAGCTATAAATCTTGGCTAAAAATAATAAAACTAAACTTACTTACATGTAATACAACTTCTGATGATAGGAACTTAGTTAAATAGTCTTATAGATCTGTAGTGCGAACTTGTTTAACGCAATCCTCGATTCGTGCAAACTGATCGATTTTCGTTCCGTTAAAAATCACCCTTCTTGACGCTATATTCTGTAAGTGCAACTTTTGAAGAATGTTCCCTTGAAAAACATGTGCAATTTATTCCTTATGCCCATGTAAATACAGTGGGAGTCGATTATCTTAACCCTTACCGACGCATACAAAATTACACACTAAAAAGCCCATAGGTGGTACCGGGGTACCACCATATATTTCGGTGCGTTTTACATAGAAATCATTCGATCATGTTTGTAGAAAGTGTGCGAAATAACAAAAATAACTAGGGTAACTTCGGGCATTAGGCACACTTTTTTTTGTTTCTCAAATAATTTCAACATGAAAAGCTTTATTATTAAAATACAAAAACAGTTAGAAAATATTAGAAAATCAGAGCAAAATTATAACAATTCAATGATTTAAACAAAGAAAAAGTTAAGTTAAAAATGTTTTACAAAAAACCATATGGCGCATCCCCTTGGGCAATATGGCGTGATGCTGTAATCGCGGTTTGATTTGTCACAGCTATCAGAAGTGTTTTTGAATGAAGTACCTACATGAGTCGTGGGACCACCTACGACTAATTGTAATTGTGACTTGGCCTGTATTTGTCTGCTTGTTCAAAGCCCGTTTAAAACAGCTCTTTTCTGTTGGGAACGAATCCATACGCTGGTAGTTTCCTTACAAGAGCCACAATTTTCTGCTCGTTTTCTACTCCTAGGCATGTGGGAGCACCTAGACATGCTTCCTGTCGTCACCGTTCTAGAGTCTTAGTATAGGGGAAAGTGGGGACATTTGATCCCTTGCGAGAGTTGATCACTGGCTCTTATTTCGATGTTTTTTTTACTGCTCACTGGCAAAACACTATTTACCGTTGGTTGGAAACGACAAATATTAATTTTCAACTCGCGCGCAGATAGTAGTATTGTGGTGACGTGTTTTTCTTTTTTAGTTGTCAAATTGTTTTTTCATAAGTATTTTAACTGCTTTTTTAACATAGGTATTGATAATTAATACGAGTTATCTTTAAAAATAATCGAAAACAGGTTCATTTAGGTAAGTCTTCGAAGGTTTGATATTAAAATAAATATCGATACGTATTAGAAAAATTTTCAATAGAAAATTATGACCCCAGGGTAGATTTGATCCCTATAATGTAGGGGAGACTTGTTCCCGAGATATTATGCTTCAGTAAGCACAATACTTTGCAGTTTTTCGAAAATTTACGTTTTATGATTAAAAAGTTTAAATTTGGGGGCAGAATCTATATGGAACATTGAAGAGACTAGGCTTACCGCAGTCCATTAACCAAAGAGTGGTTGCTACCAAGGGGAAGAAACAAGTAAACAAAACGTCTTCAGGCGAGCGCTGTGAACTGGAAACTGCGTGCTGCGCTATACCTGAACACAATGGGGAACTATCTTCCGCCCTTTACGATCTTCCTACATTAAAATTGACAGAACCGTTTGCTGTATCCTCCCATAATTAAGTCTACCCTAAGCCCTGATCAAGTCTCCCAGAATAGGGGACACTTGGTTATTTTTGATAGTTTTTGAAAAACGGCAAAAAATACATTTTATCTTACATACTTTCTCAAATAAACTGTACAATATGATGAACAATTAAATTGTTTAAAATATCATTAAAATAAAAAGGCAATTAATGTTTTACTTTTTGAGATATTTGACATATTAAAAAGGGGGGATCAGGTGTCCCCACCTTCCCCTACATTTTTTTTTTACATGCTTTACATGCGAACACCATAAGGGCCAAAGTGCGCCATAATGCCCCTACGGCAAGTGCGCCATATTACAAAAAAGAGGCATTTGCAGAAAACTTAAAAAAACGCCAGATTTTCTTTTACTGTTACTAATCTATGCCACCAAAGGAAAACTTACATGATTCACTTCACTTCACTGTGTACACTAACCCCGCGCGTTTTATACTTAAGGAGCTACACGCAAATGAAAAAGAGCCAAAAATATATGTAGATGACAAAAGTGTGGAATTTTTTTGACTTGTAAAAAAAATCGCAAGAGCTTTACAACTTAACATGGCACTCTATCAAGGAAGACTCAAGTTTTCCCATCGCTTTATTTTCTATAAGTAAACCGGAAATGTGGTTCTTACAAGGTGCGCCATAATGCCCGAAGTTACCCTAATTATGATAAAGTCTGAGTACTTTCTCTCGTTAATTTTTGTAGTGATCAAGGATCACAGAGTGAGAGTCAAGGTCAAGTCTTTGTTTGGAGTTGATTGCAGTGTTACGGCAATAGATTTCTTAACTTCTTTCGTGTTTGTACTATCTATTAGTGACGAAGGAGAAAATTTGTGAATTGTACTACAATTTTTTGGCCGGAATGTCACCACAGAAAACGTCTTCGTGTCATTACCTAAATAATCCCAAGGGAAATGGATTGACATTGCTGAGGACGCTTCGGAAAAATGAACCGTATATCCCAATTGCGATGCAGCCATCGAAAGACCGCGAAATATATTCAACTTCGTTTGATTTAGAGTATGTTCGTATATTCCGAAGAAGAAGAAAGCCGCTATTATGATATCCAGCATGCATTACACTGGGGCAATCGATATGACAACTGCATCTATAAAACCACAAATCATATTCGATTAGGTAAAACTCGACTAACGGTGCAGTAGATCATAATGGAGTTATACGACTAAACGTAGAACTAATTGGTTGCCTTTGGCGTTATTCTACAATATAGTTGATGTTGCTTGTTGAGAGCATGATCCAGAAAATGTCCGAAAAGATCTTCGCAAACTTTTCCTGAAATAACTGGCTCGAGACATAAATGCTTGCCATCGATTCAAGTTCGGCGCTTAGATCCGCTGACAACGCGATTCTATTTATCAAAACAGCCATGGGAAGCGTGATCGGCTCGCAAATCGGAAGTATGCACTTCCATTTCGCTTCCACAACCAACCGAAGAATGAGATAGCAGCGGTCGTGTTTGAAGAAGCAAAGTATTTGCAAGAAATGCTATAATGATATCCGAATCAAGACAACGTGTCGGAAAAGTTGCCAAAATTGTTGTAATACTATTTGCTTATATTGTACTGACAATAACTCAAATAAAATTATAATATATATTACCAAAAAAAATGTTTCTATACAAAATGTACCAGATGGTACCCGGGTAGGTACCACCCATGGGCACTTCTGCCATTGGTTTGAAAAATGGTAAAAAAAACACATTCTTTTCACTTTTTTCAACAACTTTTAGTTTTTATTATTCTAGGGATGTCCTGTAATCTCAAAAAAATTGGAACAGTGGAAAAAAAAGTATTTAGGTTTGAATGTCCCAAAAGTACCCGGGTACCACCTGTGGGCTGGTGAGAGTTAATGTCAAATTTTATCGTGAGCACCTTGGTCTAGTGATAAGTGCGTTGGACTACTAGGCATGCTGCCCCGGTTTCAATCCCAGCAAATACCTTTTAAAGTTTTCACTTGTCAAGATGAGCTTTCGGTTTGCCTTCCATTCGTGCAAAAATATAACATGCACACACAAATGGTTCTGAGGAATAGGCCCTGGTTCACCGCGAACTTTAGCGCCACTTAACCATTAACTGGGTAGGTGGTATACTGACAACACCCCAAGCTCTTTTTTTTTTTTTCGAAAATATTATACATACTTTGCGACTAATAAAACCCGTTGTCGGTACAGTACCTTCCTATTCCTATTGTTTTCTATTATACAGATTCAGATGGTTTTAAAAAGGTTTAGTTGCACAAGTAAGCCGTGACAGACTGTTCAAGCTGCAAGGGTGCTGTCAGCACCACACCCTTGTCTAATTTTTTTAGTTGGGTGAATTTGTGTACTTAATTTCAAAATGTCATTTGCAAAAGATCAGGAACGCATTCAAAAAAAGCGCTACTTATCTCCTCTGTTCATGTCCAGCGCTTTACCGTGGGAGGAAAGTACATCTAGGTGAATACTGCTTTAACAATCTTAGTGACCTAGCGCAAACGGATCTATCTCACTTTATAGAAAGCTACAAATGGTTTCCATGAATAGCGGGGATACATGTTTGTACAGATCTTCAAGATCATTGGTATCATAATGTACCTCTGTAGTTTTAAGTGTGCTAGTACTCAAATGTGCTGGGTTTTACACGACCACCACCACGAAACCCCTGGTTTGATGAAGAGTGCGGACTAGCCCAACGCGGAAAAACAATAAGCGTATAAAGCGGCGCTGCAAAGAAGGACTAGATCTGCTCGCATGCTCTACGAGCAGAAGAGATGGGAAGAACATCGGCTTCTAAGAAGGAAAAAGAAAGAGCACGAGAAGCGTGCATTCGAGGATATTGAGAGATGCTACTCCAGGAACAATGTACGGAAGTTTTACCAGAGGGTAAAAAGAATGTGCCAGCAAAACAAATCCCGTACAGAAACCTGTAGAGACGCGGATGGAAACATCGTAGTAGAAACACAGTCGGTGCTGAGAATTTGGAAAGACAGACTACTTCTGCAGACTGTACAATGGCGATGACGACCAAAATTCCGCTGTCAGGCAGAATGAACCATTCAACTTAGATGATGATAGCCAAAACTCCCATCCACCTGATCAAAACGAAGTGCGGATAGCAATATCCAAGCTTAAGTCCAACAAGGCTGCTGGACCTGACGGTTTACCCGTAGAGCTATTTAAAGCATACACCAACTCATCTCCAAGGTTTGGTCAGATGGAAGTATGCCAGATGAATGGAATCTCAGCATCGTCTGTCCGATCCACAAGAAAGGAGACCCCCTCAACTGCTCCAATTATAGAGGTATCAGTCTCCTCAACATCGCCTACAATATCCTGTCTGCCATATTGTGTGAACGCCTGAAGCCTTTCGTCAACAACCTGATTGGCCCCTGTCAGTGCGGTTTCAGGCCAGGATGTCCACTTTAGACCAAATTTTCACACTCAGGCAGATCCTGGAAAAAACCCAAGAAGTCCAAATCGATACCCACCACCTGTTCATCGATTTCAATGCCACTTATGACAGCATATGGAGGGATGAACTATATAGATCCCTGTCTAGTTTTGATATCCCTGCCAAACTCATCCGTCTGTGCAAGATGACGATGGAGGAAGCTCGCTGCTCCATCAAGGCCGGTAATGACCTCACCGAGACCTTCGATGTCAAAAAAGGATTCAGACAAGGTGACGCGCTGTCATGCGACTTCTTTAACATCATACTTGAAAGAATTGTTCGAAACTCACTAGCCATCACACAAGGAACGATCTTTCAAAAGTCCGTTCAACTAGGTGCATACGCCGACGATATTGACATCATTGGTAGAACACAGCGAGCTGTCACCGGTGCGTTCGCGAATATAGAAATGGAAGCGGCTAAAATGTGTTTAGCGGTAAGGAGTACAAAACAAAATTTATGCTGTCAACAAAAAGGGACACCCAATATCGAGGAATTGAACAGAACGTCACAATAGACAGCTACAACTTCGAGGTAGTAAAGGACTTTGTCTACCTCGGCTCTGCCATCACACATAAAAAAATGACATCTCGTCGGGAACCAAACGAAGGATTTCTCTTGCCAACCGCTGTTTCTTTGGGCTAAGAAGGCAATAGAGTAGTAAAGTCCTTTCTTGATCATCTAATGAGACTCTATATAAGACCCTTATCATCCCAGTCTTGCTATATGGAGCTGAAGCATGGAGTTTATCGAAAGCGGATGAAGATCTCCTTGGTCGCTTCGAGAGAAAAATCCTTCGTAAGATATTCGGTCCCATTTGCGTTGACGAGTTTTGGAGGAGAAGATTCAACGACGAACTGTACGAGCTGTACAGCAACATCAACCTGGTCAAAAAACTGCACATTGGGCGTTTGAGATGGCTAGTACATGTCGAGCGTATGAACATCAACTCGGCTCAGAAAATATTCGACTCTTACAGCAGCAATATTTCCGGCTGACGGACATGCATGTTGAAACAAAAAAGAAGAATTTGGCGTTATCCTTGAATCGATTTAATCTATATTAGAAATTATTATTAATTTTACAGCGCAAATTACGATTTACTGCCCAATTAGTCACATTTTTCATGCGTTTATGCCCGATTGGCATTCTTCCCTGATTGCCAGTTAGTGGAAGATAGCTGACCAAACAACAAAAATAAATTGTTTTGTAATGTCTTACTATCTAAAGAATTATTTTATTCTGCTATTTTGATATCAAATTGCCGTCTATCTTGTGTGTGATGTGCTTGAACAAGTATGATTGTAATTTCTATATTTGATCACATGACTTATTAAGCTTAAATTGACTTTAATTAACTATATCAACCAGCTAGATCGTTGTTTAATCAATCTTAAAGGTATTTTGCCGGCAAAGTTAAACATACTTTTGTGGTTACTAATCCTTGTTGTTTACCTATCGGTTTTTTTTAAACATGGATGACTAATCTAGGGACCATTAATATTTGATTGGTAAAAAAATAAGCAACATAGCAGTTTGCTTCCTCAAAATTTAGTCGTAACCACAAAATACATTATCAATGAATATCATCAACGCACATATGTATTTACGTAACGTGTACCCAAGATTACAATAAGCCATGAAATCTACATCGAACAATGATATCCTTACACGTCAGTGACACACACACAATTCCAGGCCCACTTCGAGGGTCTTTTGTCCTTCGACGGCACTACAATTCGGGATGCTCTTCGCTAGAAAATACACCAGAAGAACACTCCAAATTGATAGTCGATTAGCTATCTATTAATTAAGATTTGCGTCTTAACTAGTTTGAAATTGGCTAGGAACTCTCAAGCATCTCGCAGCCTTTTCTCTCCTATGAGCTCCTGGTCAACAATAGTATCACTGGCAACTGGCAAAGGTTTCACATTTAACCAAGATTAAATTTTGCCAGTTCACAAAGAACAGCCAGTGTCGTAGCTAGGGTCATGAGCGCCCCTGGCAAGATTTGAATTTTGCGCCCCCAAGACTTATTTTTTACCAAGAGAAACAACACAATAACTTTGAAAGTGTAATTTAAATTACTACTAAATACTACTATGTAGGAAGGGAAATAATACAATACGAGTTCATTCATTTATGCATTATAAAATCTCGTAAAGCTTACTTTTCAGGCTTGAGGCCAATTTGTCAATAATATGGTCTTTCAATCGCTAAACACAGCTATACATTTACATATGTAGTTGGCTTCCAAATCATCTTTCTATTTTAATGCTAGACCAGCAGCGTCTTCAGTGGAGCTTAAGGTTTCATGTAACGAAAGTCTTATTAGGAAACCAAAATCAGAAGCTACGGCAGCTAAACTTTGAAATCTCCGTCCCATTTGCTGAATAAGTGTGTCTATGTCTAGTGCAGCGTTTCCCAAAAGGTGGTCCGCGGAACACTGAGGTCGAAAACAGTAATAAGCCTTTTACACACGGAAGTGAGATAGCATTCCAGAGGAAAAGTTTTATCCAGGTTATTTGAATTGCGCAACGAACTTAAGATATTATTCGCTGAACAGCCCACTTCTGCATCCGTTAGTACGCTTGTTGAACTATTGCACGATGAGCAATGGTTAATGAAATTGACTTTTTTGGCCGATATTTTCCATAACCACGTTTAAAGTAAGAGAGACAATATCCTCACTTAAAAACAGACTTGGCTTTTGGATCGAATGCGTTGAACTTAAAAGTTAGAAAAGTTTTACTCTTTGTGGAAGAAAATCAAAAATTCTGAACCTCTGGTCTAGTAAAGCTAAATTTTAAACTTTTGAAGTCCTTAGCCCTTTCGTCGAACATTATTTAACATTTCGTCTATGCTTTTCAAAAAATTACGGTTTTATCGACAGTTCGTTTAGACGATTTTTTGCTAAATCAATATCTCTATTTTTTCTGAAATCATTCAAAAAATCCACAAGGCAAGTGATGAAGAGGCCTGTTCTCATACCTATCCAAAACTGTTAAAACTACGAAATTCTACCGTAATCAGTCAAACCCTGTTCCCGTACGAAGATTTTTCATAGTTCGTGACAGAATAGAGATCTAATAGGAGAGTAAGACATTTCCTCATGCTGCAAATTTTAGCCCAAGAAATGTAATATTTCTTATGTCTGATGTCTACCACATCTCTAGAATATTGTCCTAAATTTTCAAGTCGACCGGAGTAATAGTTTCAGAGATAGAGCCTTGGGAAGTTGCGCACTCAACGCCAGTTGGGCTCAGTTTTATTGTAACTCAAAATTTAAAACGCGTTTTTCTCGAAACTGTATTTTCAAAGTCGGTTGAATCCAATTTTCACTTTAAAATAAGCCGATTTTTAACCGAGAAAACCCTAATCTGTGGGGGCGCCTTTTGTAATCAAGTTCAAGTTTTATTTATGTGAGTTAGCCTAGCATAAGGTTTTAATTTTGTGTGCTTGTGGCTCTGTAAAGTGCGCCCCCCTGAGGGCTGCGCCCCTGGCAGCCACCCCCCTGGCCAGCCCCTAGCTACGACGCCGAGAACAGCCATCATGATTCGGCCCAGATTTTATTGCCTGCAATCTGAGCGCTCGTTCTTCATCCACGCCACTCTCCTATGGAACTCATTACCCGCTACACTAAGGAGAACCACAAACACAAGCACGTTTAAAACTTATCTTTTCAAAAACTTGGCTAATGATACCTTTATAAATCTACCTATTATCTCATTTAAAATAAATCTATTTCATTTAGTTTTACATGTTGTTATTGTTATTATTTTGCCTGTTAAATGTTAAATTTGCTTTTGAACTTCAAATATTTGGCAAGCCCTGACAAACTATAAGATGTTATCTTACTGTGAAACTATTCTTTGGAACAATAAATAAATAAATAAATAAATAAATAACCCATTTGTGGTACACTAGTCAACTATTAATTGCGCTAGACCGCTGGAAACTACATGAAAAGTTCTCTTACTGGAACTCGCGGTCATCTAGCAAAGAGATTCTTTTAATGTAAGCAAATCCCTTAACAAGTAAATCAGTTACTAGTTAGTCAGCTTATTTTCCTCTAGAGTCTAGAACATAAGGTATCAAAAATAGACAGGACAGAAGTCCATCTAGAATCTGAGGTTATAGGATAGATCCTGTGCTATAATATCTCAGCACTGCTCGTGCTAGAATAATATATTTTCAGAAAATGTTCACCACCCCATCTGATGTTAAGTCCAGGACAAAAGAGCTTAAGTCTCGCTCGAAATGGCCGGAGCTCCAAATCGGCGGAAGACATTGCAAATACAATGGGTAAAGAAAGAAATGGAAGCGAAGAACCTAGTTCCTACTGTCAAGCATGGTGGTGGGTATGTGATGGTCTGGGGTGCAATTACAAATTCTGGTGTCGGAAGGTGCCGTGACATAAGGCCAAGCGACATAAGACCAAATTTGGAAATTTGGCCTTATGTCGCTTTATGAAAGTGACATAAAACCAAATTCGAGCATTTGGCATTATGTCACTTTCATAAAGGGACATAAGGCCAATTTGGCTTAATGTCACTTTTCAATTTTCTATTGCATATCTGATTTTACTTATGTATGGGACATACATCTCAGAATCTCAGAATTTGAGAAAATAAAACTAACAAAATCGCGCGATTTTTTTAGTTTTATTTTCTCAAATTCTGAGATTCTCAAAAAGAAACATAAAATTTTAATATTGGAGAAATTGACAAAAGAACCTTATAAAATTTTAGTTTTTGGGAATTTCAGAATTTGAGAAAATAAAACTAACAAAATCGCGCGATTTTTTTAGTTTTATTTTCTCAAATTCTGAAATTCTCAAAAACCAAAATTAACTAGTAGGACTTACTTGTTGCATACTCTTCTGTGTATTTGAATTCTCTAGTCTAAGGTAATCTAAAACTTATATGTTAGGTGGGATATAAGACGACCAAAATTCACACACTTTATCTAATGCTCAAAAAATTATATGAAATCTTTGGGTTTTGAGCCTAAAATAGAGTAACAGTGAGAACGCAGCTTAAACTGTTCGTTATTCAAGCGAAATAGGTAAAGTCTGCTCCCAGTACCATTTGGCTTTATGACACTTTAGGAAAGCGACATAAGACCAAATCATCTTTGGCTTTATGTCACTTTAAAAATTGGTCTTATGTAACTTTCTGAAAGTGACATAATGCCAAATGATAAAATTTGGCCTTATGTCGCTTGGTCTTATGTCACGGCACCTGTCGGAAGGATAATTTTTATAAAAGGAAATATCTCTGGATGGATATGCTACACTTGCTGGGTAGCATACGGCGAAAATTCTAAAGTAGTTTTTGGTGTTTAGGGTCCCAAAACAACTTCACCCTGCCCCCATCCCCCCTCCCTCCCCCCCTTGAAATCTTCAGTTCTAAATATAATAGAACATTATATGTATGGGATGAACTGCAACACAGGGCTCGAGAGTGCAAATCAACCTATCAGAGGTTCTTAAAAACGGTTCTTTCGAATTAATGGGCTTCAAGTCTTTTCTACGCCAAGAACATTTAAAGCAGTCCAGGAATCGAAACGGTGCTGCATACTAAAAATATTTTATTTTCTGTTTTTTTTTTTATAATTTATATACATTGTAGGTATGTATCTCATCTAAACAAAATAAATGTACTCTTGAAATTTAATATCTTTTATTACATATAAAAGATGAAAACACAAGAAAAATCACGAAAAATATGTTCATCAATCAAATTACCCCATTAATGACGAGAGTACAAAATGTTCGATACAAGCCTGAAATTTGAAGGCGCGGCTTGTATTGTGTGCAGAAACCTAGATCGGATTTTTTTAAACTTTTTTTTAATAAGGTTTGGTCACACTAGGCCGTTACATATATGTAACGTTAGTCCTTTACTTTAGGTGGCGCTACAGCTCAGGGTGAACTTGGGCCTGCTTCTCGCAACCATTTGTGTGTGCGTATTATATTTTTGCACGAATGGAAGGGACATACAGTTTTTTGCCGACTCCGAACGGCGAGTTGAGAAGCTCATCATGATAAATGATACTCTTTGAATGCTTGTCAGACATTCGAAAGAGGTGGTGCCGTGAAAAAAATCTTTTAGGTGTTGGGCCCGGGCAGCATTGCGTAGTAGTCCAGCGCACTTATCACTACACCACGGTGCATTTTATTTCAGTATTATTTTTATTTATTTCATAAATTTAAAGATATGTATGTAATGATTTTTCTGGAAGCAAGCTACACATAAGCCTACATCGCACTTAGAACACATTGTAGTACAGTGTGATCTGCATAGCGAACCTGCACATCATCATATTTTTTTATTGGGGATCTTAATAATCAAATGGTCCACTCGATCGTAGCGAGCATTAGCATTTTCGGTTTCCATTTTATGTCTACGAAAACCATCAGGAGGTTTCGGGTCGAATGCTTGAACTGAAGTCCGGATAAATTAAAGCCAGCTTTTTTGTGGGTTACTCCACAAAAAAAAAATGTTTGATTTGAAACGTCTATCAGTCAAACCCAAGTTAAAATGGACGACCACCATTTCTTCCCTCTAACACCTATTCGGTAGTTGTTTACATTTCGGTCCATACGGTCCGTGCCACCCATGTTTGCATTATACCATGCAATTGCATAGGGTCGTAGAAGATCCATAGCTTATGCTCTTTCCGAAAATATGTGGACACTTTTGTAACTGGATTTGTTCCAAAAAGTATAGACGCAACACTCACAATGGAACTGTCAACCCATTTCAGCAGAATTACAATTCAATTGTACCACGATTTGCATTCTTCAATTCCTTTTTATTTCTTAAATGACAACAAGCCGGAATGCAATTTTCCCCGATGATTCCGGTTCCGTTGTAACCTCTTTGTTTTATCCTACCAAGACGAATAATACAAAAAGTAATCAGATACAAAGCCTGCTACATACGGACTAATGTTACATAAATGTATTTTCCGTCACAAATTATGTTATGTTTTATGCGGACTAACGTTACATATATGTAACAGCATCCAAAAACCTGAGCGATGAGGCAAACGGATTTCCAAAAAATATTTTTGTTTCAGGTATTTGCTTCTATACATATGATACAATAACACAACATTCATATTTTTTCTTACAATATACAGTAAGTTCACTAAAATAATTAACAAACAAATGCCTATCTTCCGCTCATCCCCATTTTGCTTTCAACTCAAATTCAAATATGTAAAAAGTCTTCTATTGTCAAAAAAATCACAACCAAAATGCAGTATTTTCGTGTTATTCTCTTTAGAATCCTTTACACTTTACATTGCATAAACTTTAAACTCAGAAGTCGATGAAAAACAAATAGTAATTGTTTTAAACAAATAAGGTGACCCAGTGTTACATTTATGTAACGTTAGGCTAAAATGGGTTAATCAATTTAGGCCCAATACACACGGAGCAATAAGTTTAATTGTGATTTTGGCATTTTTGACAGTTGGTGAGAAACAAATTACTCACATTTCTATGGAGACTCTTAAGCCCGTAATAATAGAATTCGAAGGCCCAAGACTCCCTTTTGTCTTGAAGCGATAAGGTTAAAATATTTTATCTCAATATGGCCCAAATTCATGAGATTGAGAATTAGGTACACACAAGTGCATCGTAACACTTCCATTTTACGTCTGGACAATGAGTCGTCTATTGACAGATTTTAACAATACTTGCGATAAAAAAAAGGCACGTGCCATGCTACAAATGGCGAAATCTCCTCCCTCTGGGGCTGGTTATTTTTGTCCTTTCAGCAACTTTTACCCAACCTAACCTTGATTTAAACCGCATCAAATCCAGATGACGCTCGTGTTTAAATAAATGTAGCTAAGGTAGAGCTTTTATATATTGTAATATGCAGCAGATACTCAGTTTATGAAATCAATAACAATATATGTTTGTAGTGTGTACCTACATAGACTACATTGACCAATAATTAAAGGCGTCAAGATACCTGGAAAAAGCTCACCACACAGCACCTCCGCCACCATACAAAGTAAGTCAAGTATGCCCCAACAATGAAGGACAGATATCTTAACTAAACAGAGGCTTTTCAGATGATCACCTAACATTCGAGTACAGGCGGCCAGCTCACTTGAACCACTTACAAAATGTATGCGCAATTCGCACCTACGTTAGCTGTATGCCCAATGGGTTGTTCCTTTTGTACCTTTCGATTGATTACAATCGCTCGACTGGCGCCGCACTCAGGAGCCCCATTCATGCAGCCCCTTTTAATACACTTCTCATCACCATCCTCCTCCTCAGCATATTGAAGTGCTAACTGCCAATGAATGACTCAGTGGATATCCCACCACCACCCCCGACAAACACCCAACATGGTTTCGGAGTGTTCAACCACCGCCATCGGATCACCAGGGACATATCTATACGTTGATAAAAATCAAACTAAAAGACGTGCGTCGACTTAATTAAAAATAAAATTACATCTATTCACGCCTCACGCGGCGCACTGACGCCAGTAAGCACAACCAATAGAACCCGCATTATGATGGACCCTGGCCGCCGACTGGAGAAGCGAAGCACGGAAACACCAGATATACTAGGTGCGTGTATCTGTCATCTAATCATCATCGATGACGAGATACAGATATATGTACATACCTACCTACCTACCCACCCCAACGTTATCTGCAACAATAATTGCGGCAACTTAAAAGCGCTCGTACTGTGTCCTCAAATCAGCGCCTCGCGTTTTTATCGTCGTTTGCCCACAACGCCCGCTAATGTCGTGGCCTCCTTCAGCATGGGTTTCTACACTGGAACATTCCGATAAAGAACGCTTCGCCGTCGTAGTCGTCGAAAGGAAACATAAAACTAATAACCTTGTGTCAATATGATCAGCGCCGCGTACAGCAAACGCCACTGTTTAATTAGCCCGAGGGTGGATGGAGGAAGAGCCTCGGTCTTTCCGTGATTCACGACGATAATATCCTTCCTTTGTAGGTGTAGCAGTGAATCGCTGGATTTTTCGCTCGCTTGACACTCTGATTAGTGGATTTTACGTTAATTTTTGTTTTCGGTAATTCAATTTGGCTTATCTGTTTTTTATTCAGGTTTTTTACTTTGTCAGTTGTCACACAACGTGCAAAGTACACTTCGGCATAGTTCACAGGCATTTAGGTTGTCTTATCGATGAGGATATTTTGTAGGAATCAATTCGATTGGTTAAATAATCTCTGTCGCTTGTGCATTTTGATATTTCGCTATAGTTAAGCGGGGAAAAATTAATTGGAAACTATTGTTTATTGAAATTTTGAAGTTAAGCAAGATAAAACAAATTTAGTCACGTGGGTAAATACCATTTCAGAGAGGCCGCTTGGTCTTTGCACCGAACAATTTTAATCAGAAGGGGGAAAAAGTATTCAATTAAAACGAGCGGAAATCGATGGTATAACTTCCATAGCTATAATTATATTATTATAATTATAATTATTATATAATTTAGCTATACATGTTTATGTACGAGTACAGAATTCATTCAATTTCTAAGAGGACAGTCTGGTCTTTGTATCTCTTGTATCCAAACACAAGATTTTTACTTTTTTTTTATGGACCCTACCCCAATACTGATACTGCGACCTAAAAGTCCAAGAGGCAAAACCACTTTTCTAATAAAGGCTAATATGTCCTTGGTTGACGCATTTTTTAAGTCCTAAAATCTGAGAAGTTCTTTATATAGGGTACGACGCGACGTCTGACCCCGAAAAAGTGCCGGGCAATCGCAAGTAACGTGATCGGCTTTATCGACCTCTTCTAAATAGAGTCGAGAATTTTTCTCGCTAGACAGGTCTAACTTGTTTGGTTGTATCGTAACTAAGGAAACCAATTTTTGCTCTTAAGCGATCCCGGAATTGCCGGTAACCAATCCCGGGATTTTCGGGATTGAAAGCTGATTTTATTTGATACTCTCTGTCTCTGAAGCAAATATCTCAGTAATTTTTGATTTTTAAAATTTAGATTATTAATTTTTTGTGCATCTATTGAAAGCGCCCATCCAACTTACACTGAAGCAGCAACTACAAACACAAACAGAATCAGATTTAACAGCGTGCCTAAGAAAAGAGTTGAATCTCTTTGAAAATGGAGGTACCCGAGGGCATCATCTGGATTTAGTTCACAGGCAGAGCGGAGCGAGCGTTTTCAGCGGCCAGTTATATTGGCAACAAATTTAGAAGTCGGCTTAGGGATGATACTCTCGATGCCCTTATTTACCTGAGGTTTTATTTCCAAGGGTCGGATGAAGACCAAGAGCAAGAATAAATACGCCCTTACATTTTTTTTTTTTTTTATTTTTGACTTTGGAATTAATCTTTTTTTTTGTAAACCCCTTGAATTGAGGTATTTTTTATTTATTTCTTTATCGAAAATTATCATCTTTAAATTTTTTATGGAGAAATATAATGTTTGTTTCTTAACAATTGAGTTTTTATTAATTTAAATAAACTTCTTAAATTTTGTTCCTTTTGATTAATTTCCAGGCTAAGGACCTAAAACTGGATAACTATCGTAAGTCTATATATGCTTAGTTCTTAGTGTATTTAACATGGAAACATTTTTCTAAGTTTGTATAGTTTTGAAAAAAACACGCCTAGTATAAAAAATTCAGAGAATAATAGTTACGCTGTTTTTTAATTTAAAAAGATAAAGCACTTATAATTACTTTCTACATTTTTGTGAGCAATTTATCGGAAGTTGATTTTTTTTATTATACACATGACATCAATTCTTTTACCTAAAAAAAAATATTCTGTCCAATCCCAGGATCTCGGGATTCATTTTTCCAAGTTCCGGAATCCCGGGATTGAAAATTAGCTTCGGGATTGAAATCCCTAATCGTAACTGATAATGACCGGAGAGGAAATTTGTTAGATACCTAATACCATTCTTATTGTAGTTTAGAAGTTCTCTGGGGTGGATATAACGCTGTAGGAGATTATGTTCCCATTTGTTGAATAAGGCTGAGATTGTTGCCCAGTTTATGCCACAAAAGGAATCCGGGCCTCAAAATTTGGCAGTAGGGCCTGAACGAACGAGCTCATCCGCAATCTCATTTCCTTCAATGCCTCTGTGACCAGGTCCAAATATGTAGGTTCAAGACACCTACATAAATGTCCGAATTTCGTTGCTGTTCATAAAAAAGTTATAGATGCTACTGAGCTGAAATACGAACAAAAAGGAAAGAAGCGATGAAGTTTGACTCTGATTAGCACAGGTAGGGTACCAACTCTTGCCATCAGACCGGAATACTGTCAAATCTTCAAAAGCTTATGAAATGAAGCGTATGAGTTTTTATTCTATTTGATACAAATAATAATCCAGAATTAAATCCAAAATTGAGTGTTACTGTCACTGACAATAGGTATACGATAAAACATTAGACGAAGAGATCAAGTAACATTTTTGGTGCTCCTTGATGTTCCAAGGCATTTGAAACGGATTTTATGTAATACAGTAAAGCTACTAAATCGCATAGACTGCAAGCAGTTCCCTCAAGGTTCCATACTTGGTCCTCAATTGTTCTCATCATATGTAAATTGACTTCCAATCTATTATAAGAAATTGTTCGTCACACATGCATACCGATGATGTTCAAATGTAGGTATACCACAGCAGCGTTGCCGATGTGGCACGATCGTGCCTTTTTGACACGGTAATTGCCTTTAGGCACGCAGGCACGAAAATATAAATTTTGGCACGTTTTTCGTATTTCCATTATTTGACTGGAACTTAAACTCATAATTTTATAAATCCGAAAGTATAAGCACGGTTTAACTAATCATCAATAGAATCGGACGCGTTTGTTCAAAATTATAGCATGAATGTACTTAATCAAAAATAAATAATTTAAAAGAAGATTGTAAGTCTGTTCAATGAGACTGTTCTGGGCAGAAAAGAACAGAAAAGTACCTACAATGTTTTCGTGTTCAATGAGAAAACTTTCTGTCCGAGATTGATCTGCTTTGAGTCCAATGACTTTAAGCTGGGCAGCTTTTCTGCACCTACTCTTGAGATAGAACAGATTTGTGAGAAATGCCAAAATCACCTTTAATTGCATAATTGATTTTTTTTATTTGAAGTGAAAAGTGTTTTGATGAGATTTGAGTTTACCAACTTTAAGAAATCGAAATTCAATCGGAAAAAGGTTTAGTTATTTTAAAATGTAATAAATAATTTGGAAAATACTAAGTATAATAATCGACGTTGAAGTTGTCATCTTTGACAAAAAAAACATATGGCTATAACTTTCTGTTCTATTTTGATCTGCTGTTTTTGACAAATCTGTGCTGTTCTGCCTATTTTTATTTTTATTTATTTTTCTACAAGCAATATTACAGCTAACAGATTTACAACAATTTAACTGTATATATGTGTACATAATGTAGATTAGACTAAAAATAAGTACAAAATTTCGGATTTAAATTTCTCTCGAGTTAAACATAACATATCAATATTTTAGGACACTTCATTAAAATACCTAACAGATCTTGATAAGGGTTCATTAAAGTATGTGATTTTTGAAATAAGTAAAATCTCGCTCTAAGAGACCTAGCGGGTACATAAATTGGTACCAACGCAAGAAGCGATGGACTCTTTATGTGGTAACACAATAAAACCCTCACCACCATGGATAGCATGCCTGGATTCTAGTGATTTTATTCCAAACAATTGATATCTAGCTTTATAATCGGGACAAAAACCCCATCGCATTTTCTGAAATATATATTTTGTGAATCGTCTTTGAATCCTTTCAAGCCTATCAGAGTGAAGTTTAACTGCAGGACTCCAAATAACATCTGCATACTCCAGGAGCGATCTAACGAGATATGAATATAGGAATAGTAGTACGTTGGGATGACTATTAAAAGAAATGTTCTCATCAATTAAAGATTATGTTAATTCATAATGATGATATTTGCCATTAAACCCAACATTTTAAGCCAGTATGTACCTACAGCAATCTTTTTTTTCGGCACTAAATGTACACAAGGGTTTAAAAATTTAGAGAAAACGATTCCCAACAATTTTGTAAAAAACGTTTGCTAAAACGAGAAACATATTTGAAAGTTTAAAGAAATAGAAAAACCATACATTTTTTTTTTTTTTTTTTTTGATTAGGCACGCTTTTGCTAAAAATGGCACGGTATTTTACCGGACGAGGCACGATATTTTTTTTTTTAAGCGGCAACGCTGTACCACAGCTGCCTACAGGGTCTTATTGAGAACGGAGTTTGTGGTGTTAGGGGCAGTTACACGTTGGTCTGAACTAAACTGATTTTCCTTAACCTTCCGTCCTCCATCTGATCTGGGGTGTGAGACACCCCACAAAAAACTGCCTATGTAAATTCCGTTTAACATTTTCTGCAGTCGTATGCGGTGATTTCGCGCAATATTGCTTTGAAATTTTCTATGGGGTATCATACACCCCAGTGTGCAGTTCGCGTAAGTATTTTTTACAGTTTGTACATAGAGGTTTTCTAGTATTGTAACTTCGTTTTTAGGTTTATCCAGCATTTGAATAAAAAACAGATACAAATAAATTGATCTAGCCAGTGTGCAATTTATTTATTCATAACAAAAAAGTTTTTCCTAGAAAGAAGTACATAACTGGTTTTTATAGCAAATTTACATACACTCTAGCACACCGCTTATAATTGTTTGCAATAAAAACTGCGTACCATTTTAGATATAGTATTCTAGAATATTATTTCGAAAAACATGTGATTTTGTTTTATTTTATAGCTTTTGAGAGATTGAACTTTTATCGAGCACCTATTTTTCCATAATTTTTTTTTATTAATTTAATTTTTAAATACCTTTTTTTTCTTTCAAATATTTTGTTTTTATGTGAGTGGAATATTCAACCCTATTGGGATGTACTAAAAAAATTAAAAACAAATAAACATTTATTTCAATAAAATACATTTTTTTTAAATATTTATGATTGGGGTATGTCAGACCACAGTTGGAGGAACCCCAGTTGGTGGAACGTATTAAAAAAATATAGGATGAAGGACGGAAGGTCAAATGCTAATAAATCGAAGTGTCTAGTCATATCTAGGAAATCTTTAGATCTTTCTTACTTCTGTTCCATTTTATCGACGAGCCGTCCAATTGCATATGTTGAGACTGTTGACTCAATCCATCACCCCTATCAAGACAGGCTTGATGTTAGCTAAATGAATCTATTGCTCCTTGGTGCGTCCTTTGTTGTAATATTGTAGTGTCATTTGGTCTTAATTGTATGATGTTGATATTGAGAATCTTGAATCTGTATGAAAGCAAATTCCGGTGTAGGTTGCAGCTCTGATTCTTTTGCGTTGCCTCATTATTTTCATCTTTTAAAGCTTATTAATAAAAATGAATTGATTTATAGACCTTCAAGATATTTCCTCAACTGATATCAATAAAACATGGAAACTCGTCCAACTTACAAAATGGTTCCAAGAGTGCCGAGAGTGAAACTATGTTATGTAAGGTTATGTTAAAAGGGGTTATGAGGGTGATCCATCATTAAACCACAGGCACTATTATAGGCCCATCGCGATCCCCTGGTGCCATCTGATGATGGTACCTTAACGAAAAATGTTCCTCTAAATATTTAATTTCGCTTCAAAAGTTTAAAATTTGATTGTGGCCGCTTTGGCCAGCCTCTTCCAGTGTTTTAAAAAAGTGATTCCATAAAAATTTCTTTCGAGAACGAGCAATTGCCTGCCACTCACAGAGAATATTTTTGCGATCTAAACCCGGTCAAGGAGCCTTGGACACCCTACATCCCTCTATTCTTGAACATCTGTGGTCCGCCATACTTGCGATTGTATTTCTGCATAATGATGGTGCTATGCGCACCATCTCCCCCTCCCTCATCTAATCATCTAAAGCCAGTGGTTCTTAAAGTTATTAAGCTGTGGAACCCTAAACAAAGCCCAAATATATTTTGTAACCCCCGGAACTTTTAACTATATAAAGAATTAAAAACAACACATTTCAAAATCAAATTTTTTATGATATTTTTTTCCAGGTTTGTGTGAAGAATTAAACTGTTTCATTATTTGATTTATAATTTTTTTTAAATTGACTTCTATCTCCGAAAGCTGTATTCGCATATCCTGTGGCTGCATCCAATCTCGATCTGTATTTAGTCTTTGCATAAGTATACGCTGAAAAGTATGTTTCAAAGCGATACGTTGTGACAAAAGGGAGCAACTTTAATATAGCCTGTTTGGCAAGTTCAGGGTATTCACTCGATACTCCTAATACCAACCCAAAATTCGTTCAATGATACAGAAGCAAATACATGTTTTGATGAAGAAGAACTCTGCAGATCTATAAGAGACTCGTTTTCTGGAATGCTTAGTTTCGCAGGCTGGGTTTTCATTAGAATTGGATTTTGTACCCACTCGATTACAGTTTTCGTATCTGGAAAGGAATCTAATAAAGATCTTTCTAGGCTTACCAAATGCCCAGCGATCATATTGGCAATATTTGCTCTGAGCTCTAGCATGTTTTCTTGCAAGAATTCATGCAAAACTGAAAAACATTCAACATTGTTCTTCTGTACACAGGTAAGCCAGAAATTAATTTTTCTGCCAGTTTGTCTCTCCCAAAAAGTATTGTTATGGATTTTCCCTACAAAGCAGTAGCAGTTTCGTTAAACTTTTAAAAAATGTCTGCAAGATAAGCTTATTTTGTTATCCATTGCTCATCATGCAATAGATCGAAAAAGTTTGCAGATGAAGACATATTTTTCCCGGGGGGGAGGAGCTGCTAAGTCGCGAATGGCACGCATTCCAGAACTAGGTAATTCTGGAAGTACTTCTGGGGAGTCGGAACTACTTCTTAACTCGATTTCAGCACATATAAAAAAGGCATTACGTTTAGCATTGTATGTCATAGCACGGAAGCGATCGCTTCCACCCTGCAATACTCAGAAGTTGTCGCAGAAGTACTTCTCCAACACATTACAAAGAAGTAGTGCATTCATGCCTTCGAAAAAAAATCAACGTAGAAGTACTTCTGAAACACATTGCAGATTACACAGAAGTTGTGCATTGCCTTATTCTGCACTTCCCAGTTATTCTCATAATTCAAAAATTGCTATATTTGGGGTTATTTTCAACTCAGTTGAAAATCTGTAAATCAGAGTTTTATATGTTTTTCTACTTCCGTGCTACAACTATTTTATTAAACAAAAAAATCATTTTACATAGCATATAAAACGATTCAAAGCATAATTTGAGCCGAGAACATAAGATTTCCTCACTTAAAATCTTAAATCAAATGATTGGAACGCCGCGGAAAACACAGTTTAAGAACCGAGGATCTAAACTATAGGTTACGGTGTGCTTGAAACCCGAAAAAGTTTGACTAAAACGGATCCAAAATCTGCTAAAGCAGAAAGTTTTTATGTTGTTTGGACATCAAAAATCAGTTGAATTCAAAATACTAGCTGCTCCCTTTCGCGAGTTATGAAGGGAATTGTACTGCTTAACAATTCCCCCCCTGAAAATTACTCTCCAAAGTCAAATGATTTAGATGAATGTTAAAATAGATCATTATACTCTAAAGCTGGAAGTATGGGGAAAAGAGGTAAGCTTAGTAGTGTAGACAAATTGATATTTTTATGTATCGTTCCAGAAATAAAAGAATCTCATGACCACTTCAAACTCTTAGTTGACATAACAAAACTAAATAATATTTCTTTTAAATTTGTGGCAGATTTTAAGCTCCTGCTGACTATTAATGATTAGCAAACTGCTACTTCCAAGTATCCCTGCCCATATTGTTTTATTTCGTTGACAAATTTAAGAGGTAAATCCATTTCTGAAAATTGTATTGATTCTGTTGCATTGACGAGTTCAATGGACATTTCAACAATGGCAAATTGTAGGCGATTAAAAACTTATGGAGATTTGTTAGCTGATTTTCAAAAATATTGTCTTACAGGTAAAGATAAAAAATATAGTAGAGAATGTCATAGAACAATTAATCTTCCCATTTTCTCTGAAGAGGATGATGTTTATGTTTTGCAAAAATGTGTTATACCTGAGCTTCACGTTTTGCAGGGATTTGTGAACCATTTGTTCTGGCGAGGAATAGTTGCTCTTCTAAAAGCTTTATTGTGGCCGAAAAAGCTAAATCTTATTTAAAAAAAAAATACCATGGGGACACGTTTGAAGGCAATGCGTGTAGAACGCTATTGAAAGAAGCTGACAAACTAGAAGATCGAGAAATTTATGAAAAGGTAAGTATTTTCAAAATGATACCCATTGTCAATACTTATAAAGCTATGAATAATTTAGATGATTGTTGTTTTACCTCTGGAAAAGTTGGACTCTCACCTGATTCTTATATCAATGAATTAGATAAGGCTTTTAAAAATATTGATGATCTTTCTGAAACACTGAAGATTCACGTAATTCTTGATCACATAAAAGAAAGTTTTAATTACATACAAAACAATAATGGATTAGGATATTGGTCAGAGCAAAGCGGAGAATCCATACATCGTGATTTTTTTGAAATTCTAACACGTTACAAGGTATCAAGTATAAATCACGTATCGTATTCATCACAACTGTTAAAAGTAGTGATAGAATTTTCTTCGCTACACTTATGATTCTAAATTATCTTTATTTGCAGCTAGTCTATGTTCCTAAATACGATTAAAATTCACTTATTTTTATTATAAGAATAAAAGATAAAAAACAAAAAAAAACGACAGTGGGACCAATTGGCCACTACAACCTCGTCGTTGGTCCTGGGCTTGGCTAAAAGTGGTAACTAAGACTTTCCAAAGCGAAAATTAACAACAAATTTATTTTTGAGATATATTGGAAAAGCGGTAAACTTGAAAAAGTATCGTACATAAGAAAATCGTCCACGCAAGCTGCGTAGCACATAGTTGATTGGTAAAAATCTAAGAATGCGCATAACTTGCGAAAGGGAGCAGCTAGGATTTTGAGCTCAACTGATTTTTGATGTTGAAACAACATAAAAACGTTCTGCTTTAGCAGATTTTGGATTCATTTTAGTCAAACTTTTTCGACGTTCAAGCACACCGTGAGGTACACGATTCTAGTGCTCTGAACATGGCCTGATAAGCGTAAAGTTAAAAAAAGGAGGAGGCGGATACTGTGCGAACAAGAAATGGTGAAATAATGGGGAACTAATTGAAATGGTGAAGAAATATAAGTACATTGGCGTGTTCCTTACTTGTTCCAGTATTGCAAAATCGCACTGCAATATCGCAAAACAATGTTGAATGACAATTTTAAATAAATCTTATTTTAACTTCTTTTGCTATTAAGTTTTTTTTTTGCTGCTAGTAATAAAATTAGCTACTGAAGTATGTTAGTATATTGTCAATCAGGCAGACGGGAATGCCGTTTAAACTGATTTTTTAAATAATATTTTGTAATGAATTTTGAAGTACACAAATAAAATCAAATCAAATCTAATATACTCCAGTATCGTATTTGTCTCTTGTCACACTTTTAAAGACATGCGAGTACCTTGTTATCGAGTAGTGTTTTAAAACTATCTTAACTCTAAAATAAAAGTATCTCATTACATTAATTTTCAATTGCCAATGCGGCCCTCAACCGATACATTGAAGTTCCCTTCTTTGCGGGCGTTTAACTTCAAATTAAACTCAATAATGTCAAATAAATAACTCAACAAGCAGTCGAAGGAAATACGTATGCCATACGGCCGAACAGTGATCAAATCATTTTTTTTTTCTGAACAGAAGTCGTAGGCACATGCCAAGCACCATCAGCCTCACACCCGGATGTCATATGGGCCACTCAGAGACAATTTTGTTAATTAATCGAAACACTCGAGGACGGGTGCTCTGCATTTCAATGCAGTATGCTCATCAATGGCGGTGAGGTCCCGCCGGTCGGTCGGTCGGTAGTCGCCATAGAAGGCCGCGGGCGCGACGACAGAACATCTCCGTCCTTTTTAATTATATGCTGTGCTCTGTCTGCTGCGAAAAAGTCAACAATGGTGAATTATTTATGAGCATTTTCTTACCACGATATGCAAAGCATAAAGTTACGAATGCATTTCGATTTACATTAATTAATTGCACTTAGATTCTAATTAAGTTTTCTACGGACCATGCTATAATCGCCATAAGCGTTGGCGCTCCATAGGATGTCCGTTATAGCTGTAGGTAGGTATATGCCCATCTGTGGCTATTGAACCGGAAGGCAATTCGCACATCCAGTATTGTACTGCATTGCAATGTGCTCAACGTGATGCGACGGCAATCGACTTCCCCATGGAAAATAGTGTTGGGTTTAGAAATCTACTACATCTAGAAGGTTACCGACCCTGATCGTGTTACACAGAGAAGTGAATGAAGTGAAACTTTACTCCCGAAATAAAAAAAAAACGGACTGATCTCCTATCCTAACTGGTGGCAATTATGTGCTCTCGTGTTTTTCTGCGGCTACGGTCTTAATGTTATAAAGTGTCGGTTGACGTTTTGTTTTGGAATAGATTGTTGACCCTTTTGGCACACGTTCCACTAATAAGTGGACTCGAATAATGAAGCATTTATTTTTTGTCCGGCTTCAATGTAATCGAATATTTTTATACATAATGTATATGTATAAAAGCGTTAGAACACGGATTTCATAGGCGTAACAAATTAAAGATACTAATGGCAGTAGCTACCAATGTTGCTTGTTACTCATCCATGAAGTTGATTGAAACTTAAGAAAGCGGTCAATGCGAGTCGGGAATTGCGCGAAAAGTGTTCCGTACATGTACTCGCTTGCCGCATCTTCAGCTCAATTCATGCAGGGCTAGAATCACCAACGAATTATACTCACGTATATTGTTTGTCCGCCTTAAGGAGTTTAAGCATAGTACTCTATTGCTTATCGTTATGTCGGTACTTTGTACGAGTATGACACCATGAACAATTCTTTAGATATCACTTCAAGTAGAAGCTCAGATCCTGTGGAAATTAAACTTCATTCTCTTAGAACCCTTAGAATGCTTTCAGAAAGTTTAAAAATGTGGAAAAAAATAAATAGAATGTAGAGGATAAAGGCGCGAGATAGATGTGATGTTTGCTATCAATGTGAGAAAAACTTGTTTTATCTACATTTACTTTTGTCGCAATAGAAAAGTATTCAACTTAAAATACCATCATCTAGCATCACTTAAACGTCGGTAATCCAAAAATCATCATAGCCATTAGAACGGGGAAAAACAATGTACCCAGGTAAATACTGAGCGCTTTATTTTTATTGACCGAGCGTGTGAGGTAAAGTGAGATCAAGTATTAAAAAGACCACGATGAATATCGCATATTTTACTAGCCACATGATTCACATATATTATCGAACCAATAATGAAACTCTCAAAATAAATAAAATAAAAAATCCAAAAAATGGACACAAATCAATCCTTGCGCCACTAAGAAACAGCAACGGTGCAAAGCCGTAAATTTTGTTTCTAGTTGGTTGCGTTATGGAATTCAAATCTTTGTTTACTACTTTGAGTGTTTTTTTTTATACCTTAATATCGCCCATTTTGATAAATAATCATTTATAAAACATACAGTTGTTGCTGCAAATCAGGGGGAAAAATCAAGATTAATGCCAATGTTTTAAATGCGTCTAATGAAGTGGATCACACTTTATGTATGTTACATACTCCCATAGTACATGTAAGCTTAAAGAAGCCGTAGGGTATATGTATGTTAGGTTATGTAGCAGTGGCTGCCGATGTTGCTAAGTTTTAGTCCTTTTACGGACAGGAGATAGTAAGGCCGCTTTAAACCCAGCCCAGGCCAGAGTTATCATTCGTTTTATTGACTGATTTAAGTTTAAGTGATAGCTGCTCGAAGGGGCATACGCATACATAACTAGATTTTCCTTATCCGGTCGAACAAGTTTTTATTTAGCAAGTTCGTCAGCTACAATTCTCTGGGATGTCTCTGTGCCCTGACACTCAATAAAGGTGAATATTGAACTGCTTAGCCAGAGAGATGGGTCGTAAAAACAGCAATTTGAACATAATCGTTTGTTTAAACAAAAACAAAAAACAGTATGAGGATTTAAAAAAAAAGAATCAAAGAATAAATTGAAAACTTTTAATTTAAATTCGTAAGTTATTTTCTGTAAAAAGTTTTAAATAAAATTAATGTGCAATGAAGTACTTACTGACTTAACCACTTCCGACATTACACACGAAGAAAATGTGTGCTTACTAATACGTTATGAAAATCTATTTTTACTCTTTTCTATCAGCATATAAAATTGTATGTATATTATTATTTGTGCATACATAACATATATACATTATTTTCAGATATTTCCGCATGTGTTTTTCCATCAGAAAATAAAAAGATGCTCATTTAAGGGTGCAAACAATTATTTCCAATGCAGACAATAGATATGTATGTGGGGTGGGCATCACGTTCTTTTCTTTCTTTAGGTGGCGCTACAGTTCGGGGTAAACCAGGGCCTACTTCTCGTAACCATTTGTGTGCGCCAGTTATATTTTTGCACGAATGAAGGTTAGGTTAGGTTAGGTTAGGAAGCAGTGGCTGCCGGTAACAAGTATCAGCACACTTAGGCCTATAGAGGCCCATTGTGATACCAAGGATCTTGGGTATATTTACCCCGCTACTCAAGAGAACCATTTGGTGCTTTGTACAAAGCGAAGAAGGGTTCCTATATATTTTTGTGCTAGATCACTTAGATCTTCGAAGAAGTATTCTCCTACTCTCCTAGGTGTAGTTTCCTACTACGAGAAGGAGCTGGGCATGAGCAGAGGAGACGTGTTGGACTTTCCTCCTCCTCCTCGTCTCTACAGCTTCTGGAGAAGTCAGTCGAGATGACGCCAAGTCTAGTAGCGTATTGTCCTATAAGGCACTGTCCTGTGATGATATCGATAATCGTACTAATATGTAGTTCTTTTTAGTGACAAAAGGTATCTAGAGCGGTTAAGATCTAGTTTAGGCCAGATTTGTTTCGTAGGAAAGTAGGTAGTTCAGCCTTCCCATCTAGCATTGGTTTTATTGTTGTTTTACTGTGTCTAGTTTGAGTGCTAGCTTATAAGTAGCGAGTGGAATACCTATATTTTCCTTATCAGGTAGAATAGGTATTGTTGTTCCTAGTTTAGCGAGCTCGTCAGCTTTACCGTTTCCTTTCGTTTTATGAGAGATGAACGGCAATTGGAGGTAAAGGCATGAATGAAAGGGACCTACAGTTTTTGGCCGACTCAGAACGGCGAGTTGCGAAGCTAATCATGAAAAATGATTCTCTTTGAATGCTTGTCAGACATTCGAAAGTGGTGGCACCATGAAAAAACGTTTGGGTGTACGCCGGACAGCGTTGCGTAGTAGTCTAACGACACAGTTATCTACTACTACACCACGGTGGTCTATTGAATAATTTAAATTAAAGTATACTGTATAAGAACTGAATGAAATTAAATGCGTATACTTGTTGTTTGTTTGTTTTTTGACATTAATATGTCTAACCGCTTGATGTTTGTATGGAAAAACTGTTACCAGAGAAACATAGGAGAAATTGGATGGTGATTTTGTAATAGATAGGACTTTGGCTCGTCGGCTTTTCAACTTATGTTCGTTTCTCTACAAGCTCTTTTGTATTTCTCAATCGTGATGACAGAACAGAAAGTTGCTTCCGTTGGTTTGTTTTTTTTTTTTTGTTGTTTTCTGTTTCTTTTCTAGTTTTACCCAGGTGCTATTGGCAAAGCCAACTAACACAGTGCGGGAGGGGTGAACGAATAGTACAGTTACTCGGTATACAGGACACTGCAGTCCTCACGGACTACTGAATGGAACCAGAGCCAAAAGTTTCCATAAGACTCCCGGATGCTTGCAGCGTTCGAATATCCAGCAACGATATTGTTTAACATTGACAGTCAAGCTGCACTTAAGGCACTAGAATAGTTCACTACCAATTCAGCACTAGTCAGGAGCTGCATTATTCATTATGAAGAACCAGGTAAGACTGTGTTGAGTGACCGGAGGCAACGAGTTTGCCTATGAGTTGGCAAAAAAGTAGGGGAACTGCCGACTACGGGAAAAACAAATTAAAAGGTAGGTACGACAGAAGATGAAATGAAACGATGATGTTGAGAGTACAGCCCTGCTCTCAATTTTTCTCAAAACCTTTTACGATTATTTTAATAAATGATTTTAGAAAAATAAGTACAACGATATATGTATTAATGTTCCTTATGCACTCCCAGGCAGCGGAGGTCTTTGTCTTTTTTTGTACCTATTTACCTACATACATAAATATATGTACATATACATATGTACTTCCAGCATAAAATCTGCATCTTAATCATACAAAAATAAATATTCGCCTGGCCAAACCTAGCTTCCAGAAACCATTTGTACGTGCGTGTGATTATTTTTTGCACGAATGTAATGACTTTTTGTCGTCTCCAAACCGTGAGTTAAGAAAGTCCTCACGAACCAGGTGACACCGTCCATACTGGGATTGAACGCGCAACAGCACGCTTAGTAGTCCAGCGCACTGAGCTATATCCAATTGCCTCATACACTTACATTGTGTTATTCAAAAGAGTCTGCAGTGTTCGATTTACATTTAATTTGACAAATTTCAATAAATTTCAGTAAAATTTGACATTTATGATAAATATCAACTGCGCACTTAGTTTCAGGCAAATGCAGCGAAACGTTTGAATGTACTGTGTAGTTATTCATTTGTATGCTTGAATAAATGGCTATGAGGTACGCTTTAATTAATTTATTTTCAAATTAAAAATGTTACCATTATCTCGAATGATTTATAATCAATAATCTACTGTTTTATTTTTAGAATATTTTATATCTTTATCATGATCTATTAATTAAAACAAAGTCAAGAATGCTTCAATTTGCATTTTCTAAATATATTAGACGATATATCTAAATATTCATCGTATCTACGTACACACAAAGGCTTACATGTATAGATTCTTAATTGCTGCTACTTATTCCTACATGGATAGAAACCATATTTGCCATGCTCAGAGTTAAATCAAGTTCAAGTCATCAACAAACTGTTCATTTATACATACAAACCTACTTACAGTATGTACCTTAACTATGTACATACAACATGTTGTTCTTACCTAACCTTACTTGACTATACCAATTTAATTATTTCCTTAACTACCTAGGTAGCAAGCTATCTATTCTCATAGCTCGCCGATTAATTTTATTCGTTTATTTATTATTTTATGTCGCCGCAAAGGACTTTTCTAGTTACACTTGGTTTTGCTTTCATGCATAACAAGATTGTTGAGAGTTTTGGATATGGTATCAGCCTCGGCCTGGCCTCAGGAAATATTGAAAATGTTAAATGAAGTTGTTACATGGAAATGTTTTAAATTTTTTATATGCAACATAGTTTTCGAACGTACTTATCTGAAAACCTAAAGTGGCCGCTGCACATGGGAGTAGGTATTTGTACGCAAAAAGCGCCCAAATGTCAGTTTTCAAATTACAAAATTGAAAAATAAACTTTTCTCCTAACGGTAGTCAAATAGTAAATACCCATGGAAGGAACCATACATCGTAGTCAGCTGATTTTTGTATGAGCGTATTTGACCACATCATTTTAGTCAAAAGCAATTTCTTTTACTATCCTTTATCCGCAAATCGACGCATTTTTTTTTAATTTTATTTAAATTGATCTATTTTTATGATGCAAATTAATTTGCAGTTACTTTTCGTTCGCGAGTCATTTTGCAATATTGTTCGGCGATATTCGATAATAATTTTAGCACCATCGGATAAATAAAGTCTTTAAGCTTCAATTAACAAAAAAATATGCTGCAAACATTTGCGATTTTAGGCTTTATTTATTATTTTTTAACCAAAAACATTTCTTATTTACTAATGCAAGAGAGTAGAGGAAACGATTTTAATCCAAAACCAAACTATTTAGAAGAATATTTGCAAGGTAAAGCGTGTTGTGCAGAGGGCAAATTAAAAAAAAACATCACGTCCAAGGTACGAATTTAATTTAATTTTTATTTCTTTCAAAAAGAAGAGAAATGCATTAAAAGCGATATCAATTAGTTTTTCAGACTTAGGTCGGACTATTGGAACACAAAATAATTCTGACCACTTTTTTAGTGCAAATACTCCCATCACTAAACTAAAAGTCAGATTAAAAATGATCAAATAGTTTCTTTCTGAAGCTTTAGCTTATCAGGACCGGGTACAGTGAACAAATAGTAACTCGACAATACCAAAGCTTCATTAAAGCTTCAATGGCCTGCGAAGAGGATAATAATTCAAACAACCTAAATCATAAAGTATTGTTTTATAATTTATTATTATTATTACTATTATATTATTACTTATTTATTATTATTTATTTATTAAGTATTAATTTATTTATTTTCTATTAATTTATTTATTGTTATGCCCAATTTATTAACTTAAGTATTATTCTTTGTTTGTTAATCAAATTACCTTTTTCTGTGATAGTTTTTATTTTTATTAACATAATATGTATTTATTAATTTTTGTATATATTAAGCTACATATAGCATTATCTATATGTAGGTACATACATTTTGTTGTAAACATAATTTTTTTTTATCAAATTGAGGGTTTTGTACGTTTTTTTCCCTCAAAATAAATAAATTCTCAACTAAACAAATAAATTTAGAAAATAAGACAATGCTTCAGTAGAGAGATACATACATAGTAATATCATATCTCTGAATTGTAAACTGTGCGGTAGTAATCCATTGTATTTTAAAACGAAATAAATGTCTAAATCTAATCTAAATCATGAAGTTGCTGTAAGTGAATGATATAGTTAAATAAATCAGTACACAATCGGTATATCCCAATGGTATATCCCACGAGAGTCAGCATGAACAAATTAAGTGCCTTTTTAATTATTAATTAAATGTCAATTTCGTTCGTCATATTTTATTTATAACGTCAGTCACCTTAACGTAAGTTCTAAAATATCTTTAACCCTTTATAACTCAAAATCGTAAAAACATCAAGTACTAGTTGTTTAGATAGCTTTCCGAATTTTATGAAACACGTATTTTTTAGAATTACAAAATTTTATTTATTTTTTGGAAAAATAGTTGGAAATGTTTTTTTGACACTTTCATTTACACTGTGTTATAATGTATCTCTATGATGTATGGAATATTTTGAAGCAATTATTTTACTTATTGAAACATAATGCACTGAACTAACTTATAATTTCACGACAAAATTTGCACTAGATACCTATCACTTTCGAAGCACTAGTAATTTTAAATACATTATAAACAATAATATTCAATCTTGTACGTACTTTTGTCACTTTTATTTTATATTTATTTATATTTTTTGTTCCTTTTGTCTAAATGTTTCTTAACCTAAATCAAGGCTTTCATAATTAAAAAGATGCTTGTTATCTTAATATTGTAAGCAATACCATTATAAATAAATTGAATTGAATTGAATTGAGTATTTTTTTAATTACTTACATGTGTTTTTTCACAAGATTCGCGGCAAGTGAACTACACCCCAGAGCTGAGCACCACGCGATCTCTTTCAGCTGAAACTTACTGAAAATTAATAGAACGGTGTATGACAATACTGTAACATTGAGTTTTAATAGACTTAAGTACAATTGCTCGTTTTTGTGAACATTGAAATGGTGTGTAACATAATCGCCACATGATGCTATAAAGAGTTAACCTTTCAAATAAAAAATAAACCTAAGCTGTGTAAATTAAATTTTTAATTAAATACTATAAAGAAAAATGTCCATTATTGTTTTTCTTAGTAAGGAATTAACTACAATAAAATTGACGTTTAAAGTTGTTGGTGCATATGCATTATGCCATTTGCATTACCACTTATTGGCCATCGTCGATTTGACCAACCATACCTATTCCTTACGTATAAAAAAAATGCATGTACTTTCAGGGTTAGGTCGGAATATGTGTAATTGAAAAAATATACTTAAGTAGGTACTTTTTCTATTTAATTTTTAAATGAATCTACAAACTTTATTTAATTGTAATTGTAAAGGGTTAACATTTTATTTCAGTCTGGTTCCTATTGTACCTAGTATGTACTTACAACCTTCAATTAAAAACCGAAAAAAAATTCTTGTTACCCAAAGTTAGCTTCGAACACCATTTGGTAACAGACCTCGTAACTATTAAAGCCCTTTAACTCGGTTTCTGCAAACTGAAACTGCCGAATAAATCTATTAATAAATCCGAAAACAGCCGTAGGCGTACAATCAAAAAATTAATATTTGAAGTTTATAAACACTAAAATCTGGTCAAATAATCAAACAAATAAAACTTCCCAAAACACCGTTAAAACGCTTAATTACTTTTTAACGTAATTACGTGTGTTATTGTCATGTCGCATAAAATCTATATTCTCAAAACGAACTCTCAATGGCAACCTCCAACTATCGGCTACGGATACTATTAAAGATAACAGTGCCCACACAGTGTTCCCTTGCAACCAATGAAAATTTCTATTTCTCCAAGCGAAACATGAACAATCGACCATTGTGACGGGACAACGAATCGAAACGAATTGAAAAGCAGAATGAAAAGCAAACGCCGAAACCCTCCAACGAATGCCTCAGCAAAGAGAAAACACTGATAACTAAGTGAAATGTTGTTTGAGTGTGTAAGTTTGAGGGGAAATTACCGTAGAAAATGTTTATATAGAGCTGTACTCGTCGCACTTGATTAGAATGGTGTGAGGGGAAGTTATTGCTTATTTGCTTTGCGATCAGTTGGGGCGAAACCATTGTTCCCTATCTAAGAAATACTGGGAAATTATTTCTGCATTTGTGTGGTAGACTGGTAGGTATATAGGAAGTCGGGACTTACTTTCCAGTTTAATGGAAATTAAGATGACGAGAAGAAAAAGCTGAGCTTTAATGGAGGGGCGTGATTAGGGCGCATGCCACCATTATGCCCATCGGCGATTTTACTACACACCTCATTCGTAGCAAGGTGCTTGATATGTTGATAGGAGCTTTTTGGAGGGTTATGTACTGGAAATGTGAAATGCATTTCATCGGTTGGTGCGTGGAGGAATATTTGAGGTCTTGTAGTGCACTCATTTGCCGCTGGAGTGCACCACTGCTGGTTAGGTTGAACTTTCCCGCCATTTGTTGCTATTTTCCTGCAAATGAATGGCAACATGGCAGCTTACTCTTACTGTATCGGATTTCTGAAATGGTATGTTTTTTGTCGTGTACACCAACAAGCTCGAAGGCATTTTGCAGGTGAAAGTTCACAGCAATGTCGTTTGTTTACACTGAGCGTAACTGATTTTAGGAAGAAATTGAGACATTCATTGTGAGTTGTGCTTTTCTGTTTATTTTCTTAACTGGTCGAATGTGATATTAATTCGAATTGGCATATGATTCACAGCAAACATATCGATCAATCCAATGTAAGTGTCCTTTGTTTCGACCGACTTGTCAACCCAATGAAATTCAATGTTCTTTATTGCAAAATAAAACCATCAAATGCAAATGAGCGATGACCCAAAGAAAACAGAGAACACACACAAAGCAAACGACTGAGCAAGAATAAAAAACACGAATAAATAGACCGAAAATTAGGCAATTAATCAAACAGTAGTCGCCTGGTTCCCTTTCTTACCATTCGACTTAATGTCAAAAATAAGGACGTTTGCGTACAACCTGTCATTCATGCTTAGCACAACAAAAGATAAAAACAGTGAATGAGAACTACACAGGCAAAAAAAAAAAAGAAGAAAAATGTGGAAAATTGGTCACACACGGAAATAGTTAATAAATTAGCAAATGGTCAAGTGACCGTAAAATTGTGACTGGACAATGTGGACATCAATTTTGGTCAACTGTCATTATTTGACCTTTGTTTATGTTGTTGGAGAAGTTTTCTTTGTTTTTTTTTAGTGTTCGTTTTCGAAACACCATCTGACCTAAAATGTCTGGCGTGCGTAGTTTCATACGTATGTAGGTATCTAAATTTGTCAGACGCGTTTTATCCCTTACAATATGATAATTTGTCTGCAAGGGGATGGTGTAAAGAGGGATGATTAATAAAAGTATTTTAATACATGCTATGTACGTACGTTGATTCGGTGCTTGAAAACAGTTTCTGTCTTGTTTCACGTAATAAGAGTGTTGTTTTTTTTTAACAAATTTGTGTATGTTGTCCTTCGCAAACGGTTGAACCTAATATAAATAAAAGAATGTCAGATGAAATTAGGTCGACGCATTCAAAAAGAAGAATGAAAGGACATACGGCAAAATTAAGTAGCAGTGCTTGTTGTTATGCTAAGTAGGCAAGTTCAACATTGTAAGCCTTGAATGGGGACCGTATTTCAGTGGTTAGTGCGTTAGGTTACTGATCGTAGTGTCCGGGTTCATTCCCAGCTAAAAAAAATCTAAGGGCCATAGGCCAACAGAGAAATATATCGTCCCAGCTCGTGGGAAAGCCAAAATATATTTGAGCTGAACAAAGAGGACCTAAGGCCACTCAGATACCACGTTAAGAGAATAGGGTTAGCCGATGACTATCTCTATAGGCTCTGTGGTGTAGAAGATGAAACTCTGTAAATGTACTGCGGTCGAAAACAGTAAAATACAGTGGTGGTCGAATATAACAAATGATATAATGTCCAGTCGCAATGTATAAATATTGTTTCTAATTCATAACATTTTAATACATATTATATTTCCTTAGGAACATTCTTTGAACAAGAGTCATTGTTTTCGTAACCACGAACATTTCTTTTTTGCGTCGTAGAACTGTAAGATGTTCAAACTCTATTTCGGGGCTTAGAGTTAACATATGTATGTATTTTTCCAGCACTTGTTAAGCACAACCGCTGATATTTTTTGCCATGCCAATGCAATTAGGAAAACAGCTTCAAAAAGATTTAGCTCCTTTGCACCATTTGGTATGCCTTTCCCTGAACTTACGATTTGGCTCAGCAAGCTATTTCTATAAAATAAAAAGCGAATGGCATTTTTCTGGTCCATTGATTAGATTAAGGGTTTACATTCGATGGCATGTACAACACCCACATTTTCCATCGACAAAATGAAGCACTCACCTCAGCCTGTACATATACATATGAAAGTCCGTTTGTAAAAGAGACAAAATATTAATGATATTAAAAGTCCTAGATGAAGAAACATCCCTCTTGTCATTATTTCCCTTGAAACTGGTTAGAGAGAGAAATATCTCTGAGAAGTCGTAGTAGGAGATTGGGTGCTATGAGTGGTAGATTATCTGCTGTAAGTGGGTATTTACTTGAACCTTTTCTGGATTAATGCCCCACATTCCAGCAGTATGTATTCTGGATTCATTGCAAACTTCACTCCTGTTTGTCTTCTCCAGAGACCGATGACCCCATACGTAGACTCAGATGAGAGTAGGTATGGGTATAGAAGAGGAAGAGTCCGTGTGTCCTGCGTCGGATAAGGAAACTCTTTCTGAGAATAAGGAGGATAGCAGTATCTCCGAATTTCCGATGGCCTAAAACTCTAAGCGTTGAAAAATCAAATATTTTGTCAAACCCATTTAGCGTGAGGGAATCATCATCATAGAAAAATTGAAAAATAAAACAAAGTGACAAAGCCGTTGGAAGGCAAAATATGCATAGCTATCAGATCGGTATCGCATCGCGATCCGCTGGAACCCTCTTATGATGGTATCTAAATTGAAGCATTTCCCTTTAAACATTTAATTTCCTTGAACATTTTTAAAATTGTATTTTGGCCAGCCACTTCCAGTGTATCAAGGAAGTAATTGCCTAAACATTTTATAACAGAACGAGCAACGGCCTCATATTCTCAAACGATTAGATGCGGTTTTCACTTTTATGATCTGCATTTCCTGGCGGAATCATTTGAGGTATAAATCATCCCTCTGCGTTATCCTGGAGCTGAGCTATGCTCAAAACAATTCATGAAATCATTGCCAACAATTTTCCATCAGTGGAGACCGAAGCCAACAGCCATGCAGCAGTGGGTGACGTCATAGTGTGTGTATGTGGCACATTTGAATTCCTGCGTACCCTTTATTGCATGGTATATCATATATGATATGCTATATTAAATTAGCATTTTCTCAAATTCAAATAGAAAATTTCCAACTGTCGGAGCATAATAATCTAAGTATTTTATTGCACTTTGAATATAACCCCCACCAACAGAATTTTTTTGATTAAAAACACGGTTATTTTTCAAAAATTGGTTGCGAGTACAACGTGTGTGCATTTTTGCTATTTTAGGCATTTTATTTTGTGATTATTTTAAGTAAATTAGAGAAGGTAAGCACAAATTTTTATTGCTATTCTTAAAAAAAAATATTGTTATATTTTCAATTTGTTTAAATTTTAAGTTAAAAAAAGAGACAATTGCAAAGATAATGGCCTTTTGAGTTTTACGAAATCTATAGATATAGCTCAATATCTCGAAAACGCTTCAATATTTTTCAAAAATTTGGCCATTTTTGAAATCACTGCAACGAAATACATCTAAAAAAAATGTGTTTCAAACAAAAACAAAAATCATGCAGTAAAGTAAAGGCAGAGACAATTATATAGAGATGTCTCATGCCCATACAAAAAAGTGTCTTCAGAATTTTCGAAAGCAGACAAAGGTCAAGCAGACAAAACGCAAAGCAACAGCAGAGACAGCAACCGCAAACGAAACGCTTTTTTCTTATCCACAAACCCCCAAAAATGTTTTCAATTGAACTCACCATGGGTTGTCGATTTCTCATTCACTATCTGAAGAGGAGTAAGAAGGGGGAAGAGCACAACCAGTTTTGACTTATTTTTGACTTATTTTTATTTTTTATTTCATCAGTTGATGTGTATTATTTTTCGTTTTAAGTGGATGAACGAAAATTTATGTTCAAGAACATGGAGGAAGAGGTAAATACAAAACGGGTGTAGATTATGATGCAAAAATATTTCTTGGCCGAGGCTATAATTGTCTCTGGTAAAGGGTTAACTGAAATAGCATTCTATGATGTTTTGTGCCCGGCCTACTACGATAAAATATGATTGTAAAAGTAAATTCAAATTTTAAAAAGTGCACGGGCAATGCCGTATGCCGGGCGGGCAACAGCAATACATAACATTACCTATGTACATACCTATTCTATAGGAATGTATTAGAAGAAAATAATAATTTGTTTTTCCAAGTTGAAGGTGGGCGAAGCAAGGCGAGCACGGATCAGCTAGTATCCATATAAAAAAAAGTTCTTCCATATTCAAAGTCCCAACAATCGTCTGTACAAAAACATGAATTTGGGTTCTCTAGCAAACTGCGCACCCAGGCTCGATACAGCACATTTCCTACCCTTTTCTTTAGCGTTGAAGATGTTAGCTGTGGCCTTTGGGTACAATGTTGTTTCTCATATTCTGTTCTATTTCGTTTGTTTGGTTGAATTTTGTTCGATTCTCTTTTTCTCTTCATATTAGTTATTGTTCGATGTGCTCTAAATTTGTGGAACTCCATATCGACAGAAGCGAAAGCAAAAAGCAACAGTAGGCGTGTTTTTTTTCTTCAAATCTTTACATTGTAAACAGTTGCGGAAACATGTTTATTCTATACAGGCTACCGATAAAACACGGCTAATAATCATTGATCATTCGCATTTTGGCAGTACATGCATAGTTCGATATGCATGTCGTTCTTTTAAGCCAAATCATAAAAGAGAAAAATATGACCTGTCGATGCGCTATTGAAAATTTATCGAAGAAACCATTTTCTCAATTAAATTCGGAAGAAAAACTGGAAATAATTAGTTCTTGAAGGCCAACACCGTCTTTTCCGGATTTGATTTGTAAGGTTCACCACCAGTAAATCTTTTAGTAGACATTTTTAGATTTCTAACTATGAAAGAAAATTTTGGTTGTGTGGTTGCCCCGTTCTTAATAAATTATTTTGTTGGCCTTGTTTACTTAACGTCCTCGTTGTGGTCCTGGAGAAAACTGAGTATATACATGTATACAATATTATCTAACAAAAAAGAAAGTAGAACACCCTGCTTAGAACATCATGGCACGTCCCTGATGTACACGAGTATTTATTACCTGTGGTTTTCTGCTAATTACTGATGTTTATGGCGTATACATTCGGTCACTTGAGCACTTCCTATTTGATTGTAAATCAGAGCTGTAAACTTGGGCAAGAATGTGCTGATTGACCAAATACAGAGCCAGCGGGAGGACTGTTGTTGCTGACAAATTCTTTACAAGTTTTGAAGGAACTATTGAATGGAATAAGAAATGCATTCCTAAAGAAATGCTTCCGGACCGGACCGTAGTCGCCTAGCACAATCTACTATCTTTGGATTTACGGATAATTGTCGCAGCAGTGTCTAAAGCGGCCCCTAGACGCACAATATTATTGTGCAATATTATTTGCTTTGTACCCTAGACGATACAATATTTTTCCCAATAAATATGAAAATGAAAAACACTATTCCCAACAGGATGAAAGGTATCAAGCCTAAGGAAAAATCATGGTGTGACTCGAGCTGCAAAGAGGCTATCGCGAAAAAGGAGTTAGGTTTTCGGTCCTTTAAAGCCAACCCCACTGAGGATAACAGCAAGTAGTTTAAACAAGCCAGAATTGACTGCAATCTGCAATACTCACATTCAACGTGCGAAATTTGTCCATAGCCAACAATTGAGGTAAAATATACTACAGTGTCCCAAGGGTATAAAACATTAAGAATTCTGCCTCGTCATCAATCCAGACGCTCATTTGCAATGACATTCCAGCTGTCAGCTCTTTGGACAAAGCCAATCTGCTCGCTGCACATTTTGCAGCTAGCTCAACGCTTCCAGATTGCGCTTTGCCTCCGCCTGTACTTGAGAGCGTTGGACAAATCCACTTTTGCACTCATACAGTTGCAAGACTACTTAAAGATCTTAACATTCACAAATCCGCCGGTCCAGACGGTATATCTCCCATAGTTCTAAAGCGGTACGCTGGCAAAACCATTGCGTAAGCCTTTCTATCTTTCCTACTCCTTTGGGCTCTTTCCGAGTAGATCGAAAGCAGCATAGTAGTCCAATGCACTAACCACTACCACCACGGTGCTCACTCATATTTCTGCACAGCATTTGAATAATTAATGAAAGAATATTGTGCAATATTACCTATAGACGATACGATTTTTTTATATTGCACAATAAATATCAAACCGATTTTGATTTTGCACAATATATTGTACAACCTCGCAATATTATCTACAGACGATCAATAATATTGCATTGAGCGTCTAGGGGTCGCTTAATACGCCAAAAAAATATTAGGCAGTGATTTAACTGTCATCGCTTCATTAACTTTAATGAACTATAATAAAAATTAATAACAAAAAAAGTAAATTATTTCATTGTATTCTAATAATTTTCATACAAAATGTATGACGGTCCAGCCAGACCTATTCCATTGATGGGAAGGTGGCAAAACATCCATTGACAGAAGGGTTAATGCTAAACGAATGAAGCTTTTCTGGACGGTTTCAGTACGCGTGTTAAGATGTATTGTATGATATAGTGTCCATACCTCCGAAGAATATTTAATGTGACGACTGACAAGATTGTAAATAAGGGAAATAGTTACTTAAGGATTTTCAAATTCTCTACATCATCTTTTTTTATTTATTTATTCACAATGTGAAATCAAGCTTATGGCTTTAAAGGTAGGTAATTGAAAATAGTCGGTTACCCGTTTCCTAGAGAAAAAGACAAAGACCTCCGCTGCACGGAAATGCATAAGGAACATTAATATGTCATTGTAGTTATTTTTTTTAAATCATTTATTAAAATAATCGTAAAAGATTTTGAGAAAAATTGAGATCAGGGCTACTATTGTGTCGTACTTTTCAGTTAGTTTTGGCCATAGTCGGCAGTTTCCCTGCTTTCCTTGCCAACTCATGGGTAAACTCGTTGCTTTCTACAACAAACTGACCAGACACCCGACATAGTCTTACCTGGTTCTGCATAATGCCCTTAGCATTATTCTGCAGTTCCTGACTATTCGTTGCATTATAAGGACCACTGGAAACCTAAGTATGGCTAGAACCTCTGGAGTCTTAAGGATACTTTTAGCCCTATGTGCTAGGGTTTTGTTGGCTTTGCCATAGCCAGGTAAAAATAGAAAAGAAACAAAAAAACAGCAACAAAACCAAAGGAAACAACTTTCTTTTCTGTCATCACGATTGATAAATAGAAAAGACATAAAAATTAGAATCGTTGTAAACTCACTTTTATAATTGCTATCAGAACAGTAAGTCCTATCTCCACGATTAAAAAATATTGAGTAAGGAAAACCAACAACTTAACCAAAGGAATAAATAGAACAGACACAAAAAAACAAAAGGAAACAACTTTCTTATCTATCATCACGATTCAAAATAGAACAAAAAAAAAAAAGAGATGCCCCCACTAGGAGACGAACCGAGAACCTATGAGATGAGAAGCCGACATACCATACACTGAGCTACCAGAGTATATATTTCTCTAGTAACACTTTTTTAGCGCACATTTTTCAGTACAAACATCAAGCGGTTAGACATATTATGTCAAAATGGAAGAAATATTATAATAATAAATTGATTATTATAGAATGAAAGGAGCGCATTATTGATCTAAACACACGGATACATAACAGTTTGTATAGCCTAATGTTTAAGATATTTATTTGGCCAAATGTTTATATAAGTTAGCTCGGCAGTATAAATAGAAAATTACTCGACTACCGATGGTAAATAACTACATATCTGCATTACTACTCGATGTTTAACGATAAAGTGAATCCTAAACTGGAATACCGAAAACACTAACTCTGCAAGCCTCTCAAATGAAAAAAAGTGTGATTTGGCGAAGAATAAGGCAAAACAACAGAACCATAACCCATGCAAATATTGTAGCGAATACCTACCCACCCAATGGATTCGAGTCAAATCGCTGGTTATACCCTTTTATGTGTGCGCAGTAATAAGATTCCCATTAAATGTGCGCTCCATGCAAGATGTGTTATCCTTCGAGCCAGACACAGGCGAAAAGAGTTGACGATGAGACGATAATTCATCAATCATAGCTAATTGACACGGCAAGCCTAGCCGTTGGCCCGCCCTGTATCGTCAGTTGGTATACTGTGCCCAAAAAAAGGATGTCTCCGCTTTGACGGATGGTCCTTTCGCCGACACCAAATACCTACTTCTTATAGTCCCCCCAACCCTTGGAATTTGCATAGACTGTTTGTATCGGATGCTTTTTGCATACATACTCAGCCAGCTGATCCGTGAATAAGGGTTGAATGCTGAAGTGGTTGTTTTACATGCAGATGTCGGGCTGATAGTATTGAACTTTTTTCGTTTCACAATTCTGTTTTACAGTCCTGTGACGAGCGAAAAGCGGAACCGAGTGACAACCTCTGAACATGACATGTTTTTTTTTTTGCTGTCTTTTTGATAAACCACGAATGCATTTGACATGTTATACTTGATGGATTAGAATAATTATTGATTAAACGCAATGCAGCATATAAATGAAGCACGACTCTTCCAAATTTATCCCAAACGCGAGATGTGATTTACAAAAAAATTAAATGCGAAAGTATTGAGAACACATGTTATGAGGCTCATTAGGGTTTCACATGTTTATGAGAGGCGAATGTTTTTTGCTTCCTATCTACTAATCACTTTGAAGGGGAATTTAAAATATAATTAGCATCAGAGTGCATTAAAGGTGTCCTTTAGTTTGAATTTGCGAATGATTGAGTGCTCTTAAGTCATTTCTTCTAAATAATTTTGTTGGTTAACAGGGTTGGGAAGAGAAAAATCCTGTTGGACATTTGAAATAAAATGTATACAAAGCTATGTAAAACAGAAACTGGAAGCTATTTCCGAGATCATATGTAAGTGAGGACAATGGGCGGCCAGTTCTTTCCAACCGTACAAATCAGCCGGACCGGAAAGGATTGTCCCAGCCATGCTACAAAAGATCCTAACCAATTGTTTACCACACTTAGTAAAAATATTAACAGACTAGGTACCTAATAAGACGGTACATACCAAAAGAATGGAAAGAGGTCAGAATAGTTTTTATTCCCAAAGCTGGAAAAACGAGTCACTCAACCGCAAAGGATTACAGGCCTTTAAGTCTTTTGTCGTTTCTCTTGAAGACCCTAGAGAGACTTCTGGATCTACACATCAGAACAAAGTTGAGGCCTCGTAACCTCAGCGGTGCACAGAATGCGTATCTTAAAGGTAGGTCAGTACCTAGATAGCGTAAAACATGAGGTTGTGGAAGTGATTGAAAATCAATTGAATGGAAGGAGTACACGTTAGCAGCATTTAACAGTGTCAAAAGAAGTACCAATAGAAGAGCGCTGGAAGACCAAAACGTGTCCAACTTCGTTATAGACTGGGTTGATAAAATCCTGAACAGCAGAATCATCAACTCAGAAAACGGAATTGGCCAGTTAAGGAAAACAACCACCAGAGGCATACATCAGGGAGGAGTACTCTACCCCTACTGTGGGTCCTCGACGTTTGAAAAAAAAAATGATGCGACTGTATCCAACAGTCCCGAGCTATGTGTAAACATCACGCGAATGGGGTTTGTAGCTCCACTTGATTGGAAAGAAAGTAAATTATAACTAGTCTATGTTCGATAAAATTTAAGCCAATTCGCAGCAGTCGACGCCAGGAAACGAACCTGGGACCCCTAAACTCAGTTGTATACTGCGCCAAAAGTAGAAAAACCGACGCGCAACACACTCAACCGCCGCGGTTATAAAAACTTTTCATCCAAGCTCTTACATATAAAGGGTGATTTTTTAAGAGGTTGAGAACTTTTTTTAAAAAAAAAAACACAAAAAATTCGAAAAAATGAATGAAATATTTATTTGAATCGATAGTTTGAACCTTGCAATTTAATGTTTAAAGATAATTTCATGCAAATGTTGACCGCGGCTGCGTCTCAGGTAGCCCATCCGCTGAGTCCAATTTTGGCATACTCTTTCACACATATCGGCCGGTATCTCACGAATGAATGCATGGATGTTGGCTTCCAGTGCGTCAATCGAAGCGGTCCTGTCCCTATAGACATTAGCGTTGACATACCCCCACAAAAAATAATCTAATGGTGTCAAATCGCACGATCTAGGCGGCCAATTGACCGGCCCGAAACGTGAAATTAACTGTTCACCAAACTCGCCTCGCAATTGCGCCATTGTTTCGCGTGCTGTGTGGCATGTGGCACCGTCTTGTTGAAACCACATATCATGCAAGTCAAGAACTTCCATTTCGGGCAAAAAAAAGTGCTGTAACAATGGCCTAACTGCTGGGAACGGCGCCGAATCGACATTTCGCGGTCTTCTGTCACACTAGCTGATACGGCCGCAATATTTTCTTCATTACGCACAGTACGTAAACGTGTTGGTGGTTTAATGTCCAACAAAATAAATTTGGTGCGAAATTTGGTCACAATCTTCCGAATAGACTGCTCAGAAGGTCGAGAATGCCGATCATAAAATGGAAGCAGCGCGCGATGAACATTTCGAACCGAGCACGAATTTTGATAGTAAAATTCAATAATTTGCAAGCGTTGTTCATTTGTAAGACGATCCATGGTTAAATTGCAAACCAAACTGAAGCTGCTTGACAGTGACACAAGGTACTAAACACACGTCAGCTGTCAAAACCAGTGTTGCCAAAACCAAACCAGCTAAAAAATCACCCTTTATAATATCAGCTTGTAGGAATGATTGAAGGCTTCATCAGTATAAATAATTTTGAAAAAAAGCATATGAATGAAGTAATTATGTAACAACATTATTTTAACGTAACTACATTCACGAATGAGGTGGCTAAACAAAATAATGTCTTGGAGCAATGATGAAACGTACTCTGATTTTATAAATATAAGCAATTTGTATACACTTAATCTTAATATTTATCAGGATCTCTATCACGAAAAGTAGCTCTTATTTTTAGGAACAAGGTGCCACTAGGACAATAGAGGCCAGTAGGTAGCCATTTTATTCGTAAATAGGTTGTAGGTTTTCTACATTCGAGATTGTTAATACTATTTATAAACTAAAAATCCAAATCACTGCTTTAGAAAATCCTCTATCTTTTGACTCCTCATTTGTTAAGATTGGTTGAGTGGGAGAACCACAAATGGTGATAATGATTGCAGAATATTGAAATGCAAAGCATTATGATCATGTAAGAGCGCGCACATATACTAGCACACACACTATCGCAACGATACCCACTGCTGCCCGACTGCTGGCAGTGGTCACCACTGAAAGAAAATTGTGGGCGATGCTTTGAACAATTCTTTTGAACATTGCTCAGCTTCAAGACAACGCAGGAGGATGTTTTATATCTCAAATGAATCAGGGACAAATTTACTAATTTCACCTATTTTTTTGTTTTTCAATCCGATAAGCCATTATTGAGTTAGGGCGGTATAACTATAATTTTCTCTCCCAATATGCAGTATTTTCACTATTTTCTGAAAACCATATCATTTTCCGGGATAAAAAGCGTATATATAAAACTTGACCAGGAACATAAGCAATCATTATGTCAATATTTCATCATGCTGCTATGAAATTTGAGTTCCAAATTTCGTAACCGTTCGGTATTCCGTCCCCGAAATCGCGGATTTTCTCCCCGAAATCGTGGAATTACTCCAGTAGAAATTTTGCTAACGCGCGCTTAGATGTTAACACATCAAAAATCCTCAAAGTTTTCTCAGAGAAAGGAGCAAAAATTATAGCTTACACAGATGATGCCAACGATCAGCGAACCTATGGAATCTGCTCTGAAAGAGCTTTCGGTATGAGCAAAGCGGAATAGTTTTAACGTGAATCATCAAAAGACAGAGCTTGTCCTCTTCACCAGGAGAAACAAGATCCCAACAATTACCCTACCACAACTTGAGGGAAACACAATCAACCTCTCAAAGGAGGTGAAATACTAAGGAATCATTTTAGCCTTCCAGGTATCCTGAATACAAAATATTGAAATGAGAGTGGAGAAAGGATTAAATGGTTTTTACGCCTTTAAAGGGACCTTGGGGAAAAGATGGGGACTGCACCCTTTCATCATCAAATAGATGTACATCATCATCATCACCTATGGATCCACCGTTTGGTTGTGTGCTAAAAATAGTAATGAACTCCAAATGAATCGGATGAAGTTCGAAGTTCACCGCCAGGCGTCGGAAGAAACAATGAGGACAGTTCACTCAAGATCATAACATCGTCGTCAAGAACAGTTGACTTGCTTTGTTTTTTTTTTATTTTATATTTGTTTCATTTAACAAAGTCGCAGACGAACTGGCCAGAAAGGGCTCAGCCCTAAATAGAGAACAAGCAGACGGGACGGTCAAACCTCCACTCTGCAACCTTCGGGCCAAAATTGAACAAAAATCAGAAATTGAAGCGAATAACAGGTGGAGATCGCTAGACACCTGTGTGATATCAAGAGAACTATGGCCAGAGTATGACAAAACAAGAACTAGGAAACTCCTACAGAAAAACATAAAGTCGTTGTCAATACTAATAGGGGTGCTAACTGGGCATAATACTCTAAGATACCACATGAAAAAAAAATTACGATTGAATGATGATGACCAGGGAACCGATTTTGTTGACTTTGCCTTTTTTTTTACTTATATTGTCTTTTTTGCTTTTTTTACTCATATTGCCTTTTTTTTGCCTTTTTGGTACTATTTGTCAAAGTAGCTGTGCACTTTCTTCTTAACTATACGATTTATCCTTGCTCACACGAAAGAAGTTTCAGTGTCCACTCGTATGAGAGCAGGTTTTTCTCTTGTATGAAGATTCACATATGTAACTGTACGCGTTGTTTACACTAGCGCGCATAAAAAAAATTCCTACACATCAATACAACCCTAAATTCATTTGTATCAACTCAATATACATGTGCTTCTTCTTGTGCATCTGGGAAGTATTTTTTTCGTAACTGTGCGCCTTTTCATCTAGATTCTAGATTCATATTCTGTGACATTATACTGGTCATACTTAGTGCTGGTCTGTTGAATATTGCGTGTGCCTAAATGCGTGCTGCTCCCAAAATATTTTGTTTCTTGTCATTAAAAGTGAAAATTCCCCAAGACCCTTGTAAAGATTCAAGCCAATTGCAAAAGTTTGTGGTGAAATTGGAAAAAGATTTTTCGTCGACCCGAAAGACCGCATATTTAAGAGTTTACAAATTAAAGGTGACTCTTAGTAGTAGTGCACTGCGTATTATTTAGAAGAAGAGGTGTTAAAGACTTTGAAAGGACTCGAGGAGAAATTACAATAAGCTAAAGGGCCAGTAGCTGAAGATGGGATGAAAAATTTGTGCGCGGTTTTTTCAGCAAATTAACGAACTCTAAATTTGACTCAAATATTAAAGTCAAGGACGTGACATCTCTTATGTTGGCTCCACTAGGCTCTGCCCATGTTGTAAGGTATTTTATTTCATTCAAGGCTTTCCTGAGAGATAATCGCAGGCGATTGTAACATACCAGAGAACTTCAAAATGCAGAAAAACGTTTATTATTAAATGCCTTTTTTTCCCTTTTTCTGCGGTATTATTTTGCCTTTTTTTGGCTTTTTTTGGTCAACAAAATCCCAACCCTGATGATGACATATGCAGAGGATATGGTGACCAAGAGGTACATGAGGACACAACCCATTTCCTCTGTCACTGCCCTAACCTCTGTCAACTGAGAAACAGGACCCTAGGCAAATTCTTCGATCATATTGAGGAGCTTTCTGATGGATCACCATCTAACCTACTTGAGTTTGCTAAGGCGTCGGGTTGGATGAAAACATAGGCATTGATACCACGGGTAGGATCACCCTATGGGTATCACAATGGGTCCACATGGGCCTAAGTGTGATGAGGATACATACATCCTCATCAGCCCGAAAACATAACCTAACCTTAATTTTAATAAAACTTTTTTCTCATAACTTAATCAGTTATACATATGTTCAGTGAATCTCTCTTAAGTGGGCAGCCACGGGACCGGTTATGAGAGCTATCCGTTTATAGGAACGCATTTTGAATGGAAAATCAGAAATTGGTTCCTGAAAATGTGTCCGTTGAAGCGAGTTGTCCGCTAAACAGAGTGTCCGCCAATGAGAGATTTCACTGTATGTATATACCGATGACCTTTTCACGTTTTAATTTACTTGAGCATTTTTTAATTTTTGGTCAGCAGCCTATTTGACGTCTACTATCAGGCCATGACACCATTTTGCCATCCCTACCTATTTAAGCAATCGAAGCTTATATGAAAGCATACTGAGCCACCATGATAGTTTCCCATTAAGATCACTCATTTTGAAATAAAAAAAGCCGTATTTATTTGAAAAGTTTTTATTTTAATAAGGCGTATAGTTATAGAGATTACGTATGGAATAAAATATAAGATGAATCACCGCCTTGTGCCTGATGGCTTTGTGCTCTTGACAAAATTTTCGATGACATTTTCGCATAGTGCTGGCTTAATTTCAATTTCGTGAATGGCGCGTCGAATATCGTCTTTCAGCTGAGGAATTGTTCTTGGGCATGCATACACCTATCCTTTCAAAATAAAAAAAAATCCAAAGAAAGAAATCCAATAACGTCAAATCTCATGATCTTGGTGGCTAATCCACATCGCCAATTAATCGGACGATATTTTCGGACCGTCTCCGGATTTTAACAATTTCTTTGCGTTGTGCATCCATGTCATTCTGTATGACTAACGCTCGTATCTGTACTGTTTTGCGCGGTATTATGCGAATATTCTGAGAAAAAATATAAACATTTAATTCTTTAACGCTTCAAAATCCATATTTATCAACCGCAATTCAAGATGTCAGGGAGATCAAAAGCAACGTGTAGCGAGTATAAGTACAGTAAAACTTGTGAATAGTGGAATGCTTGGGTGCACTTTTTTTCTACATAGCTCACTTTTTTTTATTTTTCGATATATTTTGTTATCGGAGTTCAGAATATGTATGTAGGCTTAAGACAAAAACGTTTTAAAACGTTTTGAATGTAGCCGCTCACAGAATGAAATACACATGGAAAGAAGCAATAGAAATGTGTAAATTACGATTCTGTTTTTGAAGAGTGAATTTGCATGGGAAAAAGAATCCATCGAAAAAGTTCCATTATTTAAATTTCGCAAGTTTCCACTATATAGGTACATAAAAGTGATTGTGATGATGATGAAGAAAATCAAACTTGGCACAAACAATGTCCACGATTTACATAGTTTTCGCAAGATTATCAGCAGATACCACTATACACAAGTTTTACTGTACATGCAAACAGCGAAGTGTTCATGGCAACAATGTCATATAAATTTGCCTCGTTCTTTCCCTTTTGTATTATTGGCTTATTATTCATTCTTATTCAGAGCACGTTACTTTGATTTTGCTTTTGTTTATTAATTTAATAGGGTAAAAAAAATGCTGAAAAAAAGTCTTAAACATACTGTTAAAAATCGATTTACTTTTTTTTTTAATTTTTGGGTGAAATATACTGTCTTTGGTCCTAAAAAAGATATGAGCGTTATCCGTGACTAAAACATAATGTTCCCACATGAAAGCGCTGAACGACAGACACAAAAAATGGAACTAGTTTCAAAGGTGGCAGTTTTAATGGGACACAAGATTGGTGAAAGTAAGGAATCAACCCTGAACTTATTCCTGTCTTGCCCTTTATTTACCTAAACACTGTTTCCTAAACACATCGGATCTACTTTATTTTATTTTAATTTATTTTATTTTATTTTATTTTATTTTATTTTATTTCATTTTGTATTATTATTTTATTCCGTTTTAAAAGTGTTTAGGTATCTACCGTTAATATCAGAATAAGTTTTTGTATTGTCCTTGGACCTTGGTTCACTGGTCAGTAAATTCAAGTTTAGCCCTTCTGGAACGGAATTGAAAATCCTATTTGCTTCAGTATTATTATGGTATAGCATTTTTTTTACTATATTCGTATCTTAGTTCAGGTTAAAATACAGTGGTGGTCCAATATAACGAATGATATAATGTCCAGTTGCATTCGCTATATCGAAAAATTCGTAATATCGAACACATTTTCCTTGTACGAAACATAGATATATATATATATGTGAAGATATATAGATATGCATTTACTCAATTCTTGCTTAGGACATTAACTAAATATATAAATATTGTTTCTCATTGATAACATTTTAATACATATTATATTACAATGCGAACATTCGTTGATCAAGAGTCTCTTTTTTGCGTCGTAGAACTGAAAGATGTTCAAACTCTGTTTCGGGGCTTAGAGTTAACATATTTTTCCAGCACTTGTCAATCACAACCACTGATATTTTTTGCCATGCCAATGCAATTAGGGAAATAGCTTCAAAAAGATTTAGCTCCTTTAGAGCATTTGTTATGCATTTCCCTGAACTTACGATTTTGCTCAGCAAGCTATTTCTATAAAATAAAAAGCGAATGGCATTTTTCTGGTCCATTGGTTGGATTAAGGGTGTTACATTCGCTTGCATGTATAACACATACATGGGCCGTTTCCGAAACATATAAATGTACACATGTATTTCTTAAGTAAACTTGTCCTATTTGTTATTCAAAGAATGTACACAGATATTGTAACAACATTCGTTATATCGAATATCGATTTTTTTTCGTTCGCTATATAGAGACACTAATGCGTTTGAAAAAAGTGTTCGCTAAATTAGCTGCAGTTTCCCTGTGTTAATCTTCGCCAAACCGGTACTAAGATGTCATTTGAGGAGTTTTAAACTCCACAGTTCGTAGTTAACCCTATTACTGCCACGCTGTGACTGTGAGTCACTATTCAATTTCAATTCAATATAAATGATTTAAAACATATTTTAACGTACAATCAGTTTAATGTATTTTATTATTGGTCATTACGTTGCTGATATAAACAATTAATTTGTTTTTATGTTTTGGTAATGTTTACTTATTACACAAAATATTCAAAAAGAACATAAACTGCCACGTAGTGACTCTAAGACACTATAACGACGGTGAATTTAAATTCATGTTAAAACACTATCTCTGCAACTATTGATCGATGCTAGATTACGTAGATAAGGTGGTACGTTCATGAAAACTTCTGTCATCCTTCATTTGGAAGTCCAATTTATCGGGCTTGCATGCCGAAAATAGATTCGTTGCACTATCGCGTTCTGATGACAAATCCACACGATCAACTCGCAGAGCTCAAGGTCAAGATATGTAAATTCGCGCCAATAAAGGATATTTTGTATATTATCAACAAAGAATTGCGAAAGCATTACATGCCAGGTAGTAACTTGACAATAGCTGAACAACTAGTCGCCTTCAGGGGAAAGGTATTTTGCCAATGTATGCCTTCTAGTCCGGATAAATATGGAATGAACATTTGGTGAATTTAATGCCAGCACCAGTTATCCGCTATATGGCATTCCGTACTTCGGAAAAGAATTAATATCTCTACTCAAGTTGTCGAGATGCTACCTTTTGCAAAGACAAACAGGGACGTGACATTCGACAATTATTGCTATCGAAGGGACTAACATGTGTCGGCACATAACGAAAAAATAAAAGATGCTTTCCAGCAAATTTTCTACATCATAGAATAAAGGGGGTTGAAAACAACGTGTTTGCCTTTCGTCGAGGCATGACAATGGTTGGCTCCATACCGAAGCAGAGCAGATCAGTTATACTTCTGTCAACTATCAAAATATACATTCAAAACAAATTCGTATGTACTAAATATAACCGTACAAAGGGAGGAGTACACTCGCTAAATCAAATCTGACTGCCACGCTTTTACTGTAAAGCGAAAAACGCTTAGATGGCCTCTCGCACAATTTTATAATATCGTTGATGTGTGTGCATGTGTGGTATTGCGGCAAAAGTTATTGGGCTGAATTTATACTCTAACTGGAACCAGGCGAAGCTAAATTCTAGTCGAAAACTTTTTTTGAAACAACTCGCCAAGACCTTAGTCATTCCGAATATGTATGTCATGTATGTCGAAATCTAACGTTGCTGAGAAAGACGAGGTTTTGGAAAACTGATCATCAAATCTATCTTCAACTGTATCACTTTAGCAGTACAATAACATAAGAAGCGACGCTGTTACTTCTGCCCTTATGAAAAAGGACGACCTTTTAAGCAATATAAGTGTTGGTCAGAAACCCGTGTGTAACGAGCATTCACAGAAAACTGTAGTTTGCCTAATATGTAAATAAATAGTTAAATAACAATCGCCACATTATTTGTATTAAATTTCCTTTTTTTCAATAAATTAAATGAATTATCTATGTATTTTCGATTAGTGTCTCTAAGTCACACTATGGCAGTTTACGTTAGTCAGATAGCATGGCAGTAATAAGGTTAAGGCTATCAATGATTTCTTTCGACTAATGAACTTGCTGCGTTGACAGCCGAGCTGGCTCGTATGTCTATACACTATACGAAACAACTAACTGTGAACGAAAACTTGACGAAACTGAACCAGTGCTCGTATATTACTCATGTCAATCTCAGCCAATTGAATTAAAAACTCATTTCCTTAACCTAAAACTTATTTATTTGAATTTTAGTTTTTTCGACTATCAATCTCAGCGATATCGATTAAAACTACATAAAAGTAGGGACACATTCTCGAACCCATCTCTTTTACAATCCACTCACAGAGGTTCAAATGGAATCACGTAATCTCAAAGTCTGCAGTTTAACCAAAGACCACAGTCCATAAATCAAGGACTAAATACTCTTGTTTCTCTGATTAGGAGTGCAGATATGCAGGTAGAGCTATGTTTGAAAAAAAAAACTCAAAAAATGTATGCCTGTATACTCTTAGATACACGTATCTATTTCTCGTTGAAGGGATGACACAAATACGCATGTTTGCATCAGCTCAAGAAAAGGTTTGTTGCAATTAAAACAATAGACCATTAGAAACATGGCGACACAATGTTCTTCATTCATAACTCTCCTCGAGATATGATACGGTGTGGCGCCTCCGCATACAAATTCCGATATAAATCTGTTAACGACTCTGTGCGCGTCGAGTACTTTCCATTTTTTTTTTCCTGGGACGACAGAGTATCACTTTAACATTCGAGTGATTGTCGATTCCCTACTCTGACCAAAAGGATCATGGCGTGCAGAGTCCTTATGTCGCTGTAGAGATTAGATAAGGCCCTCTCCTATATACATAGTTGACGAGTCGAAACGATCAGGGAACATGACATATTAAAAGGAATTTATGTTAACCCCGGTCGTCCGATATGAATATTCAGGTATCCAGGACTAGGGCATTGCTATTAAACGCACTTGCTGCGGTTACAATCCGTAGCCACTACCTGTATACTGTATGCTATCCCAGGATCAAATGAAACTTTTAATTGCCCGCTGTTGAGGTTCCAATTGGTCGTTAGACGCCATCACTCGTACCCGATGCGGGCCTTAATTAATTGATCCGGTAAAATGGACGCACTACATCCACATACCCCATCCTATCAAAATCTGATCGAAATGATGTAACCGATGCCAAAAAAAGGAGAGTGGACAGACAACTCTTCCATCTTCATCGTCTTCGCTGTTGTAGTTGTTGTAGTTGTCGCATAAAGCAGCTCAAGATAACGTCAATCGATGACGATGATGTGAATATTTATAGGGGTTTCTATGGCTCTCGCTCTCCATCTCTGGCGACAAATCGGTCAAACGCCGATGCCGACTCAATTAATATACCGCGTCACCGATACCAAAGCGATCTGCGATGATTAAAGATTTATGCCAAGAGGTTTCGGTTGAGGTTAGAGGAGCCCCTCCAAAGGATGCACAGGAATAAGGAATACTTTCATTCATTTGCCGATGAGAAGGACGACGAATATTCACATTATAGGTGCTACATTCAACAGGAGAAATGACCAGAAATATTGTGCGTTTCGTATGCTTCCTATAAATAGAATGCAACACCATTGTATGAGCGCTGGGCTTGGCGATGTCATACACTCGAACATACTTATATACGCTGGATCCGTGATCCTCGAGCAGCCTTATCGCGTTGGCCTTTCAGTATTCTTTCGTTATCCAGGTTACTTTTTTGGAATTGTTTTTTTTTTTTATAATTTTTAATTTGCTTTGGTATTTTGCCTGAAATCGGTTCTGTCATTGGTGGTGGTTGGGATGGGTGCCACGAAGCGTAAGACTGCTTTCAAAATGGATCTGTCCCGAGAAACTTCTAAAGGTAAGAAATTATTCGTCCAAAAGTCGAATGTGTAGTTCTTGTTTTTTTGTTTTCTTTTTTTTTCTTCGTCTTCTTCATCATTTGGGAATTTTATCAAAGATTTAGGTGAAGATATCGGGGTTGTCTTAATGGCCAAATCTTGTCGAGAATTAACAAAACGCAAAGCGACACATCAATTAGATGCCTTTTGGGTTTTATTATTGTTTTCGGCGCGGTGCGCAGGCACAGCCCTGGATTCTGTACGGTCCGGTGCTTTCTTTCTGTTGGTGTCTGTTGGTATCTGGGTGACATGAGCAAGGATTTGTTGTCCACCATTTGAGTCATGATAATGGTCTGCGGCGAATTGTTGTAGCTGTTAAATTAAGTGTTGTCGCATTAACGATTCACAGGTTAATAGACAATCTATGCCGTCAAATTCAAATATCAGTTGCCCTTAGTTGGATGGGAACTAGTTTTGTTTATGTGTTTGATTCTCTAAAGGTAACACTGGGAAACAGATATACAATTCACATTAATAACATCTAATGGCTTTCATGAAGTGTAAGGAGTTTAAAACGAAATGATAAACTGAGATTAGATACCATTTTATTTTCAAACAACAAAGTATCTGTATTCAAGCAGTGAAAATTCTAACATACATATGTATGTACTGACTTTTTGTTCAATTAACATTACCTACAAGTGAACGTATCTAAGGAATATTCAGGAACACAACTTTTTAATTTAAACTTTTGGGGGAGCGGGAATATAAATTTCAAATCAAGCTTACGTCAAAATTACTTTCTGTAAACATTGTTTTAATGTTAAACAGTGACAAACACCTAGCAAATCTAGTGTAAAGTTCGACCTCAATAAAAGAAACTCTCGATACACGCAACTCTTCGATAAAAACAACACATACAATCTTACTATTGGGCACGTTTAATGTATGAGTGACTAAACACTTAGTCAAGTCCTAACATACTGAACGGCAAACTGACTAACTATTTAATTGACAGTTCACATGTCACAAACGTCATTGTTTGAGAACTGTGATTGCAAAATATCTAGATAGACAACGAAGCTATTTGTAAAGAAGAGCTAAAACTAAAACTTATATTAATGGAAGACTTAGAGCAGTGGTTCCCAACCGGTGGGGCATGCCCCCCAGGGGGGCATGGAAACTGTAAGCGGGAGGCGTAGACACAATTTAAATTGTGAATTTCGACGCAGAGAGTACAAGTGTAAATGTTGAAGTCTTCAAGTCGTTACAACTACAGTTTGTAGAAATCTCCATCTCTCTTTGCTTGAAGTGGGAAATAATACTAAAGGCTGCAAAACATAGCTGGTCCGTGTTTGGGGCTCATTTCAACGACTTATTTATGCGAATAAGGATTTTCATCTCTCCTCCTCATGAAAAGCAAGCAGAGAAACAGACTTGACGCTTCAGCTGACATTAAAATTGCACTGACGAAAATTGCAACCAAAATCATAGAACTGGTGAAGAAGATGCAACATCAGAAGTCGCGTTGAATACTTAGATCGCATAAAAACCACCTGTTATACATACCCAATAAATAAGTAGTAATAGTACAAGAATAAGTATATAAAATATTCGATGTATTAAATACAGTAATATTTATTCGACTGGCACGAGATTTTCTAATTTGCCATGGGGGGCATGTGGCGAAAAAGGTTGGGAAACACTGACTTAGAGGATGAAGTTTTATGTAAGTAACATTGGTTACACATGTGTGTGGAATATAAATTATTTATTTCATAGGTCAAGGTGCATTATTAGCTGTGAACGTTTTGCTGAGTTTGTCGATTTTTCTACAAATCCAACAGTATATGGACTGCATGACGAACATTGCATCACTTAATTTAAGTCAAGTCATATGGCTCTTGTCTAGGTAAGGGACCAAGTCCTAAACGACTCCGAAATACTTGCATCAATTAAGAATGCAGAGTTGAAAAAGACGCTACAATCCCAGCACTCAACATTTCTCTTCAATGTGCTGAAGAAAATTCAGATTCACTAGATTTCATTTTAGATCTGCAACATTTAAGAAAGTTAGCCGAGGAAAAAAGTTTCGGATCCAAAAGGAATTTAAATTTCTCAATCTCAGTTTTTTGTTTCAGAATTATAAATTAACATATGAACTTTTTTATTTTCAAAATGAATGGACATTATCTACATGTTTAAGCTGTTTTTGTTTTCAACACTATAAGAAATGTTTTTCTTTAATATTCTAACACCGAGTCTCCACGAGACATATTTATTTCCGACATAATGTCAGACATCATTTCAGAAATTTTTATTTTTTTACTTTCGTGTGCATATTCCGTCAGGACATTTCATTTGCAATCATGTCGTATACGAGGAAGCAACGACGATGAATTCTTGCCGTGATGGCTTTGCAAGAACTAGAGAAAATCGAAAAATCTGGGAAAATTAAATAATTAATCAATCCATTTATAGAAAAAAGACAGTTGCATGAAACCACTTTGCTGCAAGATGTACTTATTGTGGGAATTGGTTTTTTAATGTCGTCTTGTTAGCTGTGGTTGATGCACACAGCAGATTTGTTTAAATTGATGTTGGAGGGAACGGAAGAGCATAAGACGTAGTTATAAACAAAGATAGCTCATTATTATGAAGCCTTAACATCTGGATTCTGGATCATTAAGCATACCTACCCCGAAACCATTAAGTAGGCAGGAAGTATGCACCCCATACTACTTTATTGGCGACGTCATCTTCGGGCTAAATAAAAATTAAATTAAAGCTTATGACAAAAATAGAAGCTTAACTACATCACAAGAAGTTTTTAGCTACCGATTAGTAGTAGTAGTAGTAATGAAAACTTTATTTAAAAGAAAAAGTACTTAAATTAACTATTTATTAGGTACAATTTGATAAACTTAAGTTTAATATGGTTTGGCCCAAGGCCGTCTACCAGATTGACAATTCGTTAAATAAATTTTGCTTTCATAATTAAATACACATTTTTATTTAGAAGTCGCCTTCAATAATACGTGGTCTATAATTAAGTGCGATTGCAGTGTATCTATACAATGCTTCCCAACCAAGTTCATCGTTTAAAATGTTCAATGCGTCATTCATATCCATTGTGTTTACACCAAAGCATCTCACACGAAACTCTGGCAATAAAATGGTATACATCCTCCCTTTCTTGTAGGTTACACAGGTCACATAGAATTGGCAGGTCAGGACGGTGTGGGATGTAATTTAACCCGAATCCTCCTGGCGTTGCCATATGGCAACAAAAAACATTCATGCCTTTTCGCACCTCTCTAACGGTAACCAATACACACATGTGTGCATATTCGCATTTTTTCACATCTAAGGGCATCTGCGCTCCATATTGGGAGGTCAGTTTTAATAGTGTGCTTAGATTTTCATATTGAGAGCATCTCAAATTCGATCGTAAATAACAAAGTTAAAAAAATCGTATAATGGAGCACAACAAAAAAGTATTTATATCAATATAATTTACAGTGTACACTACATTATATGTAAGTACTGTATTGCAGAATTGTTAGTATTTTGGATGTACAAAGAGTAAAATAAGTGACAGCGTGAAAAAAATATTTCTGTGGTACTTTTTTTCTTAAATTGTTGCCAGCGTGTCATATGGCAACGCCAGGAGCGATAGGGTACAGGTTAACATTATTGATGTTTTTTACTAAAACGTGATTTTTTTTGCTGGAAAATGTGTTTTCATGAAATTTTTTTTTAAAATCATATGGTTTTCGAGAAAATTGACGCTGCAAGAAGATCTCGATTAATAAGGAGAGCTATGTTCGGATGATGAAAATCGCCTTTTAAGCAACCTCCACGCCTTGTATACTCAACCACCAGAGAATTACCGTAATTTTAGTGGAGAAGACGATGCTGATGAACAAGGTCATATTCCAGACAATGTTTGCCTAGCGCAGTTGAGATCGGGTTGTGAAATTGGGTTTGGAAACGGACAACGTATTGCAAATATGGGGGGAGGTTAAAAGGATCGTCCCAGAGAAGACCTTTCAATGCGAATCGAATGAAGCGTCGCTGGACGGCTTCAATACGAGTATTGAAATTTTTCTGATAAGGTGTCCATACTTGCGAAGCATATTCGAGGTGAGGATGGACAAGACTGTTAAATAGTGAGAGGGTGACATAAGGATTTTTAAATTCTTTACACCATCTTTTAACGAAACCTAACATTGAATTTGATTTATTCACAATGTGGTTTACATATATGCTCTTTAAAATCAAGTTCAGGGCTAAAGTAAACACCCAGGTCCTTAAAACTATAGACCGGACAGAGAGAGTGATGCGATATCAAGTAGTTGAATATAGTCGGTACCCGTTTCCTAGAGAAGGTCATGGACTGACACTTGAGTGGGTTAAGGACTAAACCATTTATCAATATCTGATTGCCGAAGTCTACAATCATTTATGGTTGTAATTGCTTTACTGATCTTCATAACGTCGGCAAATATAAGGATGTTGCTATGTTTTATGATTGATGGAACATCATTGATAGCAAGAATAAATAAAAGTGGACCTAGGTGGCTCCCTTGAGGGACGCCGGATCCTGCTAAGAAGGAGTTTGAAAGACAGCCTCTAAATTTAACCTGATATGACCTCTGCTTGAGGTAAGAGCCAACCCACGAAATTAATATTGGGGGAAAACCTAACGCCTCGAGTTTGTAGATAATAATATCATGAGAAAGCTGATCGAAAGCTTTGGAGAAGTCAGTGTACACACAGTCCACCTCATGACCACTTTCTAAGGCATTGGAACAGTTATGGGAGAATGTTAACAGGTTTGTGACAGTAGACCTGTTTCTTACGAATCCATGTTGTTCTGTACAAATTACACCCCGACAAAGAAAAGTAAGGCTTTCACACACAACTTGCTCAAATAATTTTGGTATGCATGACAACTTTGAAATCGGTCTGTAGTTCGTAATAATATTTCTATCGCCTTTCTTAAAGACGGGTGTAATAAACGATTGCTTCCAGAAGCTTGGGAAATGTCCAGTTGATATAGAGATCTCAAAAAGAGACTTCAACGGCAGAGCAAGGACATCACTGCATTTTTTCAGGACTATTGGAGGTACGCCGTCAGGACCTGAAGAGTAATCATCTTTCAGATATGAAATAAATTTCGAAATAGTTCTTCTGTTGTCGCCTGTGAGTGTGTCTGTGAGTGTGAGTATGTGCGTTTCCATTTTCATTTCATTCGCTTATGTCGCCTGTGTACAATTTGCATCGTTTACAATCGCTCGCAATGTTTGAAAGATGAATGTAAATAGCAATGTTTTTTTCCCTACGAAAAGCAGTACAAATTCGTTGGAAGGACTGGAAGCAGAAAAGCAGTACTGTCCTTCCAAAAGCAGTACGATTGGCAACATTATGTATACCATTTATTGTCATTTCCTCGAAGATAGGAATTTTTACGGATTTATTTAAGCAGCCGATCTATTGGGTTACGCCATTCAGATCAAAGAGCATGCAATCATTTTTAACTTTGTTTGACCATATTGACCCTGGTCATACATACTTCCAAAGAATTTGTTTTCCAACTCATACCAACTATTTCGTGTTCTTTTTCTGACATCGAAACACACGAATCTAAATCGAACCCGAAATGAGCAAAACATATTTCCTTACGGCTATATGGCCACAAGCAGGTAACGATAGACGAAGTTTGCATAAGATACACTCACTCGTACAGGAGAAATTCATGTCACACTTCGTTCGTTCGTTCTAATACGTAAACATGAATAATATCCCGAATGACAAGACTAACATTATGTCGCTGATATTAAATTTCACCATTGGTCAGGTTATGTTTTCGTTGTTCTGCCCTTTGGCGTATTTCATATTTGTAACGCTTTTTTTTTCCTTTAAGGATGTCAATAATGTTCGACGAAGACGATTAGATTCAATTCTGACCTCAAGCATTCAAGGGAATTCATTCGTTTCGTGTATTTTCCACTCAAACAAGTTTTATGGTGACGTTCAGCTAACAGGGTGGTTAGGAAAAATAAATCAGAAAAGAAACAATACGACATTTTGATTTTGTTAAAAATTATTTCTAGTATTTTCGTAAAGCAAATGGTGAAATAATCGTCCCATCACTTTTGTTGCAGATTTTCTGCTGCCTTGCACCTTTTAGGTTCATTGGAAGATGAACATAATTTAATTAGGTTAGGTCATGAGGCTCAGGCATCACAAAACACTAGGCACCATAGTGGCTGAAACACTAGGACGATCTTATGATGGCATCTAAACCGAAAAGTAACACTTTAAAATTTTATTGTGACTAGTTTGACCAGCCTCTTCCAGTATATCAAAGAAGTAACTGCATAAAAATTATTTAGGAGAACGAGTAATGGCCTAACATTCACAAAAGATATGTTCGATATCCTCTGCTAAGCCCATGTCATTGCAGTACATACCTTCATTCGTCTGTGTTTGAAAGCCCCATTCTTTTGGCATGCTTTCTCAGGAGACTGTGCTCGGGAAGTATTTCTATTAGTGCTCTTAACTTTGCCCTATTTTGTCTAGGGATTACAATTTATTTAAAGCAGCAATACTTTTGATGGTGGGCACCGTAGCGCAAGCGGTAAGTGCATCGGACTACTGAGCCAGCGGTCTTGGGTGCGAATCCCGCCGCAAATACCTAAAAAGTTTTTCACAGTGCCCACCTCTTCCGAATGCCTGACAAGCATTCAAGAGTATCATTTATCATGTAAAGCTTCCCAACTCGCCGTTCGGAGACGGCAGAAAACTGTAGGTCCCTTCCATTCGTGCAAAAAATATAACGCGCACACCCAAAGGGTTGCGGGAAGCTAGGCTTCGTTCTACCTAGGACTGCTGAAGCCAAAAAATATGTTTTTTAATACTTTTGATTAGATATAGGTACGTATACTAAACAAACCAGTTAAACCGTCATTTAAAATTGTTGGTCCCATCGAGCGGATTTCTTTAAGCAATTGCGATTTGTATTCGTGACTATGATTTCCTCCGTCACTCTTTGATCTTTGTCAATTTTTGCCTTTTCACTAGGGCAACATTTGTGTTGTTGGTGGATGACTTGTGCAACAGGGATTACAAAGTTCGTCCTTTCTTGAAAAGCACATATGTAATATGTAAAGTACTTCCTCTTGAAAACAGTCACTAGAGAAGAATGTTCAAGGACTGATGCTACGAGTATAAAAATTAAATAAAACACTTCAGATGCACTTTTCATCGTAATTCAATAGTGGTTAAAATGCATGCTTACCCTAATTTTAAACCTTGGGGTACCAATCCCATCAAAAACGTATCCGATAATTTTTTTTTAAATTTTTGGAAATACATAGCTCGAAATCAGATTGTGTTAAGTGAATCAGTATACATACTTGATTTCGTGCCAAAATGTTACGAACAATCAACCATGTGTGACTGGTGAATTACAGAGAAACGAACACCAGTCGCCTGATTCGGTATATTCTGGTCGAATTCAACGAATCCTGCCCACCAAACGTTGTAGAACTTTAACATGACATTGATATGATATATCTGGGAAGAGGTGTCCGCTAGCATTGCGACCAGAGTTGGTCTATTGTGCCCCCTTTTAAGTCTAGGAATCATACAGAATTTAGAAGTTCAGAAATATGATAGTTGTTCTTCATTGGCTGTTAGTGAAGTACACATTTTCTCATTTAGCGATTTCTGCTAAAACTTTCATAGCTGGAGAAAATGGCACTGCGTTCTCTTACCCGCTGCGCACTCTTACCCCAAACGACTCTATGTATGAATATATGTACCTAGACCTACTCTCGAAAAAAATTATGGAGAAGACACAGGAATATTGTGGATAGATCAGGACATCAATGAAGATGTTTGTGGTCTTTTAATGCACGGACTAGCATCCAAGGACTTAATTTAAACAAGTATCGGGAAGGTGAACGAAGAGATTGCACTCTTTGTAACTCAGGTGAGGAGAACGACATTATTAATTTCATTGGGACGAGTAGATATCCAAGTTCGATATGGCTTCGGTTAATATTTTTTTTTTGAAAATGGGATACCGTGGCAAGTGGAAATATTCAATAGAAACCATAAGGACTACAAGCGCGTGCTCATAGTACCTATTGTGAGATTCTTTCTAACTAAAAATAACCTCCATTCGATCTTGTTCTCAATGTCCTTATTTGTTGACTTCCACAACATTTTTCTGGCTCTGCACTCTCTGCATTAACGAAAGACTTTATTAATAGCTTCTTGATTTGCTGGCCCAATCGGGTTAACACTTTGTCCACATAAATTTCAGCGGTTTCTCGGGCAAATGATCCAATTTGTTGACGAAATCACTTGTAACAGGACTGCAAACCTTCTGATAACCTCCTCACTAAGTCCAGTGATCTTTGCTTAAGCTTTGGGATCGTTGAAAAACATTCAAAGCACATTCTCACCATTATAAGTTCCAGCACCTGGCTTCACCCGATCAACATGAAGACCTAGGTTTCTATTTAAATTAAAGTCAATTATGTTGCTTGCTGAATTATATAATAAAGAGCATCTCGAGATTGGTTCATTACGAGCATAACTGTACCTTAAATCTCGATTACAAAAAATGGACGTTTTTTAACGTTTCTTTCTGGCGCATATACACTTGTGCTCATATAATTAAGCCATTTAAATACTACCACGCTATTTTCGGTAAAACAAAGTTTTATTAACAAATTCAGATTAATTGGTCAAAATAGAATATTGATAAGTATTTGTTAACTTTAATTCTTCTTGGTTTTTGTGTTTAACAAATCATTGAAACATAAATTTTGCAGACAATTTGTTTATGTCGCTTTGAGCTCGGTGACATATAATTAAGCCATTTACAAAAAAAAAAAGTTTAAAATTAAATGTGCGTTATTTATTTTTAATTATTCTATCTCTTTTTTAAATATATCATGCTGATGGGGATATAAAAAGGGTGGTTGCTGCAAAAAAATCTGCAAACAAGGACTCTGTGGCAAGTTATTCAACAGGTATGGAACAAGATCACACCCACTCAATGCACAGCCCTGGTCAGCGCTTCGAACGATAGATGCACCGAATTTATTGGACAAAAAGCTTTACCAACACAGTACTGAATGTAAAGGAGATAGAAAATGCATTAATATCTGCAATAACTAATGTATATTTAGTTTTAACCATTTTTTTAGTAAGTGGCTTAATTAAATGTCACCGAGTTCAAAGCGATATAAACAAATAATCTGCAAAATTTATATTTTAATGATTTGATAAACACAAAAAGCAAGAAGAATTGAATTTAAGAAATACTTATCAACATTCTATTTTAAATAATTAATCTGAATTTGTTAATAAAACTTTGTTCTACCGAAAATAAGCGTGATGGTGTTTATTTGGCTTAATTGTATGAGCACAAGTGTATATCGAAAAAAGAAAGAATCTCAGGACATTGAACTTTAAAAGAAAATATGTCATGAACAAACAATATTGAATGAATTTTACATCTCTTTTCTAAAAAAATTATATTGATTGAGAGTACATCTTGCAGTGTATGGTGGCATAAAGTTCTAACCTTGTTTTTGCAGCGACATACTTTAGGTGTGGAACGAAAGTCATTTTCGAATCACTCCCATCCCAGGTCAGTTATTTCATTAGTTACTGATAAATGGTTATTACCAATGAGGTATGTAGACGTAGAGCCAAAGGGACTAAAGCAATGGTATGCAGAGAAAACTTTACATTTATTGATATTTAATAATAACCGGTTTAATTTGCACCACTGAACAATATTCTTTAAGTCTAATTGCAATTTACGGCAGTCTTCTTCGCTATAAGCTTTAAGAAACATTTTGAGGTCATCAGCGATTAGCAACATTTTTGCACAGCTTACTACCTTTGAAATATCATTCATAAACAGAATAAAGAAAATCGGCCCTAGGTGACTGTCTTGCAGGACCCCTGAATAAACTTCTATAACGAAGGAAACATGGAAACACCAATTTTTACTTTTTGTCTTCTCCCTTTTAGGTAGATAGATATCCATTTAAAAAAAACGGAGTTAAAACCGAACAATTTAAGTTTCAAAAGAAGAATATTGTGATCCACTATCAAAGGCCTTTAAAATATCGGCATCAACCTGAACACCAGATTCCAGAGCTTGAGAACATATTTGGAAAAAATCATAAGATTTGTGGTTGTTGACTTACCACTGACGAATCCATGTTGAGTTGTACAAATCAGATTTTTTAGATCAAAGGACAGCTTAGATTTTAAAGACTTTCAAACAACTTTGGAATGGCAGATATTTTGGATATTCCACGTTAATTTTTTACATGTTGATTGCTACCTGACTTGAATGTTAGGGTAATGAAGGAGAGTTTCTATGAATCTGAAAGCGTGGCAATGCGTAGAGGAGTGGAAAGAGAAAACTTGCAGTTTTTAACACAATCGCGGACACGTGATTTTCGGTTATAGAATGACACACGCATAAAAACGAAATGAAAATTTGTCTCCGGTAAGACAAATAATGCTGGAATATGAAAGTACATATACTGTATTTCTCGTTGGGGTATCCCGTCTTGTCCCAACTGACCTAAAATTCTTTGACGGCATATGCCGTCATGGCCAGCTAGTTTCCTCAACCATTGACGGCATATGCCGTCTTCTACGCGATCGTGTTAAGAAGAATTGATGGAATGTTATCTGCACCTGCGCTGGTATTAGGATTTCAAGCATTAAGTCCAGCAATGAGGTCGCAGTCAGAAAGGGAGATATTAACAATGGGAGGATGATGTCGAGGATCACTTTCGAAGTTCTCCACAGCTGGCAAAGCTTCAGGTTTGAGATAGACAGATTGGAAGAATTCAGCAAATAAGTCACAGACTCCTTTTACGTCAGTAGATATATTTCCATTATATTCCAAGCTAGAAGGAAACACACTGGACTTTTTTTTTAAATTTAAAAATTTCCAAAAACATTTCGAATCGTTTTTTATATAAGATTCAGCTTGCATAACATATTGTTTGTACAGAAAAGAGTTTAAAAAATGATATTCCCGACGCAATCTTTTAAAATATTCAAACTCAATAACCGCTTTTGAATTCTTAAATTTTTAAAAGGCCTTATTTTTAGCATTTTTTAGATTCTTAAGGCGTTTATTACACTAGGGCAATTTGTTGACCAATTTCCTCTCCTAGAACTAGATGTCATAGGCGGTGTCGGCTAAGACGATGCCTTCTTCTTCTGGTATACATTTCATGAGCTTACAGTAGGTATAAAAGAGGATAACGGACACTTTCTTGCGGTACATCAGCAATTATATCGGGAACTTGATGTACCCAGGAATGCACAGAAAATGGTTTGACAAAAAATTTATTATTTCTTACTGATTAAGGCTGGTAGTTATCGACGGCTCATAAGTTAAGAGCCTCATAAACCTATTCACCAACTGCTATTAGTGCGTATTTACGAGCACTCATAAGACTTATGAGTGGTCCCAACCACTCTTAAGTTACGAGCGCTAATATCAGAGACAATTATTATTGTATCCGGTAATTATCTTAGATAACTTCGAAATAATTCGAACTCTGTTGTAATTTTAAATTTAAATTATTTTTTAAAAATGGGTAAAAATGAAAGAAATCCGAATTTATCCGACAAGGAAAAGAAAATTATAATGAGTTCAGTGAACATTTTCCTTATTTTACTATTTAATTGAATTGAATTTGATGGAAAACCACCACCATCAATTTCACCATCTACAGCTGTGTTGCATCATTCCCATATTTACATTGCCATTTGTCACTGACATGTTCGAAAAGAGCGCATCCGGAAATCCGAAAATCGTTTCTCTCATAGTCGAAGTTAGCATAGACAAAAGCCTATTAGTGGTCCGTGAATACCAACCAACATTTTTTTCTTATGAGTCTCTTAACTTTAAGAGCGATTTATGAGCGGTCGATAACTACCGACCTTAGTCTCTCCCCCGCTGCCTATAGAAATTTCCTTCCCAATCCCAACAGTCTAGTTGGTGAGAATTAGACACCACCGGAGAATTTTTTTTCTTCTGTCTGGTCTAGATCCAATGAAGAGCACCTTGAGGCAGCATTGTATGCAGCTAGCAGTTACTAATAAGAGCCAGAGAGTACCTATACCTACTGCAGTTTCAAATATGAACGTACGAGACAACTACAAGATGAGCTAAAAAAGACAACAAAGCCTTTTAACTTCGGAGAAAGTTCTAAACTGCTTTCCTGAACCACATACAGAAGGAATTGGTCCAGATTATGCACGGTCAATTCCTAACTGTAAGCCACAAATACGTCATGTTTGAATCCAATTACACAAAATGCGTAGAAAGTAGCCAAAATTAAACTACTTTAACAATCTGGTTTAACATTTGATACTCCGGAAAATACCGATATTCGAGTAGGTGAATTCGCCCAACGACCATTGCTTGCGGGCCAATTAGAGTATACATGACCATGTCTTTGCTTGGTAATCCTTGGACCGTAAATGCGACTCTCATTCAACAGAGCGACACAATGACTCAGTTGCATTTAAGTGTCTACCGTCTGAAAGCCAACAGGGCAAGGCATCGGAGTCATTCATAACAAAAAAATGATCGCATGGTACACGATCATAAGGCATCGTGTATCTTGTGTTCAAATCGACGTCAGTCAGGTATTAATAAATGTCAAAACACAACGGCACTCCCCACTGGCATTTGGGATAACTCAATTAAAAACGAATGCTCACGCAACTCTCAGCACAGCTGGATACCCAGTGTGGTCCAGTTCGTGGTCCATATTTATCATCTACCTGTAAAGGGGATTATGAGTGTGCGACGCCTGCGCACTTTGGTTATGTTTTCCTAATGACTTATTGTAAAAACTGTTATTGTGCGAAAATTACTAAGGAACCTAAAAATACTTATAATTGAATTTTAATAACTTAAAATGGAATTACTTAGGTATTTATGTAGTAGTAGTGGTGTGCTTGTAATAAACAAGCAACAACCATAAGCAAAAATTTGCCAGGGCAAAGTATGTATCAACAGGCTCATCATTTTGTGCTGGTGTTAGTGTGTTAGCGTAATCTTGTAAAGAAAGTCAATATTTAAATAATAGTCTTATGCGGTTATTTGACTTGTGCATCCCTTCATTTGATCTATGATGAGGAATATGCAGTGACTCCCACAGATCTACGCAGATAATGCGATCTTCCAAAAAAGTTAAATCCTAAAGAGGATGGTAAGTCAGGTACATAAATCAGTCCTGAGAAGTATACAAATTAGACCATTACTAACCCGTATTTGACGCAAGGGTTGAATATGCAGAGTTTTATCTAATGCAAATATGGAGGGAGGTTAAAATGATCGCCCAGGAAAGCCATTTTCATGTGAAACAAATTAAGCTTCGAGGCTTTTGGTTGTTTCGGAACTAGTTTTTTTACGCGGTTAGGTAGTTAACCTCACGCACAACCCCCAACCTGGAGATCATATCATCACCCTAGGACAAGGGGCCGGGTCCACCGTTGTCACTAACCCGCTATGGGGGTGTGAGCGCTGCTGTTGGCACAATAAGCGCTCATTCGCCACCAACTCTTTTCCAAGACCCTGACTAGTACATGGAAATCCTTATCCTACTCCCTGTCGGAGTAGCTCAGATAAGGTTTTGTTTTCGATCTGGAGATCTAACGCCGCCGTTAGTTCCACCGAGGGAATTTGTCCGCTGACGTACTTATAGTGCCTGTATTTTCTGTTGATCAGCTCTCAGGTAGTTAACTTGAGGTAGTATAGGACTTTGTCTACCTCGGCTCTGCTATAACATCAAAAAGTCGGAAAGCAAACGAAGGACTACACTTGCCAATCGCTGTTTCTTTGAGCTAATAAGGCACTTGAGTAGTAAAGCCCTTTCTCGGTCGACTAAGGAGACTCTATTTAAGACCCTTATTATCGCAATAATGCCATATGGAACTGAAGCATGGACTTTATCGAAATTGGATAGTTTCGAGAGAAAAATCCTGCGTAAGATATTTTTCGGTCCCGTTTGCGTTGACGGGTTTTGGAGGAGAAGGTTCAACCACGAATTGTACGAGCTGTACAGCGACATTGACCTGGTCAAAAAAAAAAAACTACACATTGGGCGTTTAAGATGGCTAGAACATGTAGAACATATGGACACCACGGCTCCGGCTCGGAGAATATTCGATTCTAACCCGGAGGGTCAGCGCAGCAGAGTACGACCTCGCCTAAGGTCGTGCGCACAATTTTAACAAGACCTCAACCAACTTGGATTGTGCAACTGGAGGCAGTTAACTAAGGACCGGGCTAACTGGAGGGGTTGTTGATTGAAGCCTTGGACCACTTCGGACTATAGCGCTACCTAAGTAAGTAAGTAAGTAAGAACTAAGCTTCCCTATACCGCTTCAAAACGAGTATTGTGATTCTTATAATACCTAAAGTTTTATATTTACGAAGCATATTCGACATGAGGACAGACAAGGCTCAAGGAACTCGTTACACCGTCTTTTAAAAAAACCTAATCTTGAGTTTAACTTATGTATGTATTTACAATTTGATTTAAGGCTCTGTAAATCGAGTTTAGGGCTAAAATAAACCCCGAAGTCCTCTAAACGATTAACCCAACAGAGAGAATGATTATGTAGATACCAAGTAATTGAAGATAGTCGGTACCCGTTTTCTAGAGACTGTCATGTACAGATAATTGAGTGAGTTAAGGACTTAACCATTTTTACTGCACCAGGTTCTGAAGTTATCAATATTTGATTGCAGAAGTCTACAGTAGTTTATGATTGCAATGGTTTTACTGATCATGCAGATCATTGGAAAAAAAGGATGTTGCTATGGTTTAATAGTAAGACTTAAGAAAAACATGGACCTACATGACTACCTTTATAGAGGCCAGATTCTGCGAAAAGTAATATAAATTTTCAAGCGCTTTGCTACCTCGTTCAATAACGTTGGACTAAAAAAAAATACTTCTATAAAAATTTGATCCAATTCGGGATCAAAATGAAGAGAATCAAAATGATAAAACTAATGGCACAAATTTATAGTCGGTTAAAGTACACAATTATTTTAGCACGGAACTAAGTGTTTTCATAACTATAGTCATCATAAAGCCCACTTTATCGTTAGCGCCTCGTTTTAAAGTTAAAATCACCCGAATCTTGTATTAAATATTTAACATGGAGCTAGACTACTAAGTTTTTTTCTATCAAAACTGTCACTTTTATATGTGTTCGAATAAAATTCCTCATAGGAACGTCGCGAAGTAGAAATTATTTAATTATTTATATTATTTATATTTATTTAAAAGTGTCTATTACTGAACAAAAATTAAAGTATGCATTTGAGTTTAAAACCCTCTCGTCGTCTGTGCAATTTAGTTTATTTTGATTATTTTTTAATCTTGAATTTTGAAATACATATACACAGATACATAGAAGTCATTTTCTAGATCTCGGGAGCAAAATAACGATACAGATCATAACCGGCGAAATCTGTGGCACATACATCACATATGCATATAATAATAACAACGTCCTTCTAATCTAAGGTTTAATGCAGGATGCAGCTTAAGACGATTTCACCACTGATCTTGATAATAACTTAAAATTAAAAACAAGGACGAAGAATAAGCCGAAGCACAAAAAGATTATTTTGTACTACGTGTAACAGAAGTGCTGTGCATTTTTTCGGGGACTATTTTCCAATTGCCATAACATGCCCAAATCAAATCTAATGCTAAAACTGTTACTGAAATTAGTATTTGGGATATATTGCCCATTCAGTCTGCAAATTTCGTTGTGTTAACATCATTGTAAGCATTTTTAACTAAATTTTAAAATGGATGTATCGGAAGAGCATATTCGGCATATTTTATTGTTTCTCTTCCGATAAAAATCAGAATGGAAGTGAAGCCACTGGAAAACTCCAAAACGTGTATGGAAGAGGGTATTCCTAGCGAGTTCAAATATCGATGTTGGTTTGCAAAGCTTAGAAATGTCAATTTTTAATTAAAGGATGAACCTCAGCCGGGTAGGCCCGAAGAACTAGACGATGAGTTCCTGAAGTCCACCGTCAAAAGGAATACCACTGTTACGGTTAGGGAACTTAGTGCTAGCCAAATGACCATCCATCGACACCTAACAAATATGGTAAATGTCTTAAATTGGGATAACACACCACCTATCGCAAAATAATCTTCAGGAAGAATCGTGGCTTTCACTGCGCTTCTGTCGCATCACAATCAAGATCGGTTTTTGAACCGGATCATTACCGGAGATGCAAATGGGTTCTTTACAATAATATACGATACACAAAACAGACCAGCAGAACATCCTAGAAATGGACTGTACCCGGTGTTACTGTCTGTATGGTGAGATGCTGAGGAAAGAATAATAAAGTCGGTACTAGAGCAGACGCGGCTAGGTCTGGTTAATCAAAGAGGTGTTCTTTGCCATCAGTATAACGCTCGCCCTCATACAACAACCTTGGGTTGGAAAAAACAGTGCATCCGCCTTTTTCTCCAGATATAGCACCTTCAAATTTCCACTTGTTCTCAAGTCTTCTAAACTTCCACTCTTACTGACCAAAAACACCACCCTTCGAACTAAATTTGTTAGATACTGCAACTAAGTTATACTTATCAAGCAATTTCTCTATAATGAAATATAAATGTTTGGCAGGTTACTTTCCAAAAAAAGATCTTGCATGTTCCGCAATTTAGATGCGGTTAAGTCGAAAGGGTTTGTCCTTTGTAGTCGGCGCAATAAATTGCTCTCATCCAAAGTTAGTAGGACTGTATTGTTATCATGTCCGAATAGTCGGTTTCTATGCTTTCGCGCGAAACTTCTAGTTTCAGCTTCAATTGTCGGAATTCCGAGATCCCTGTGGATATAGTCGTTTCTAGTATACCACGGTGCTTGGACAATTTCTCTTAGCACTTTATTTTGAAATGTCTGCAAAATATTAGCATTTATTTTCTTGGTACGACCCCAAAGTTGCATACCGTAGGTCCACACCTTAGGACTTGCTTGTACAAAAGAAGTTTGTTTCGGTACTGAGGTGGGAATGTTTCCCGAGCAACCAGTACATTTCTCTATATTTGATTTCTAGTTATTTACGTTTCATTTTGATGTGCGAACTCCACTTCAGCCTTGCCTCGAGTGTCATTCCGAGGTATTTGGCTCCATTTGCAAAGAGTATTCGGGCCAAATTTATGATGAAACAATTTTTAGATCTCGGGATGATGTCCAAGAGGCTCTTGAGATATTTTTTTCGTCAAAACCCAACCATTTTTTTCTAGAGACGGCGGGATTAAGAAGTTGCCTGAGAGGTGGCCAGAAATGTCTTCTTATTATCGCAATTACATAAACAACTAAATTTTTGAATTGTTTTCGCAGATATTTAAAAATTCCGCAATACTTATGGTGCAACATGATGCATAAATCAAAACGCATACTATATAGCTAGCTATGTATGGAAACCAGAGTATGAGTGGGCACTTAACAGTCATGCAAACAATTCATGAACTGGTCATCTCAATAATCCATTTTGCAGAGATAACGATCAACAGTAAACGGCAATCCTTTGTCTCGAATGGTTTGGCATAAATTCAACCCAGCAACGTGGAGCATAATATTTCGTGCTTCAGGTTCGTAATGAGATGCAAACGAGAACAGAAACGCAGTTGGCGCCACCTGTCACGCTCGGTTATTGTAATATTTCACGACTGTGCACGAATAATTGTATCTTTCAGGTCAGACACTCAGGTCCGCTGGTGGTTCTCTGAATCACTGCCTGTGGTCGCAGCATACCAAGAGACATTGTTTCAGGTTTTAAGTGTTTCTTTTAAGATACTGCTACTTGTTTTTATTATTATCTTATTTTTTCCTCTGTCGATCTGCTGTAAGATTATGACAGAAGGACTACAGTGTAAATTTTTTTCGCATTTTTTGGCATCGAAAATGTACAGATACGCGTACACGCAGTGAATCTATAATAAATCATTTTGCATCCACCTAGTGTCAAGTTCATTGGTGGGGACGACGTTATGCCAAACTACCCTCGCAGATGTGTCACAATGAATATGACCGACTGCATTAGGAATGCCTTTGATAAATATTGCAAAGAAAAAACTAATAAATATTCCCCGGGCGGGTTGTGTCAGAAGCACATCAGGATTACTTACTTTTAAAGAGAAGTCCTTCATTCGTCAGGGGATGATTTACGAGCAATGCTCTTGAGAGCTTTGTAAAGCACTCTGCCCTCATGTGTCAGGCAGGTTCATTGTTGTTTACGCAATTATATTCGCAATTCACACTTTCAGAAGGATTTAGCTGAAGGATTTCCTTTGGGCATTTATGTTAATTGGAAGATGTAGTTAGTGTTTATTTTTAGAGGTTTAAATGGGGCTACAGATGGTGGTGTGGATTGCAAGTATCGCCTGCGACAGAAATAGGGATCATGGTTTCTGCTCAAAAGTTAAAAAAGGAAGCATTGTGATATTGGATTGAACTATGTTACTTCTGAACAAATCAGAAGACTGAATTAACTACACCTTGCATTATTTGATTATTTTATGGTATATGTAAATACACTGATTTGAAAACCAGGAAATTATTTTATATCTATCTACTAGTACCATTTATAGCTATTAAAGTAGGGTTTAGCGTTCGGTAATGCTTTTTACTGTAGTAAGAGCTCTATTGATCACCGTTACAAAGAAATTGTTGCATGAACGTAAACGGCAACCCATAATCAAGTACATTGAGAAAAGTGTTGGAAAAGTTTTTGTTCATAACCTGCACGTTCATAGATGCGATTGAAAATGTCGATAATAAGTCCTGGAGTACATACAGTCATGGCGAACTAATTAAGAACGATGGTACCAAAAAATGTTATTCAATTTTTATTTTTGCTTAGAGTTGAAAGATATTCTACCTTGCTATGTATTTTGTTAATACAATATTTAAGTAAGAAAAACAAGTAACAACAAACTAAAAATATAAGTTATAAACACAAAAAATTATTAAAATTCAATTACGTGCTTCGAAATGGTTGGCGAACTAATTAAGAACGTTATGAATTTGTTTGCTTATTTTCCGAATTGCTATGTCCTGGCTCAATATTTCGTAGGAAACCCTTTACTCGCGATCGCAGCCTTACATTTTCGTAGCATAGATACAAAAAAATCACTGCGTTTTTACGTGGTATGTTGGCCCAAGCCGTCCTTACGACTTCAAATAATTCGTTAAAATTTCCAACTTAATGATTGCCAATTTCGGTTTTAAGTTCATACCACGGGTTTTTTATAGGATTTAAATCAGGATTACACGACGGCCACTCTAAAACATCGACAGAATTCTTATCGAACCGATGTTTTGTTGCCCTTGCCGTGTGCCATGGATCATTATCTTGCATAAATCTCCAAGTAACAGGCAGTTCTTCCTTAGTATACGGCTACATGACATTTCCTAATATTTGTATGTATTGCTCCGAGTTCATCATACCTTCTATTTGATATAAGGACCCGGTTCCTTTAAATGACAAGCATCATCAAAGGATCACACTTCATCCCCGGTGCTCAGGAGTAACCGCCATGCATTTCGGATTAAGTGCCTAGTTTTTTTATGGCCAGACATATCTTTTACCATCTGATCCCACTATATTAATCTTGCTACATTTTCCGTAGTTTGACGTTGCTCAATGTAGCTTACAGCATTGAAGACAATTGTTTTTGAGTAATTGAGCCTTTTTCCGTTTTCTTAAAACGATAATTTCTCGATATTTCTCACCTTTACAATGGTCACCGGCATCTGTGGCGTACATCTCTTATTTTTGCCTGTTTTTAATTAAATCAAGCGCTAAATTATCAAAAATGTATGTTTTTTATTTAATTTTAAATAAATTCTTATGATTAGCGATTATTCCTGTTAATATCATCAATTTTTTCACAAAATAACTACTCTTTCTTTCGTCGTTCTTAATTAGTTCGCCAACCATTTCGAAGCACGTAATTGAATTTTAATAATTTTTTGTGTTAATAACTTATATTTTTAGTTTGTTGTTACTTGTTTTTCTTACTTAAATATTGTGTTAACAAAATACATAACAAGATAGAATATCTTTCAACTCTAAGCAACAAAAAAATCGAATAACATTTTTTGGTACCATCGTTCTTAATTAGTTCGCCACGACTGTATAAGAAGTGAATGCTGTGTTACAGACTCCGAAAATCCGCGTATAGACGCGTTGTATTAAAGTTAAGTACGAAAATACAATATTTATTACAATCAAACCCGAAAACTTACTTTTAAGAAGGTATGTATGTGTACATACATCGCTCATTTGCGCCAACAATGTTATATGTATCTCAAAAACTTTTATTTTAGACCTTATTGTCAACGGGAGAGTGATAAATTATTGATGCTTCATATCGTAGAGTTGTATTTATGTCAGCTTGCAATATTCGCCACGAGAGGGCAGTTCCTTTGTTAGAGCACCTTCACCTTTAAATTTGTACACTAGTCCCCAAGAAATCTAATCGGAGTTGTGATTTTAAATGTGTGGTCAGAAGATAGATGCTTAAATAAACTTAAATCTCATCTATACATAGTATAAAAGGAAGTCTCAAAAATGTCTTTCTTTCTGTATGTTCAGGCTAATCTCGAGAACCACTAAACGCATTTAGATGCGGTTTTCACTATTATGATTTGCATTTCCTCGTGGAATTAATAGGTGTACTCAGACTACTCCATTACTTATAGGAGCTGAGAATTTGAGATCGAAGTGGCAGAAAATCAATTTTTCTGTCATTACACAGCCCTAACGCAACAATGGCTTAATGGATTTAAAACTAAAAAAATGAGTTGTAGTAAATTCCTTTAAGATTCATTTGAGGTATAAATCATCCTTCTGCGGTGGCATAGTGTGTTTATGTGGCACATTTGAGTTTCTGCGTATTAACTGAAATAGCATTCTTTTGATGTTTTGTGCCCGACCTACTACAATAAATATCATTGTAAAATAAATTCCAATTTTAAAAAAAAGTGCACGGGGAACGCCGGGCGGGCAATAGCTGTACCTATACATAATATAGAAATTTATTATAGGAAAACAATTTGTTTTCTCTTAAAAGGTGAAGGTGGGCGAAGCAAGGCGAGCACGGGTCAGCTATACCTATGTAAGTATAAAACAGTTCACTGACTGACTAACGGACAACGCACTACGCACAGACCAACCGGCTTGACCTAAAGGGCTGAAATTTGGACAGTACATTCCTATAATAACATTACATAGACATCCACTAAGAGAGGATTTTTTGTAATCCCTTTCCCTTCTTCGAGTAGTTAAATTCGGTAAAATAATTCGGCACTCTTCTCCAATACAATTTATTTTACCTTAACAGCAGCAGGGGGGCGAAACAAGGCGAGCACGGGTCAGCTAGTTATCGTATAAAATTCGACCAAAGCAAATCGGTTAGTTATTTTAGAACTATGTATAAATAAGTGTATTTGAGTTATTCAATTAATTAACAATTTCAAACGTATTTTGAGATATGATGTTGTTGCAGCAAATGAACGGAATACATGCCACACGTCTACACATACTCGAATGTACATTCAATTAAACGTGTAAGCAATTATTTTGTTCAGAATTTATCAATTCTTGGGCTTATTCTTGGACTTATTCTCATATAATACTTTCTAAGTGTTATTGTAAAACAAATTAAATAGTGACCCAACATATCAAAATGTTAATGTTTAAAGATCTCAACAGATTTTAAAAGCATCCATTGATAATTTCCTTTACCCAAAAGATTTGTGTGGAAATTGTCAACTTTTGACGATGTCTTCCTATATAGTGGAGTTTCAGACATCTCTTAACCAACAGTAAATAATAAAGGAGTTCTCCCAACATGCTTAAACAGCAATTTTTTAAATGTTTAGGAGTTTGTTTAAGAGACAAGGAAATTTGTTGATGAACCTGAAAAAAAATCTGGGCGAAACTAAAGCACGTAATCGATCTAGTTACTTACTTAGTTGGCGCTACAGCTCGAGGTGAACCTGGGCCTGCTTCTCGCAACCATTTGTGTGTGCGTGTTATATTTTGCACGAATGGAAGGGACCTACAGTTTTTTGCCGACTCCGAACGGCGAGTTGAGAAGCTCAATCGTGACAAATGATACTCTTTGATGCTTGTCAGACATTCGAAAGAGGTGGGCACTGTGAAAAACTTTTAGGTGTTTGCGGCGGGATTCGAACCCAAGACCGCTGGCTCAGTAGTCCGACGCACTAACCACTTGCGCTACGGTGCCAATCGATCTAGTTAACGTTTTATAAAACACTGCTATCAAAAAAGGACGAATTATTAAATTTTATAGTTCAGTTGTTACATAATACCAGAAAACCCAAGTTTATTGTTCAATAAATGAAAAATACATGTTCTTTTAGTATCCTCTTGCTTTTAGCCACACTATCCGTTAGACTATATAAACGGCAACCATTAGTATAATAAAAAGGATCCCATTACATTACCAAAATCAATAAAAATTCGATAGGATCTTAATATCTCCATCAGATCCATTCAACGTTAGAGCTGTCGACGTTTGAGTAGATTCCCGAACCAGACTGTAAAAGTCATTAATTACCCTCAAAAACCAAAGCGAAGGACTTAATTTGCAAAGATCTACACTAACTGGACTATTTCAGTTTTCTGAGTCCAAATTTAATATAAAGGGATAGTATGGATTAACGTGAGTACGATGGCCAAAAAAAAAAACGGTGAAATACGGATCCGGCAATTCAACGGTTTGAAGATATTTTTCTTGACAAGGAATGGGACGTATCCCTATATGCATGTGAGGAGATCTTTCAAAATCATAAGTTGCCTCATGCGGAAGACGAGATGCTTCTAAATCATAAAACTTATAAATAAATGTAAAAACAAGGAGTCCCTTTTCGACAAAAATAGAATTTCTTGGAAAAGCATCCCCATACTCTTATACTCTTAAATGTCTATTTTTTGCATTTGTCAGATCAAATCTTGAGTACTGTAGTACCATCTGGAATCCATTTTATAACATACATGCCAACAGAATTGAGAGGATCCAGAAACGTTTAACAAGGATTGCATTGCGTAGATTACGCTGGAATATCGAAATGCCTTCTTATGAAACGAGGTGCAAATTATTTGGAATTTTGCCTCTTTTCGTAAGAAGGCAATATTTTTCTATTATGTTTATTCGCGATTTGATTAACTGTCATATTGATTGCCCTTTTCTGCTTTCATTAATTGGATTATATGCTCCATCGAGAGCTCTTAGAAATCGTTATTTATTTTATGTACCTTATCATAGAGCAAATTATGGTTACAATGAACCAATTTCTAGATGCCTACGAGAGTCAAATAATTATTGTAGTCTCTTAGATTTTCATCTCAGTAGGAGTTCATTTAAGAATAAATTAGTTTTAGAGCTCCATTTCCGGTGGTTTAGTCAGTAGTTCTAAGTTTATATTTTAACTTTACCAGTAATCTAAAGAGAACAGTTGATGTATACTCATTTGATGAAATGGAAATAAATAAATAAATAAAAAAAGTTGAGCGACATTTAAAAAAAAAAAAAAATTGACATTTTAAATATTTGCTTTAGTTTTGTCGCAAAGTTATTTTTTAAATTTTTCATTGCCCGTTATTATAGGTTCCTTACTCTTTTTATTAAATGCAGAGCTTATAAATTAAAATTCATAAATACGATTTTCATAACACTTCATTTTACAGTTGTTAAACGATTGACCTATATTTTCCAACTAGTCCCATTGATATTGGTAGACATAGACACTTATTAAAGTCAATTTTATTTTTCAATTTGATGTAAAAAACTGGTGAACTTCTCAGAGATTATTCCATTATTGAAAATGTTTTTGTTCTAACGTCTGAGTCACCCTATAGGTACAATAATAATTGTGTGTTGAATAAAGTGCTAGCAAAACTGATAAGATATTCGTGCTGTTCATATAAGAAATATTAATTCTAACTAGATAAGCAATTACCAACAAAAAATCCAATCATTTTAACAGTCGCCTGCGTATATGCAACATTATTGGAAGTGCGCCCATTTCCATTTCATCCAATTGGAAATTATGTACTCCAGTTAATTTGGATATGTGAAATTGATATTTATGCCATTAAATAAATATGCATATGCCTATATTAATGCTTACTTTTAAATACACTTACATTTATGTATTTCGCTATGAATGTTGCCATACGTTTGTAATGAGACCTGGGCGAGAAATGCAAAAATAAATACAAATTCCATGCGCCAAAACATATGCAATGACGTTTTCTTAAACGAGAATTTGAACTGAAGATCGTTTCAATGAAATTGTGGTCTACATAATAATGTGGAACAATATGACAGAGTGCTTTTATTATTTTAATTTTATTATATTATTAACGATTTTCAAAGTATCTTTGACCATGACGTTCAGTCAATTTCATGGTAATAAACACTTTGGTTTCTCCTAATTTGTAGTGCTTCCTTTTTTGATTTAAACCTGCATATAAAGCTTCTGTAGGGTTACTTTAATCTCATAAGACTCATAAATATTTGTAGACTTTTTTTTACTATATAACTACAAGTGGAGGGGTTATTGTTGCATATAAAATGAATATTTTTTTATGCTTTTAAGGTTGAGCTTGTAATTAACTTACAGTTTATTTTGTTCGTAAAGAGTATTATTTAAAATAAGGAAGATATTGAATAGGCCTACAGATACTACTATACTCTTCACAAGTTTTCTACTTAAACGCCAAGCACGCCAAGATTTTGCCGTAATGAAATATACAACCTAAATTATGGAGCCCTTAGTTTGTGGGTTTAATCTTTCAGTAATAAACAGTGATATGGTTAGATATGTACAGTTTACATTTTATACTCTGCTATTAAGGTTTCGATCTCTATACCAAAATTGGTAACATCTTTGGTACGAAAATATACATAATTATCGGAAAACTCAGTTTGTGCAAAACCACTTCCTGCAGCTATTTCTTTCGTAAGGACTAAAATTCCATAGTATTTACATTCCAGTAATAACACAGCGTACTGATTCAGATTAAGCTTATGGTGTTTCCTTGAAATTTAATTGCAGGATCAGCAAGTGCGGAAGATAAATGACAATATTGCCAACAAGCTATTAGAAATGCCGCAACTGAAATGCAACGGTTGAACTGTTTGAAAAAAAATTTGTGTACGTACGAGTATGTATGATTGTTTTCAGATACAAAAATTATTATGTAGATAGCTTTGCACTAAAATCGCTGATTCGCCTATCATTAGCAACAACAAAAAATAACTCTTTTCAAAAGCATTGAGACTTAATATGTATAAATTAACAGTATAAATAAATCAATAAATATTGGGAAAATCACGGGTTTATAAGGTATGAGGCCTGTGCATTTGACTGCGGTTCCACATTTTAAAATGTCTGACAAACATATCTACGAAGCTTCTCAGAAACGTCAAAAGCAACAATACAACTGTAGATCCAATTAATCAGAGATACCATATAATACTCAGGCATCAGCGATCGTGAGAAGCCAGAATTAAGCCTCTTCGTGGGCTGTTTACGTCGAATAACAAATATTTTCCATTCAAAGATCGGTGCAGCCTCTTATGTTGCTACACCTTCGATCCAATAAAATAAAAACTGTAAACTATACAAAATAAATAAACCATTAAATAAATAAATGAAAATCTTTCAATTTTAATATTTCCATCATATAATTTCGATATAATTTAGTTTCTATAATATTTTTTTTAGTTTATACTAAAATTGTATTTGTATTATTATTTTATAATAATTATTTAATTTCAATAATAATAATAATAATAATAATAATAATAATAAAGTAATTTTTTGTTGCTTTTTTGCCATCTATACTCGCTATAGATTCCCTCTTACGTCTTACGTGTTTCTTATTGCAATATTCATCATGTCTTGCATCATGTATGTTCGTATGTGTGTGGTGTATGTGTTTAACAATTTACAGATTTGTTTTTGTTGTTAATTTTTTGTATATGAATTCATCACGAATTGAACACAACTTAACTATATTACCTAGGTATGTGTTGGTTGACAAAGAAAATTGGAGTAAAAGATCTTTGCACAATTGAATTCTTTGAATCGACAGATAACTAGAATCTCTTACCCGCTTATTGCTGACATTTCGTGTGAAAATATTGAATAATTAAAACATACAAATACACATATATAATATTTATTATGTGAATTAAAATATTTACAATTACATATCTAAAAAGTTTACGAAATAATATTGCAATGTTAACAATTAACAAAAATATAATTTTTTTTTTTTAAATTTTTTTTTTATCGAAGGGAGTTTGAAATTTTTTTTTAATGTTTGCTATTTTATTTTATAAATTGTTTGCGTTTTAATTTTCTTCAGGCCAATTCAGGTTTAAATCTGGATTAAGCTATTTTTTATATATTTGGTTTAAAAAGTTCTCTTTTACGTGTAACATAAATTTATTTAAATTACAGACATATGTACTTGTGTCCATTTAAAAAATTCTAGACAACTCAAATGGTAAATTCCGAAAACATTAAACGATTACAAATTTGTATGTTTCAGAAAAATATCTAAGGTAAATTATTTTCCTTGCTGTTGAAATATTTAAAAAAAAAAACACAATGTTTCAAACACCCTTCGTACTTTTTTCTCTTGCAATTTTGTGGGAATTTAAATTTATGGGCCAAATTTAGAAACAATTATCAAAATATTACAATTTTTTTTTTTTAATTTTCTTTAAAATCTTATTTTGTGTAAGTTTGTGTTTTGCTCTTGTTTATTATTTTTATCAAATGTTTTACGCTTCTTATTTATTTTACAATACATGTTCAAGTTTATCACAGATTACAAATGCTTTACATAATTATTTATAATTAATTAATTCCATTAATATTTTTTTTTTAATTTTAAATTACATTACTGATATTTTTTCTGTTCTCTTAGTTTTTTTTTCTTTATCTTAATGACTATATTAATGCTTATAAATTAGCTTTTGTTACTCTTTATTTTTTTGTTAAGTTTTTTTTACATACTACGCAGGTAGAGAAGAAAAGAAGAATAAAATACTCATATTTATAAATATTAAATGTTTTTTTTTTTTGTTTTTTTTTTTAAATGTGTGAAGGAAATTATTTGCATTTGCTGCTATTAGTAAGGGGAAACTAAAATAAATCTATGCACGTTCTGATATTGCAATAAGTCTTCATCGTGGTTGCACTTTGCCCATATAAAACGTGTGTGTGTATGATTATGTGTGTGTGTGGAGTGTGGAAAATTTGCCGTATAAAGTTCTTCGAAAAATATTAATAATTTGTTTTTAAGTTTCCATCTGATAGGATATTTTTTTATCGTATACTAATGTCACTGGGAACGATTTCGCTAGCATCTGTCTAATTGTAGTGGTAGTAGCTCTGTTGCGGGTAGTTATAATCTGAAATAAAAATAAATTCTATTAGTATTTGAAGTTGAGTAGCAAAATATCCTTTGTAATTAAGGATGGGATCTAATATATTTACTCAAAGTCCTTTTTGTAAAGCACAATAGATAAAAGATGAAAGTGGAGGGTTTAGTTTATGTTGGTTTGAAATGAATATAGATTTGGTTGTGTTTGTAGGGTGTAAGGACACAGGATAGGACACACTGCAAACAAGGAGTGCGGTGCATGTTGAACTGGATTAAAGTGATGATTATAAAAGGTGTGTAGAATGCAACAATTATGGATAACGTCATTCCGATAGGGAAATACGTCTTAACGTCAAATGATCTTTGCTTTCTGTTCTGACATTTCTGATCATGAGTTGAGCTATGAACACGTACACAGGCGAACAACGCGTTAAGGTTATCCAAGACTATTATGAAAATGAACGTCCAACCGAACCCACAATCTCTTATATCGTGCATAGATTCGAGACAACCGGATCGGTGGTAAATGTGACAATAGCAGTGCGCCTTCGTAGATACAGTTCATACCATCAAAAGCATTGCAGCTGTATGCGATAGTGTGGCCGAGACTCTATCGACCCCTATTCGTCATCGCGCTCAGGAACAGCATATCTCACAGAGCTCTTTGCAGGACTTGAATTTGCACGCTAACAATGTTCAATTGACTCAGGAACTGCGGCCAACAGACCATATAAAGCGTCGCCAATAAGCCAACAACAATTCAAGATCTGAAGGACGAGATATTTTGACACATTTATGAAATTGAGCCGTAATTATGCCTCAGCGTCATCCAAAATGTAGACAATCGGATGGAGGTCTGTCGCCATAGCAGTAGTGAACACTTGGGTGACATTTTGTTCAATAAGTTATAATGTAGTAAACCACATTACTGATAAAGTTCTCAATTCTTTTTAAAACTGTTTGTTTTAGTCACACTTTACATGGTCAGATCCCTAGTGGGGAAGCCTTTATATATTTTCATTGAACAGAAGAGTTCAGCCCTAATGACTCTTAAATCAATTCTTCAAGGTGCAATAGGAGCGGAGTTTTGTACACTTGTGTATCCACATTAGTCGGATCCGGTTATTTTAACAGCAGAGGGTCGCTGAATCTGCTCTTGCTAAGGTATCAGATTTCTCAATTCAAATTTCAAATTCGCTCGTGAAATGCCGCAACAAAACAATTGGCGCCTTGCCGACTACCTGATAAGAATGCTACACAAACGAAAATGGGAATTTCTTATTTGTGAACATTTTGAATAAAATGGGTACGCGTTTAAGCAGAATAAATTATTCAAGTTGGGCGATGACAGAAAATATGTTGATCAGCTGGAATTAACTCAAATGTTTCAATATCCAAACTTTTCCCAACAAATACTCGTAGTACCACTTGGTTTAACTAGCAATCAGTTATAGTAAGTTAAGATAGGATTAGTTTAGGTTTCGGTACTCTCCTTATTTTGAAGGAATGAACTTCTTAAAAATCGTATTTTTTAAAAGGTCTGCATCCTGCGCGACGCATCATTACGTGTTGGGCTATATCTCAGCATATTTGCGGAGAGAGTTTTTAACTGTGGAAGCCTAAGCTGCGATGAATCTCCTATAAGTGTCATAAAATGTACTTTTCCTGATTCCTTGGATAATCTTTACTCAGGGGCATTGATCTCTGGTGACGTCTACAGGTAGAAATGGTCGGAAAGTGAACGCAATCTGCCTATTTATAAATTCTCTAAGGAAGTTCTTTGGGCACAGGGTTTGGGCAAAGCGTTTTTTATGAATTTATCGTCTTAGACTGTTCACGCTTATCTTTGAGTATAATTATCCACCGGCTATCCACCGTACTCGGTAGGATTCACTTATAGACCAAAGTAGGTTCACATGAGCCGATTTGTATCGGAACTCTTGGAACCATTTTGAAAGTTGGATAAATTTCCATATTCTATTGATATCCCTTGAGGAAATATCTTGTAGGTCTGTATCAAAGTATTTCCCAGAATATTTTTTCTTAAAGAGGAGAGCACTGGGCACTGGATGATTGTTTTGACGAAGCTTAAAATCTATAGTCTAATAAGATTTGGTTGTATACTACAAAGAGATATTGAAAAGATGAATATAACAAATCTTGGTTTTTTAACTTTTCCAGAAAGCACAAATTTGATCTTCCACAGCTGGGCAGAGCCTTGTCTAACGCAGTCTCTTACCTTGAGCTCATCGGGTGCTTCAAGCTAATTTTTGTTTAATTTTTTTTCTTATAAACAAACGTAAGTAAGTTGCATTTACTTGAAGTGATGATCAATCGCGTAAATTACATAAATAAATTGATTCTTGATCATAGCGCTGAATTTACCCATAGGTAATGTAACGTATATCTTAAGTAATCCTTGGAATACAATCACACAAAAAAATGTTTTATAAAATCGAAAGTGAATTGGTTACGCTTCAAGCATTAGACAGACGTCGATATCGGACGCACGTAATTTTAAATTAATTGAAACGCTAACATGCAAAATGCATGTGGCTATTCACGCAACTCCTAAATTGCTTTGGGGGGATTTGGAAAACATGAATCGAAATATTTCCTAATAAACTCGTATCGTGCTCCATAATGACTAACCAATAGTCCAACCAATTTTTTTCTTCCTTAAACAATATACACTTGCATGGTTTCTTTTTTGGATATAAAGGTACATTTTGACAACTTCTCTTGACAAAAATAAATCCATTTCAATTTCTTAGCGATCAACATAACTGCTACATATATGGTGTTGCGTGTTGCTTGTAGCAAAGCGGGGCCGATTTCTAGCTGAGCAGGCTGAATGAAAATTTGAACATTCTGCGTCGTTATCAGAAATTATGGAAGTTTATGGTACCAAGTCAGACCCAGTCATTAGGAATTGCACCGGAAATTGATCATGTACTGTAAATCAAATTTAGAACTGCACAGAATAATATTCCAGGTGTATAATTTTGATTGCGCATATGTCACGGAAACATTTGACGGAAGACATGAGTGCGTGAATATTATCTACCTAAACTTATGCCGGATAAAACTTTCCCTGTACACACGACTGGCTCTGGTGAAAGTCTCGACCTGGGCGGCAATGCAATACTAGTCGACTAACACCTGACGATTATATTTCTGTAGAATACAACACCTAGAGCTTCCTAGAGTTAGGTTCGCCAACGTTTTCAATCAGAGCTCCAATGATATTTGACTTTAGGTATAGTGAGTACAATCAAAGGTACCATGACACCTCCGGAAGCAGGCAGACAGGAGAAGATTGCATTGTATGTATATACATACAAAAATATTGCACAAAAAAAACCTAAGGACTAAGTTTCGTTTACTACTTTTTTTTATACACTGAAACAGTCCAGTCTTTGAAACGAAGAGTTCAAGTAAGATGTGTTCGTGCCTTAAATCCAATACGACTACATACTTCGTTACTATAAAAATGAGATACGCTCCAAAGTATGAGCATCAAAATATCCACCATGTACACATCTTGCTAGGAAACACTGCCTTATAGCTAGAGATTGGATTGCTCGGGTATCAGATTCTATTTGACCGACTGTGCCAAGCCAAATTTTGACGGCATCATTGCATGTGAGTGGAAATCTATTTTTAACACCCGCTCTCAAAATGGGTAAAATAAAAATTGGATTTTTTCTTTCCCAGCGTACTGTAGTTGGTTGCGTTGGCTTACACAAGCTCTTCTCATGTACTCCACTGGAATGCAGTATTGAAAAACGTTCCCTGTAAGTCTCTCCGTGCGTTCGCATCGCAATGCGAACTGGAAAATGAAATTAATTAATTAGCCACCTTGGTGGCGAACACTGTTGACTTTGCACGAACGAACCACCGCAGAGGAGGACAATCTCAGGCTTAGGTGATGACGATGAGGTGCAGAGCGTTGAATTAAGATTCTGTACTCATTCACCGCAGAGAACCAATTCATTCACTGAACTCTGCAACGGATGCACAACATACCAACATTTTTCATCAGTGGGGGAAAACAAAAAAAAAACTGGTTTGGGATCTGCTTGCCTGCTGTCGGCTGCCGCCACAGGTAACAGCAGCAGTCATCTCAGGTGCGCGCACTGTGCAAGAAAAATAAAATAAAATGCAACAAGCTCTTCATCCATCACTGTCGATAGATAACAACAGGTTGCACGTGTGTCCCTAGCTATTTGCATATACAGGCGAGCTGTCTATGTACAGGATGCTGCAGTGGTGGACCAATGAAATCACGTTCAGTCGGTAAGCGCGTATGCAGATGACGTTTGAATTTGATTGCGTACCCGTTCTCAAAAGAGGGGCCGAATGCTTGCGGTAGGGATATAAAACGAGTCCTATCTGCCATGTTACGCTTGCCCAAACAGGTACAAGCTCTGCAAGTGCGCAAACTAAAAACTCACATCTCAAGTTACACACACACACAAACATGTCCGTTTTGCTTTGTATTTTGTGGTGCTCCCCCATTCATGAATGTTTACCGGAGGAAGAAAATTAAAGTCCGGAAATTTATTCGGAATGTCAAACTTTCTGCAAATGTGGGCGTCAGTGACATATACGCTATCCACTTTGTCTGGGGTCTGCCGAAAGTGGTAAAGCAACTGATTGATGTGGCTCGGGTTCCCATTCGAAGTGCGCGGCATTCTTTCGTGGTGAATCAAATGTTTCACCTTGACGCAAGACTCAATCAATGAATGCAAGAAGAGATAGCGATTGTAAGATGTCCTCAAAGATAACAGATATCCGGTCGGTCCAGCACCAACACCGACCGCAACACAGGATGCTCTAAATTATCGCCCGTTGTCGATGCCGCGCGACTCTTTCGGTTAATTAATTGAGCTCCTCAGCACGGCGAGACTCCGGGTGATTTACTTTGGGAAACGAGTCATCATGGATGTTTATCTTCGGGATTCAGTTTCGAATGTCAGCTACTTTGTAGTGTGTTCGTCGGCATTCATCGTCTAATCAGATCGAAATGATTTAATTTATTAGAGAGTGCGGCTGCGGAATCTGGCGATGGAACGCGTGCGGATTATGGTCCTCTGGGAGTTCTACTCACCCTCGCACCCAAGTGTTTAGCAAATATTAGCTGACGACTAGATGCATCGTTGGGTGTGAGATGCATCGAAAGAAGGATGGCCATGACCCCTTTAATGGTGTTTTTCATCCCCTTCTTCGTATACAGGTTTAACCTTGAAATTCACTTTTTTCATCTTAAATTTCAGTGCCAACCCAAGGGGTTCCCCATGGTTAATCCTAATGGATTCTGATTGAGATTTAATTATTTCATTCAATTTTCTAGATGACTTCGCCGTTATTCAAACGACAGAGGGTTGAAATCGCCCTTAACGAAAATCTACATTACACGATGGGTGGTGATGCTGATGGTGGTGTCAGTGGAATTAATGGGGACTCATCTTGAGACAGAAGGTTAATGAAGTGAGTAATTTTGTGGATGAACTTAATTGAAAAGGACCTGGATCATCTGAATCTTAGAGAAACACAGTGAGAAAAAATAGAGCGAGAGAGAAAGAGAGAGAGAAAGAAAGAGAAACCAAGCAGGATTGGGAGAGTTTCATGCAAATTAACATCAACTCACCTTGAAGCGCGTGGAGTTCTTAGCTGCTGAATAGGTAAGCTAGTGATTAGAGTCGTGACTGTTACTGGCTGCACTGATTCACCGAGCTGAGCTTAAACCGGTGATACAAATCCCGTCGAGATTTGCTGACTGCACATGGAATGGAAAGGAAGTTGATTAGATCGAGACCAAAGAACAAAAACAAAACTTGATTGTCACCTCTTGAAGAACGGCTTAAAAGCTGCCGCAACACTGTCCTGATGGTGGTGGTGGTGGTTATGTGGGCTATCTAGCATTTGTTGATTGTAGTCCTTGCTGGGTGAATGGTCCTGCAGGCGGGTGAAATTACCAACATAGCTGCTGTTGCTATTGCTGCTATTGCTGTTGGGCGAGGAGTCACCGATGTAGCCATTAGTGGCGCCATTCGATGGGTTATTCGCATTGTTCGGATTGGCAGCGGCGGCGACTACTGCCGCATTACTGTAGCAGGTACCTGTCGTAGGGGTTGTTGAACCGGTAAGAAGGTTCCCCGCCACGCTCGGTAGCTTCATATTCGGCGGAGTTTGGGGCGGCGTATCGGTTTGGACATCGGGAAACCCCATCTGATTCGATTGCTGCTGCTGCTGCTGCTGCTGTTGGAGTTGTTGCTGTGGGGACTGCTGCTGAAGTTGGAGCTGTGTAGGATTTACGCTCGTATTCCCCGGAATAGCCGCCGTAATAGGGGTGGTAGGTGTACTTTGCTGATGTGTATTTGTCATATTGTTCGTAGGGTAGGTTCCCTGTTGGGCAGCTGCTGTAGCCCCTAGAAACCCCCCGTACCCCCGAGAATAAGGCGAACTTGCGAAACTGTTCATCGGATTCATTTGATGGTGCTGCTGCTGTTGCTGTTGTTGCAACTGTGGATCCTGCTGATGCGCCTGCTGCTGTTGTTGTTGAATCTGTTGCTGTTGTGTCATACCAGCCGCCATATTGGTCATAGCACCTTGCATATTTATCATTCGCGTACCGTTTCCACCACTCGGATTGGTACTGAGCTGCTGTGCATGTTCCGCTTGCTGCTGAGTGTTGTGCAAATGATGATGTTGAGATTGATGCTGCTGCTGCTGCTGCTGTTGATAGTTTCCCATCCAAATATGCTGCATTTGTTGCTGCTGCTGCTGATGGTGTTGCTGCTGCTGCTGGTGATGTTGCTGCTGTTGCTGCTGCTGCAGTTGATGGTGATGGTGCAGTTGGTGTCCGAGAAACGCGGAAGGTGGTGGTGTTTTGCAAGCGGCTGTGTCTGCCAGACTCCAGATTTTGGGCTTGGTAGCTGGAATCGGGACCCCACAGTCGCTGCTTATCTGGTTTTTTGGACCGCTCATTTCGTCTTTGATACCGGGATAGCCACCCAGCATAGCATGATGATGCTGATACGCAGGATGATGATGGTGGTGTGCATTCATATGATGCCCACCGTGTCCTCCGACTATTCCTAGATTCTCCGGTTTTCTATCATCATCGGTTAGATCATCGTCATCGTCGTCCTTTTCATGCTCAGACTTCACGTGGTGCATCGAATCTAAAAGAGAACCAAGTCTAAGTGTCTATGTATGTTCTTCTTGTTCAGTGTTCATTCAACCAGCAACCCCAAAACTCTACAACTGACGTACCTACCCGTAGCCAGCCGCCTAAACTACAGGTGAGTCGAGGTATTGAATGGGGGTAAACTTAACAATGGAGTTCTAAATTCCAACCCTTACTGAGATTTTCCCTTTCAGGAAAATTCCGATGTCTTGTACACGCACCAGATACTTTGGTCAGATACTTCATGACAGCTTGACAAATTTCCCCACAGACATACGGAATTCACTTTGTTCACTCGTGGTGAGGTGAGTTGGACGGGGTTGTAAAGTGCACAAAGCACCGAGATAGACACATGCAAATCCCCAGAATAATGAAATACCTACGTGAGAAAATGTAGAGCTATTCAGTGTACTGCTGGCACCGCGTTGCGGGCTGAGGGGAGGAAAAATCTTATTAAAATTTCCATATCAATGACTAAGGGTGGTTAGCAACGGAGTTTCTCTTCCGGCATATGACTCAATTTTAGGATTGTTGTGCTTAAAGGGGATGATTCTCCCCTCGAGAGACAGAAAGAGAGAGCGCTTACGGGTTTGTATATATGTGGGTTTATTTACAGTTGAAAGGCACGAGACTGTGAAACGATCGCACATAATCAAATGTCATAATAGAGCAATCGTCATTATATCCCATGCAAACAAATAAATGTTGAAAAGTTGAAAATAAAAACAGAGGGTGAATTCGAATTGTAACCCCGGGGGTGGTACGAGTATGTTCAATGACACAATTTTAAAATATCACCAGATACACACAGGGTGCTGCGATATTTTTACATTCAGCGTGTAATTGGATTGTTGGAGTTTAGAGAACTTAAATGCTATGTTTTCCTGTGACAAATTTAAGAAAAATTATTTTATAGTCTACCAAGAGTCTCAAGCTAAAAGTTTATTACATATTCGTAGCATAATAAGATAAGAGGTGAGTTGAGGTAAGCTATTAGCATGGTTGGTGGTTAAGGTTTCATCAGTTAATAGTTGATTGAATGGGACATGTCTAGTGTATTGTACGGATAGTGAAAGTGATGTTAGTTAACCATCAAATCAGCCGTCAAAAATTGTTTTGAATTTTATTAGAAGGAGTTAAAATACGCTTCAAAAGAAAGCAAGTTTGGAGCGCCATTACAAAGTAAAGCAAACACTTGATTACGACGTTAGTACAGCTCCATAAGGTATCTGTAATCAAAAACATGGCTTTCGACCATATTGGATACTCCAAGATACAACTCGATAGATCAAGGAATTTGATATGTCGAATGGAGATTGTGACAGATCGGATACAGCGGATGGGTTCGTTTCACCGCGTTGTAAATGAACAAAAGTCAACCACATGTCGGACAATAAATAAAGTCGAAATTCAGAAAACCATGTCCTAGATATCGACACTTCGTACCCATACCCATACTCAGACTTCTATAATGGCTTCAAGTGTCATCTTCTCAACGGTAATAGAAAGACAATACAAAGCAAAGAGAACAGCCTTCCAATTAATGCAAAAGTATCCCAAGTTAAAAAAAAAGCAAAAATAAAACCGCCAATGTGAACTTTCCATCAATTTGCCTGTCAAAAACCCGGCATCTTCCTGCCGCAGCATATGGCCGCACTATGGCTGTCATAAATATTTTATAACATCAATTACGAAGCACTTAAATGGGGAACGTTTTGATATACCTCCATTGCGCCAAAACAGTTCATTCATTGTTTCACTCGCCCATCCATCCATCCAACCATCCATCCATCTATCCACTCATCCATTACGAAGTCGGGGTGGTGTCTTTACCCCCATACCCCCAGCCACCTCGCATATCGATATAAAAGCTGAGGATTAGTTAAAAGACTCGCGTGCCATATAACACATCCCTTCACTAAGGATTAGGACAAAGTGAAAATGCCACTTGTTCGGCCAAGATCTAGAGATTTTGTGTTTATGTAGTGCGACTGCATCAAAAACACATCGTCGCCCTGGGATGCTTACGCAGTAAATGCAAGCTATCCCTTATCATGAGCAACCCTCTTATAGGCGTTGAAGCGTGCAACCCTCGTGCGTGGTGGACGGTGAAAGTCAAAGTCAAACGACTATCGCCACTTAAATGGGACGCATATGCTTCAGCCCGCCTACCCCCTCGGGTGGTTGGTATTACAGTCGCGAGGAGATGTCGACGAAGAAGAAGGAGCAGCATCCCCCTGCGATAATAGTAGATGACAACGAAGCTCTTTATTATTTTATGCGAGTCAGAGCACTAACAGTGGGTGGTTGCAAACAATAGGGGATGGAACTGTTTTTGTTTGAGGCGCACAGGAGTACCTAATGAATTTTTCCATGGGTATAGCGCAGATGAAGATGCGCCATGATACGGTCTATTTGGGTGATAGATTAACCCCTCAATTGAGGTTGAACTTAATTTGGCGCAACAGCGAAAGGGGTGATCTCGAATCTGAGCCGGAGAATCCGTGTGACTTTGGGACTATTAATTAAGACAACGGGCCGGCCGGCAGGGTAACACCATTTGTATGTGTGCAATTGATAGTTGCTGCGGGAATCGGTCTTTCCTTTCTACCCACTACCCAGAACTCAGTTAACGCACTTTAAAGTGATACCCAGCCAGTACCCAGAAGAGTCGTAGTTGGAGTCGAATTTAAAATAGAGCTCTCGTGATAATAAAGCAGCAGTAATGCGCGACGACAAAAGGGGTTGAAGGCCCTTTTTGTTTCATGGGGGTTGTTTTTGTGCGGCGGCAGCGGCAGCGGTGGCGACGACAACGACAACGGCGGCTTCTCGCACTCATTTGGTCTTCAGCGCGGGTATACGTCGCTGCCATCGTCGTCCTTGCTGCTTTGGTAATGTGTTTCTATTATTATGTCAGCTCGGTATACGTGGGTATTATGCAAAGTGTTTTATGGTGGCTCGAGGGTTAATAAGATATAGTACATGGATTGCTCTTTTGTCTGCGCACTGCACGGCGGCGGGCAGAGTGGCAGCGCCAGGCAGAGGAAGCGCCTGGCTATTGAATTCTACTCTCGCTGGCCGACCTCTCCCCTTGGCGCCCCCATCGAGTCTTTAAGAGCAGTTAATTGAAACTGAAAGGATGAATAATAGGGGGTTGAAATGGGAGCATCATAAATTAAACGCAAATAGCCCAGTCGGAGGCGGTGTAAAAAGATGACGAGGATGGTGCTGTGCTAGTGCCGGTGGTGGTGATGGTAATGGTGGAGGTGGGGGTGATAATGATGGTACTGGTGCTGATGGTAGTCAAGGTAGAGGTGTTATTTCGGATGCTCTGTTCTTACCTTTGTGGTCACGATTTTTGTCAGCTTCTATGTCGTCCTTGTCCTTCTCCTCGTCGGACACCATTGCGTCGTCATCATCGTCGGTCTTGTTTTTCGGCTCCCAAGTCATTTTATTCTCCTTTTTCAGTCGCCGGCGGGCGTTTGCAAACCACGTCGATACTTGTGTTAAGGTCATCTTTGTAATTATCGCCAACATGATCTTCTCACCCTTGGTTGGGTACGGATTCTTTTTGTGCTCGTTCAGCCATGCCTTGAGGGTGGCCGTCGACTCGCGGGTTGCATTCTTCCGTCGCGCAGCTAAATCATAACCGGCGCCATATCTGAAAGTAAACAAAAAAAAAAAAACAATTTAACATTGACGAGTTTTGTGTTGAGTGTGTGCTTAAGAGCTAGGAAAGGAGGCAAGACAGTGTATAGACTTGGACCGGATCACCAGCGATCGGTGCGATACCCGCGATGTGACGCAGTGGACATATTTCATAACTTTATTAAATGACCGATATGGGGTCTCCGTAGTTTTTGTACATCATAACTCACCGCGGGAGTCCTGGCTTGATGCATTCCCCATGGCTGGACATTATTTATCGTGAACATCTTTGCACTGGTCTTCGTGGCTTCTTGCGCGATCTCATGCGGTATTATGTAGTGTGGCGTGCTCAGTCAATTTAGCATCTATCACATAGTAGATAGTAAGAGAATCGGCTGAAGGACGAGTATGAGCAGGCAAGCCACGAGTATGAAAATAAAACAACACACAGTTCAAACGACAGGGGGGTTGTGTTTTATTATTCGATGTGTTGGTTCGCACGATTTACAATGCCAGAGTTCAATGAGATGCAGCTACTACATGAATTGGCGGGAATGTTCATATTCATGTGAACATAGTTGGTTGGTAGCTTTCAATTGCGACACATTGGTCAAATGGAGTTTTTTTTTTCTGGTGGTTAAGCAATTTTAACTTTTAAATATTTACGTAGATGGATTTTGCTAGATCCTAATTCTGACAGGTTTGCGATCGGCTTAAGTTTTTAAATTCTTTATAGTTTGGACGAATATGTTCGCAAATAGGTATTTTATATTGACCTTTTATTGAATGAAAGTCAGCTATAGAATGGAATGACATTTCATTCGACTGGGTGTCACCATCAACTCTAAACCCCTTGAAATGGATATATGTTTTTATCTTTTCAAAGCCTGTTTTCATTGTTTTGTTGAAAGTTCACAGTGCAGGCTTAACGATAAACTCCACTTAAGTAGGGGTTTAAGTTAAGCCAAAGACATCCAAGGTTTGAGTCTCGATCCAGAGAATATATGTATAGTTGCCAGATAGGTACGGTTAGGTACTGCATACTTCTGTCTCGTAATTTCTTTTTACATTTTCGTTTTTAAGGACACCAGCCGTTCTGTATTTCATTGTAGAATTTGTGTTCAATCACAATAACTAATTACCATAAATGGCTCTGACACTCAATAATTGGCTTAACTTAACATCCCTTAACATTGACTGCGAAAAGAAAACTTCTTAAGTGAAGTATATATGTACAGCTGCGAGCAAAAAAATAGCAGTGCCGCTGAAGAAAATGCATTAATCAAAAGTACAACAAATTAAGCAATAGTTTTTAAAAAAATTTACCAGTAGCCTAAAATGCGTTATTTTCATATAATATCTACATTTATTAGTTTTTGGTTTAATTAAAATAAACTAACATAAATGCATTTTGTCGAAAAGAACATTAAAAAAGGGCGAGCAAAAAAATAGCAGTGCTCTTTCTTCACCAGCTTACTTGATCAGAAAAGTAAAAAAAAAATACTGAATTTAAATAAATTAGTATGAGGTGTTTTAAAGGATATACTAGTCCTTAGTGGCATGGCCTTTATTAATTACTACAGCTGCGCAAAACCGTTTTACAGACTCTAAAAGATGCTGGCACCTTTCGGGTGATATTGATCCCCAAGACTACTAAACTACCCCACACAACTCGTCATTTTTTGGTTTTTTGTGCAGTACATTATCTCTTTTATATAAGGCCTATAGATTTTCAATGGAATGGAGATCGGGATATTGAGCAGGTCACTCCATGAACTCAATCATATTATCCTGAAACCATTATTTAGCTGTTCAGCTGGTGCTTTTCGGATGGTTGTCCTGCTGGAAAACCGGTTTTTGTAGCATTTCGTGCTCGGCATATGACAGCATGATGTTCTGCAATATATCAACGTATGAGTGCTGGTCCATTATACTTTTATACCAATATATTGGATCAATACCATACTATGAAAAGCATCCCCAAATCATGGTACTAGATCCACCGAGTTTTTTAGTTTTTATTGTGAATTTTGGATCATATTTTGTATTGGGTGGATGCCTGACATACAGTCGAGATACTTTTCAGCCATACAGAAAGGTTTTAGTCTCATCAGTACACATTACATTCCTCCACTTCTCAGGAGGCACGACAAACGCTTTTTCGCAAACCTCAGCTCTTTTGATACATGCATTTTCTTGAGAAGTGGGACTTGTCGTGGACTTCGAATACTGAGATTGTGTTCCCTCAGCCGTCTTCTAAAAGTGTGAATACCACATGTCAAGTAAAACAAATCAACCATCTGGGTAACTGCTGCCGAAAGATGTGTCCTAGAGTACCTTACAACACGTTTCACCATTGACGGATGCAGTATTTTGTTTCGGCCGCGAGTTTTAACCTTAATTTCATATTTTACAGCATTGCTTATCATTTTAGCGTTACACCCGAGAGTTCCTTAATTTATTTGTACGTTTGTAAGACTTTTATAAGCAATTGAATTAGCTCGCGCTTCTATGTTGTGCAGTGCATTCCACGACCCACTTTTATCGAATCCCATTAATAGGTTTTACTGAAGTTTGATAAAAAATAAAAAGTAGAAGGTTTTAACTCACTTTCCTATTATTTAGATCCAAAAATCAAGTTAAAACAAAATTTGTATACCGAAATCGAATAAGCACTGCTATTATTTTGCTCCCTTAAAAATGTATGAGATGCACTACCGATTGATATTTTAACGCAAAAGTGAGGGCTTACCATTGCAATATGGTGTCACGTGAACGACATATTGTTGATAAGTATAGTATTACAGTAAAAGTCGCAAAAAATATAAATAAAAAAAAAATATTAAGGAAAATGGTGTTTTCAAAGTAGCACTGCTATTATTTTGCTCGCCACTGTATGTCATACACTTAAAGCCAGCACTGTGAAATCGAGCATAAATGCCACAAAATTCAATTTAAAGCTCAAGTTATAAAAGTTATACATTTGTTAAATATTCCGGAAGCCTTAGGAACCTTCTATTTTAACTTAGCTATTTTAACTTAGCTGTAGGTATAAGCGATTTTCTACAAAATTTAAAACAAATCAACTTAAGGCTTGTCCAGACCGAACGAAACATTTCAGAAACATTTTTTAAAAAATTTAATGTTTCCTGATTGTTTCACATTTGATTCAGAAACATATCAGAAACATTTCAAAAATGTTTCTGAAATATTTCGTTTGGTGTGTACGCTGATGAAACATTTCTGAAATGTTTTTGAAATGTTTCTGAAATGTTTTTTTTTCCCATTCGCGACGGAAAATTATTTTTGTTTCTCAGGCAGAAAGTTTGGTTTTTTGTAATGAGGATAAAATTATTTTAATTAATTTTTTGATACATTTCGAGCTATACTCAGCCTTTGTATACAGTAGAAATCGGTTATAACAATACCTGATATATACGTTGAAAAAACGTTCTTATAAATGGACACTCTCTTAAACGGACGCGGACCCTTTTTTTTACTCATTTCAAATAGAAAGTCTCTCGTAAACAGGCGCATTAATTAAATAAAGGGTAATTTTTGTCCAAACAGCTGAAATAGAGGATTCGTTTTCAGTACAGTTTCTATGATTTTTTTTTAACACACAATCAAATCCATACAAAAATCTCCGGTTACCGACCGCGAAGCTCTAATAACTGGACAGGGCAAAGTTACGTTGTTAATCTATATGGGATTCCCCTGTATTCTTGGATTGCACCTGCTCTCCTGCTCTAGTATTTTAGCAGTAATTTAATTGTATTTCTATCAACAGAAGCAGGCTGCAGGTTGTCCAAGAAAAAGAATGCTTTCTTTGAAAAAAAAAAATCAAGGTGGTTAATGCTTTAGATAAATAAAAAAATATCCGTTCACGCAAAACAGTCTATTAAAAAAAGAAACGTTTTTTAATATTTTCTCTTAACCTAACACAAATTAGGGGACCATGAGTGTCCGCTTATGGGAGATTTTACTGTTTCTGAGCAGACTAAAATATATTTTTTTTGGACGGTAGAAGAAATGTATAAATTCTGATACTATGTTCGTTATATTTTTACCACCACTGTATTGAACAATATCATAGCATAAGAAAACCCAAACCTTTTTAAATGTTAAAATTTTACCAAACAACGAGACACGTCGAACCTAACATTAAATTTTATATTTGAAATTGTACTTAATTTTATATAGAAACTGTTTAGAATCCACTAACTGTTGTGACGTTGTAGATTCTACTACGTAAAAAAACCGCTCTGCCGACTGCCAAATAACGACCATTTTAATTGTGAATTCAAATTCAAGAGTGAAATTCTTATTACAGAAAACATAATTATACCAAAGTAGCCGCAGATTGAAGTAATTTATGTTTCATTGATTCACGTTAAGTGTCTTGACTGAATCATCACTTACCAGTGAAAACAGGAATTTTGAAAAAAAAATAAATCCGCCTTAACCATTGCACTGCCAACAAATCAATTCAATTCGTCTGTTTCATCCCTCGTTTCACCCTTAATTGAATAACAAAAACCACCTCCATTGTGCAAACAATCCTATAGAATCCTCTCAATTGATTCATTCAATTACGACGTGAGATCGCTCCATTTAGCCACTGATTAAGATGTTAGTGCTCGCAAGTCGTAATAATAGGACACTAACACATAAATACATACACAAACACACATAGCAAACGTACTACCTTCTTCGCTACGTTTTAATTGGCAAGGATTTGTCGATTTTAATTGATATACCTGATCGCTGGCATTACGTATTGCATTGGCAACTAGCTCTAGCAGTAGCACTGCCACTTTAATTGCCGGAGAGGGGTCGCTTGGTCGGTCGGTCGGGCGTAATAGCAGCTCCCCGCGCCAGCGAACAATTGGAAAGGAAATTCGTGCAAAATAAAAGCAAATGTCCATCCGGTGACGATGAAGGCGTCGCGTCGGTAGTTGTGGTGTACACACATTGACGCTGACGCTCCCTGGCTTTTTCAATGTGGCGTGTAAGACGTTCATTTCATTATTTGTTCAAGTCGGTGCATCATGCATCCGCATACGTTCTACATTATATGTTATTAAATTTAATGATAACTTTGGATTTTGTGTGTGAACATGAAATTCATTTGTTAACAAGGTGCAACGGTAGCAGTAGCAGACTCTCAACTTGCCCGCCGCTAAAAGTGTAGGTTAAGGGTAGGGAAGGGACGCAAATCGTAGGCAGCCAAGCGCAAAGAGCATTTATTGTCGCACAACTCCAGGCCAAAGTTGGTAGCGTGAACTTCTTCTTCGTGCATTAAAGTGCACGCACAAATGGAATGGAATTTGTGTGTGCATCCTTGCACGAATTCATCTCCTTTTGTTATGAGTTTGTTGCTTGTTGGCCAGATGGGTCGATGGGGAGATGCGGAGCTGGAAATATAATATGAAAAACTTGTACAGCCTACTATTGTATACTTGAAAATGGAAAATGGGAGCCTTACAGGCAAACAAACTTAAGAGCGAGAGAGTGGTAAACCATATCATCTCCCACCATCATCCCCCTGTGCAGCACAGTCATGCGCTACACTTATTGTCGTCGTCATTTGTACACTCGAATCGTATCTACCTATATACAGATTTTGCATTTTGGCATGAGCTCGGGAAAAATAAAGGCCAGCAGCCTTTACACTCTATTCCCCCCGGTATACGAGCAGAAGGAATGCAGAATCAAGTTACAAACTTTCACGAGACGATATGAAATGAAAAGGACGAAGCTTTCGGATATGTGTGGGTTACTCCGACCATGATGATGATGACTACGACAACGACTACGTCGACGACGATGACTACGAGAATGATGATGAGAATCCGTTATGGTCGTGTCCAGCACTGGGCAACCGACTATACAACGACGACACTGGCGGTGGGTGCAATAAGTGTGCACGGTGGACGGTGGTGTTACCCCCCAATTCATGTCTACATCTGTAGTTTAATATTGTTCTACAAAACTTTCGAGATGTACTTACTATACAGGAGTGGTGCTGGTGGTGGTCGTTCGCCCATAGTGCATAAGGGTTGTATACTGACCAACTGAGCTCTAAATGTTGAGGGTTTACTACAGCAACTTGTGTGCGGGACCAAGGTGGGTAACGACAGAGAAGAAAAAAAAATAGAAAGAAGATTCTTCAACCCACCCCCAATTGTTGGCGGCCTATAAATTTCCTCCTTCTTGTTTCACTGCTCTCACTTCCAGTTGGATACGTGTGCTGTGCACTCCTGTGACTAGGCGCACACAAACAAGTAATCGTATTCTATATATGGTTTGGCATTTACGAGTATGTGTGTTTGTGTGCTTTTATTTTACATAAAATAATGGAAACATCTCTTGTTTCTCCATCCACAGTCAGGCTGGCTGGCATGGCAAGCAGGCAAAAGGAGGGTGTAACAATATCATCCTTGTCTAGATTGAATGGAGGACATTGTAGACACGTTCTCCTCTTTCGTGCATTCATGTAGATACAAGTTTAAGCATTAACCTCAAAATGGCGACCGAACGAGAAGTGCTTGTATATCGCATCGCTTAGTACCGAAAACACACTCAACTTTCCATAGGCCCAATGAAAATCGATATTCTCTGTCGAGATTTTGTAGACCTTCATGTCATTCTTTCGTCTCGAACTACCCAGAACGCAAATTTTAAATCACTGGACAATCAAACAATTGCTAGAGATACCTTCGTCGATACAGCGGCGGTGTCTGATTTCACTTTTACTGTAATTTATCAAAATTAGCAAAAAAAAAATAAAAATTAAAGACTCCCTTTCGTCCTCGCTTAACTTTATCTCCATTATGGGACACGTTCCCTGTTGGAATTTTAGATATATACTTTTTTTTAAAGTGACTTGTGCTACAATCAGCTAGCTAGATGTAGGGGTAAGCGGCTGGAGGCTGGTGCCTGTATTAAATATTATTATTGTCCTCTTAAGTGTTTCAACTTCATGACTTTCATCATGAGGGTCGTCGTCGTTGTCGTTGTCATTGGATGGAGGGAGATGAATGAAAACTTTTTGTCGTCTATGTGCGACTTCTCGGGAAGGACGAAAAAAGCATAAAAAAAAGTCCAAAAGTGAAGAACAGAGCGAGAAAGTTTCGGTTTTTAAAGTGCCTGGCCCCAAAAATTACTTACTTTACATACACACTTAGAGATGTACACACCAATAGAGATAGATATACCAGTATGGTATCTCGGATATTTCGCAGAACCACCACCATCACCCCCAAAATACCAACCTCTGACTTTTTAATGGAAACAGATGGAATTATCTCACGTAAGCACTTGAAAATACTTGAGAAGGATGTACGGATGAACAGTACCGTTATATAGGTATGAACGTGGAGACTTCTATTGATTAGCATTGTTTATTAAAGATTTAAAACCAGGAACTGGCATTCACTGTTTGAGTGATTTAATTTATGCAGGACTGACGGTTAAACAATCGTAATAATACAGACAAAGATTTGTTTAGTTTATTTATTTTTATTTTTTTTTTAAACCTACGCACGTACTGTCATCCGTGTGTCGTGATTTATCACCGATCGGCGTTTAACGAAATCGTATTTTGAATGGTTTTGTTGAAACCATAAATAGTGCGAACGCCGGCCGTTAAAAGTGATTCAGGTTTTGTCGAAGGAATTTAACGATCCATAGGGTGGAAAGAATTGTGTCCCAATCAAAGTGTATCTCAGCTCAACATGTGTGCTATTAGCATTTTTGTTCGGACAACCTGCTGTTTGGTTGGCACTAGACGATGGGTCGTTTCTTGGTCGCAACTTTATGGAGCTCTTAATTTGGATCTGTCATGCGAAGAGGTTTTTGTGTAATTGCGTTTGATTAATGTACAAATTAGGAAAATTTAGTTTTGTGACCGCATAATAGATATGTAGTCTACACGACACAGTGCGATGAAATGAAATATAATAAAAATTCGAGCCAAACAGTGAAGAATGTCTTCGAGCTTGCTATATGGATGCACAAAGAGACAGGCCGAGTGTCAACATGAAACATAAAATTCATTGAAAAAAGACTGTTGAACAATAGGATACAAAGTTATTAGGCGACGACTTAATAAAGCACAGTTGTTCGCTTTTAATGAACTACCCACATAATCTTATAAATGAAAATGGTTTACGTTTTTAGTCATCAGAGTATTAATGATGGTTCAGGGTGATGACTCTTTAGCAGTTTACTTGTCTGCATTTTTGAGTGTTTATTTTAACATACTTTTTTGACAGGTTTTGCCTAATATCAGGTAAGATCCTTCATACGTCATACATCATAATAGGAGATTAAGCCCGGCCTAGAGCCCAGTGACAAAATCCAATCACAACTGGGGTCGAATCGTCTCATCCGTGAACGAAAAAATCGTGACCGCGTAAGTATTCTGCCCAACATTAGGTCTGGTCCCATACCTGTCCAAAACAGCCAAAAACAGTCAAATCCTGTTCCCGTTCGAAGATTTTCCATAGGTTTTGACAGAAGAGAGTGAAGTTTTGCGTAGTTTTCGGCTGTTTTGGACAGTACGGGAACAGACCTATTAACGAGTATGTGATTGTGAATGCACAGTCGAAATGTCTATTGATTGGTTCGGAGTGAAAGTTTTTTTTTTGATTTGTATTAAAAGCGACAAAATGTGAATAAAGTCTTAAAATACAATAATAGTACTTAACGTGCTTTTATGTTCCAGGTCGCGTATTGCCATACTGCTTATCAGCACAGATATCGGTCGCCCTGCCATAGTCTGTGCTGAACTACATATTGCTCCTCGAATTTCAGAAAAGCTAAAGCAAAATATATGCTTCCACGCTCTGCTCTGATTATATGCGGTTAGCTTTTTTAATTAATGAAAAAGCTGAGGCAAACCATGTGCTACTACAGATTGCTTTGCGATCATATCCGATTTCGATGTAGATAACTATGTAAGTGATAAACAGAGTTTTCAGGAAATTAAAAACGGAACGAATTGACGGCAGCTATTAGCTTATTTGTTTGTAATTATTTCGCCTTAAATAAATTTCTGTGTTCACTATTTCGCTTTATTTTATTTGGCAAAATATTAATTTGTATTTTTAATTTGTTTGGCTTTAATTTTATCACATGTAAAAAAATTCGCGCAAAATTATATTTCATATTTTAGGTGTAATATGGATGTACCGAGTAAGTCAATCATTCAGCGTGTATAATGAGTGAAATGAGCAATTATTAAGCCTACGTACACCAGAAAAGATTGATGCATGGTGAGTGACTTCTTCCAAAATTTCCGTAATTTAAATGTTGTTATTAGCAGTTTTGATATGATTATTATTTTTTATTTACAGCACTCATGTTTACAAAAGAAAACCTGAATTTGATTGATTGATTGGATATTTGGCTTAAAACTTACATTTACAGTTTATCAAATATTTCTATCAATCTAGAAACAACGGCTTTTCGGGCCCTTTTTTGTAACATGAGAAAGAACTCCACGTTGCTCCACGCTAGCTCTAACGTTCTTTCAAAGCTAAGGTAATATTCTACTTATCATGTTTACATAAAATGATACTTTTGATCCCTTTGCCTGCAAGAGGCTTTTTAGTGTTACAGTGCACAAACAACACTTTAAATCTGCTTCTGGTATTACCGTTTCAAATTTGTTAGCAATTTTAGTAAAATTTGTCGTTTAAATTATTATAGATAGACAAAGTTATCGTTTCTGTTGCATTTGAGCTTTTGTTGAGTAACATTTAAGTTAAGAACTGTTAAATTGACTAATTTTGTTACATTTAGAGCCTATACAAAGGAGGAGTTGGCGAGACTACGATATTTGCGGTTGTCATTTATTTTTCTAAGGCATCTTTCTGGAGAAATTCTCAGTAATAGAATCTCAAAGTAAAAACAGTAAGAAAACAAATGTATAAAAATCACATTTTTCTTCAAAACAGTTATATGGGAGTACGCTTATTTATTGGACTAGAGCCATAATTTTTATTATCATGATGAAAACTTAAATCACTTATTTCACGTATGCAATTTCAACAGGCTCTGTCTATCAGTTTTATTTTTAAAGAATTGTTTCCGCCTGCTCCACAGAGAGGAACCACTGTGCGGCGGAGTCATTGAGCCATATTTCTTTGAAGATGCTAGAGGCAAAACTGTAACAATAACTGCTGATCGCTATCGGCACATGTTGCATCAATTAGGCATACACAACACGTGGTTCCAATAAGACGAAGCCAAATTACACACAGCTCACAGCTGCGATGCAAATTTTGGGAGACATTTTTCCCGGCCGAATAATGTTAAAAAATGGTGATATCGAGTGGCCTCCACGACCCCCTAATTTGACCCCTCCCGATTTCTTCCTATGGGGGCACTGAAGGAAAAGGTGTACACCAACAAACCAACCTTGATGCTTAAGGATTTTTTATAAAAAGGTGCTTAAAAGAGCTCGCCTTTGCGCACGGCTAGAGACGGTCACGATCTGGAACATAGTAAAAAGTACCCTGTATGAAATGGAATATAATGAAAAAGGAAATAAAATTATTTGCAGGACAAATTACAACAATATACATTTCCATCAAAAACATATCATGGACATGGAGGAGCACAATTTTATTTTATTTTCTATTACTTTTGCTCGAACATCTTGAGTGAAATTATTTTCGAAACTGGGCCCACTCTTATCAGGCTGTAGATAAATGTCATTTATACTCAATTTTTGACATCATCAACTGAAACGCCTGCTTATTGAGGCGAAATCTTAAACAAATACAAATACGATGTATTTAGCGAATTATTGTATATACACATTTTTATTCATTTTTTCACAGGGAGTTTGACAATGTAAGCGGATTGCTTTTATATCTCAAACGTGTTCTGATAATAATTGTTTCATGATGTGTATTTTGATCGGAAGAACTAACATAACAGAGCCGACTTAATTTTTATTTGAAACAACATTGATTTCGAAAATTGTACCCAAAAGCGACAATATTCATTGAAATACGAAGTTATATTATGTGTTTTTATAAAATAGGTACATCTGAAAGACATCTCCCAGGACCTAATATTTCTAAATCTACACCATCAATAGATTTATTATTCGAAAATGATTATGTGGACTAATGAGTTCGAACTGTATGGTACGAAGAGAAGAATAAGGGCTTGGAAGTGGCTCGATGATGGTGAAGGGAGCCTTTTTTTAACGGAACTAGCGATTTCGTTCATATCGAAGGCATTTAAAATAAAAAGGAGTACCGAACCATTTCATATAAGAGTGGATTCCAAGTGGTTTTCAGTTTAATAAAGAAGGGTTTGTATTTTAACAAGATAACCAGCCTAAATTGCACACTTCAAAGTCGTGGTCAACCTCTCTGCAACAGTAGGAAGAACAAGTGGTATAAATCAACAGGGTTTTGCCATCACAGTCGCTGAATTTAAACCCAATTCAGCTTTGCCTGCTGTTTTACAAAGAACCTTCTGGCCACAACTGAACGTCACCTGGAATAGCAGTTCCAAAATTTCTAGAGCGGATCCCCTGATATGTTAAGCTAAACTTCGCCACTGTTCGGAGCTCCTTTTTTATGGTGTGCTCCCAACGCAGAAAGGTCCAGGTGTTACAAAGGGTATGGCAAGTTTATCCGCCTCTTCATAAGCTTTTATCTACACATGCCCTGGTACCTAGTGTGACCCTGCCTGTTTATGTTTATCTGTGCATTCGCAAACAATTCTAAATTTAATAACTTAAGCTCCGATTACCTTAATAAAATGTGATATCTATGTGGGGGAAGAGGGGGAGAGGTTTAAATAAGAACACATTCTGTTAAATTTAACTTAAGTTTAATTCATATTCTTTTTTAATAAAAATTTAGCACAATTCAATCATTAATTTGAATTCTTAGTTTTTAATAACACGTTAGCAAAAACGTTGTAGTTTAATTTAGTTTAATCAAAAGTATTATGAGATGCGGAAGAACGTACTTGTAGCTTGTAGGATGGATACGTGACTTTCATTGCGTAACTCGTGGCGTGGGCGGCGTCCACTTCTGCGTGCGTTTCTTCGTTGCGAAAACTGGACTCCTCTCTTGCTACTGCTGTTCGTTACATCTTCTGCTGCTAGTCGCTTCTCTCTCTCTCTCTCTCTCTCTCTCTCTCTCTCTCTCTCTATCTCTCTCTCTCCATCTGTACATTTAAGCTCCGTTGTCCTCGTTGATGGGTAGGCGCAGATTTTGGCCTGAACGATGCTGCTGCAGCTGCACATACGTCGGAATAGTTTGGTTCCAGGCCCAACCCTTCGAGTAACATTTTATGGTATGAGGGCTCAGTGCAAAGATTCTCCAATCCAGTCCGATTTGTCTTCTTACTGGATTTGATATGGGATTTTGTGCCTAATTAAATTTCTCGCTACTATCGCGAAAGGCGAAGCTTATTAGCCATTATTGCATAAATCCTTATGGCTTAAGGTTATCATTGCAGCAATCATCAGTGAAAGGATATAGCGACGTATTGAAGACATTGGAACTTAAGAGAGTCTTTGAAAGATAGAGAAAGGTATTAAGGGTTAGAATCTGAATTTGTTTTGATTGGGTCTTGCACCCTTGATGCAATCATAAAAGCGTGGAAACTTAACCAATTTGTTTAAAAACGAACTCCATTAGTATAAACTTTTTATTTTCATAAGAGTATACATATATGTATGTATGTATGTATTTGTTTGATCAAAAAACTTAAATCAACGTACCTACCAACGATTCTATTGGATCTCAACTGACCTGTATTTGGATAGAGTAACTGCGTTTTTTCATTGACAGCCAATTAGTTTAACCCTCCGTTTAGCGTTGTGGTCTGTCAGACCATTTTGAAACTTATTGTGTTGTAATTTTTTTTCTTGTAAATATTTCGGCAAACGGTCCCATGACTTTGTCAAACTCGAGGCAGCGAGTCGAATGTGATATATTTTGAAACAGTTGTCCATATTTCGTGGAACAAAAATACAGTTGGAGTAAAATTTTAACGTTGTTTCGCGTTGTGGTCTGTCAGACCACAAAAATAGAAAACGATTTTTCTTGGTATTTAGGGTGGGAGTGTGTGTTTATACGGTGTCAAGATGTGTTGGGCTTATGACTCTAATACGTGTTATCCATTGCAGGGTCAAATTTACACAGGTAAACCTCCCCATGAAGATAGGTAGATGAATCAGGGCCAACGAGTGGTAATGGATATTGTTATAGCGTTTTTTGGTACAGGACGAATAATATACGCTAACAACTTCTTTACCACACTCAACTTAGCCAGTGCCTTGATATCCAAGAGCCTTGCTTAAGTTGAAACAGTTCGTAAGAACAAAAAATTTGTTCCACTAGAACTACTGGCCTCTTCTACTCGCCCATAGAATAGCAGGTTTGTTTGTTTCCATTTCAAAAAATTCTCATTGTGTTCATACTTGCCAAAAAAGAGTTAGTCAGTTATTCTTATTTCAACTGAACACCCATCAAAAATTGGACTACAATAAATAAAAGGCGGGAGTGGACTATATAGTATAATTTTACTCGTGCGAACGCGCTACTAATCGCTGGCCACTGACTTTTTTTTTCCAACGTGCTATGTATGTGTTTCTGCACTCGATTCATAAATAATATATATTTGTTAACGGATTATTTACACAGAAAAGAATTAACAAGCGTCCTGAGCTTATAATTGAACTATTAATTGGTTAAATCTCATATAAAGTTACGAGCAGTCGAATCCAAATCATCGCTTTATCAGCATATCAAAGATGCCATGAACATTTTTGGCAAAGCTGCGAGTATCAAAATTAATACTACCCCTCCCTAACTATAATACAATTCCTTTCTCCGAAATTATTGAACGAATCGCTCTGCAAATGTACGTTCTACCAGTATGGAACTAAACCCGTCTTTCTTTTTTGTTCTTCCTTTCTATCCAATAAAGGTAAGAATCTATCAACACAAACATACATAATATAAAAATTTTACTATACCTTGATTTTACACCTAATCTTACACATGGAATAGACCATACCGCGATTTTATAGGCCACAACTCCAAAAGTGATAATGTGGTCTGTCAGACCACGAAGTATGGCTTACCGCCTTTTGGGTCACTGCTAAACGGAGGGTTAATATGTTTTATTTGACGAAGTCTATAAGATTAAAAATCGGTAGATGACCCAAAGTCGCGCAACAAACAACAGCGATACTGAGAGCTTTAATTAACCACTAGCTTTTTTATATAGGTACGTAACTATTTGTAAGTTGGATATATTTATATCTATCAAAAGAGAAAAGACATCGACAACCTTGGCATAGCCAGATAGCCTTAAACATCATTACTATAATATAAAGACGAAACTTTAAACAACTTTGTGCGCGATAGTCTCCGCAAATACTGCACCGATTAACGTGAGATAAATCCTTATTTTCGTTAAAACTGGTTAGGCTTTTTTTTTTGTCTAAATGTTGTTTTGTTCACAAGAAAATGTATTTTCTTATACCTATCTTTTGAGGTTGACCCACATATTAACTCCTAGCTTCAAAGCAGTTAAGGAGGTATTCTTGTCTAGCGGTACGAATTTTGGGTGTTTTTTAAAATTCGATAAAAAAAAAACCAAGTATATTTTTACTAGTCAGTCTTTTCTTAGATATTTACTAATATTTAAGCAATACAAAAAAAATTAAAAAAAACTTTCTTTTTGAAAATTTAAAAAATTACAGCCTGGTAAAGTGGGGCGGTGAAAAATAAGGGTGCGCCCTTGTTGACATGATTCCAACCCCTGGTGATACAAAAACAAAAAACAAAAAGATTCTTAATCAATAAGAATGTCACTATCGCCTGATCAATTAATAATTATAATTCAGGAAACGTTTGGAGGATACATTTTTGAAGATCTAATCTTTAAAAATATGAAATAAAAAAAAACATTTTTTTCAAAATTCTAGATAGAATACCCCCTTAAAATAATTGGCAAGAAAAATGTTTACATTAAGTCAATACATATACATACGCAAATTTAAGGACCTTCATCTTTTCTTAACTATATCTACATGCTGATAAATAAATAAATAACTATTTTAAAAACATCCATTATTTTTATTTGTTTACATCGACGACTTCGATGCAATCGCAATGACGCCAACGAGGCTGCTGCTTTGTTTCATTTTTCTCGCTCGAGAGAGCGAGAGCTCTCATTCTAATTCCTATTTGGTTAGTTTGGGATTGGTATAATGGTATAGAACAGTGGTGGCCAAACTTTCAGCCTATGCGTTCGACCTTTCGCTGAAATTTGTTACGCGTGTTACCTTACCTATCCATTATATTTACTTGGAAGAAAATACATATAAATATGAAGACATCATTAGAAGGTCACTATCACTAGCCAAAATGGATACGCTAAACTACTTGCGAAAGATTGTATTCAGCTATTTCATCAAGAGAAGGTTGTGATATGAAACTGAAGAAGGAGAAAAGTAGGTACTATAAAACTTCCGCGGGAGTCCCACACGGATCAGTACTGGCCCCCTACTTTGGAGTATCATGTACGACGGAGTTCTGTAACTAACACTGCCTCAGAAGTAAAAAAAATCTAATTCGGAGACGATATCGCCGTTGTTACTGTTGCAAAGAACATTTTCGAGATACAGTCAGCTTTGAACGCAGCAATCTGCGACTGGCTAATATCCACCGGCCTTGAATTAGCAGATCACAAAACGGAAGCTGTCCTAATAATCAGACGGAAAAATGTGGAATAACTGGACAGAGGGGTAGGAAGCCAAACTATCAGATCGAAAGACTCTGTAAAATACCTACGAGTAATACTCGACAATATATGTTACTTAGCTTCAAGCCTCGAATCACCTAGTCATCAAAAGCTTCAGGCAGCACTTTCTGGAATACTGCCAAACATCGAAAGATATGTTAGAAGAAACTTAAAAAAGGTAGTTAGCTCAGTTATGTTATTCGCTACCCAGGTTTGTGTGAGGGCACTAGCGACAAAGGAAACAAGGAGAAAGTTATCGTCAACATATGTACTTCGCGCACTAAGGGTCATCTGTGGCTTCAGTGGCAGGGATGCTCCCCATCAATATCGTTGCGGACGCGATGCAAAGAGTCTATAGGAGAACTTCTAGTAACCAAGAAACGACGGTGAACAAAAGAAGCAAGAAAGTAGAAAGAGTGACTTTAATGACCGGTAGCAAGCTAGGTGGGACACCACTACGAATGGCAGATGCATAGACGTTTGGGACAGTGGGTATCGGAAATACTTACACCGTTTTGGGTACGATAACTCACATTTTTGCCCAGATCAGGAAGAAGGAACAGAGCACGCAGTATTCCATTGCCTACGCTTTCTGGGATGAAGTTAGTACAGTGTTGTTACAAATTTTGTACTTTTACTTGTACTGCGTGTTTGTTATAATGTATTAATTTACAGCATATGCATCGGGTTCGACTGTAAATGCCTTCGCGTTCGACCAGTCGACCGCGTTCTACGGTTTGGCCACCCATGGTATAGAAGTTGGGTGATTTTTATATTTTTACCAAAAAATCAAGCTTAAGAAAAGAAAATAAATTGAATTCAGCATTACATATGTAAAATACATTATAATTTTTTTACCGAGTTCTTTGCTTAGACTCAAACTCAATTTATGCGTGAGTCGAGTGCAAGCAAAAGCAAAGACAACGAAATTGAGGCAAACTATGTACCTTTGTAGATAGAATGAGAAAATATGAAGAACAAAAGTTGTCTCCGAAGCAATGCGAGCACGGGTCTGCTAGAGCTAGTACATACATACATATCTGCTATAACATTAAAATTCTTCTTATCTCGCCCTATGGGGATCTACACAGCAAAGGCCGTTCCTCCTTTCAGACATTGCCAATTGAAGGCAAATTGGTCAAGACATATTGATTGATGTTGTTGGCCCATTGGTTTTGTATTTTCTGAACATAGTTCCGTCTAAAACCAACTCTAATTTACTATAATGAACTACTTAAAGTAGAACGTGCAATGTTTAACAACATTTTGATTAATTGTAAATCAATTTAAATTCACACTCAATTAGCATAATTTGAGCAAGTGTAGCAATTAGACTGGACATGATCTTTGGCAATATATGACGAACAATAATCGCAAATCGGTTTTATATCGTTGTTCACCCATTAATATTCGCATTCGTTCGTCATTCAACGTCTGACCAAAGTAGCCACAATCAACAATGTCTCATAATACGTATTTGACTGGCGGTTTGGGGTTGAGTTGACCATCGTCCTGCGTCGGTCACCGCTCTGACAAATTCAATTCGACAACAACAACAAAAAATTGGCATTACCACCACGCTTATTCCTTCCAAAGTCCATTATACACTTCCTTGAGTTGCTGTTCTGTTTTTTTTTCCTTTTTTTTATTTTTTTTCTTTTTCTGCCGTTTGGCCACTCAGCCAGAGACGGCGGGACTCACCCCCGTAAGCCACAAACAAAAAGGTCGAATGGACTCACAGTAAACGCGCAGATTTTGTGGGCAAACGAGCAAAAGACTGAGGAAAATCCTCAAATTCGCTTTTTCATTCGGCAGTTTTATTGGTTTTCATCGACGTTGTTGTTGGAGTTTTTTTTTTCTTTTTTTTTTATTGCACTCGCAGGGATTGTATCCTTAACCGTTATGATATGATTTTCTCATCAGAGAGTGCCGGAACGTGAGTCGTTGTGTAATACTCTGGCGGCAACAAAGAAACAATCAACAGGAGGATATAATCCGAAGGATACGACATAGCGCCCGGGAGTAAGACACACCGTAGCGGTTAATTTTTTTCCAGATGTTGAAAGGATATTTTTTTTTTCGTCTGTCGTTTGGCAATGGCAATATCGCAATGGTAGTCACTTTTGTTGTTGTCGTTTTGCTCACATATGTAGGGATAGATGAATCGTTCATAAGCACACATACTCGTACAGCTCCTGTGTATCCTCGTAATGCCAATTGATTGAATAAGGGCGATTTTCAGGAAGTAAATGTGAAAGTTCCAACCGTAAGTGCGGTTGTCTGAACTGTTACACTTTCCTCCGGATCTTAAAGTCAAGTGAACATCACCCTCACCCGGTGAAAGTATGGGTGTGGGGGTATCACAGAAAAACGAGGACGACAAAAAAAAAACACTGAATGAATGAAAACATCACAAAGGCGGGCGGAATGCGATTAGTGGGTGGAATTCAAGGATATTATACTCGTATAAAAAAAAATAACCAAGGAGCAATGCCAGGACTCACGTGCGTCGTCGTTGGTCGTATAGCGTCCTGGCATTAGAGAACGAAATTACACATTCGCTGTGCAAACTTTTCGCATTTCTTACCACACAACAACGAGTACTTTTGCTGCTGATGACGGCGAAGGAGGGTATGTATATGTTCATGTGTGTAGGTACCCATGCAAAACTAGGATAACCAGATTTACAGAGTTTTCATCTGAATACCACATCGCACCGGAGGGACTATTGAACAAGTTGGCGAACAGGAGCATTGGGGATATGAATCCGGATGTTAGATGCAGCATACAGAGGAGTTCTATGCTAGAGATGCCGTTGTTGATTTTGTCCGCGTACTCCTTTTGAATCTGATGTGAAGTCTCACAAAGCTGTATGTGGTCGGCAATGGAACGGAATACACAAGTGCTCTGGATGCTATCTGGAGAAGGAATTTATTCTCGGTTCTTTGTTGGTTTTTTTGGAAGTGTGATTAGATGAAAAATTACTTGAACGTGTGTGCATTATTCATTTTTCACAATGAAACGAATGAGCAGGAGAATTTTAAGGATTAGGTTATACGAGTGCAATGATTTTGATTGACTCGTAGCATGGTGGTCATGGGGAAAAATAAGCTATTTGACTACTATCCATGAGTCGGACAGATGCTTTTGATGGTTTCAGCATCCATCCAATCCCCATTCGCATACAATTCTCGTTTTGCAGAATGCGAGGAGGTCCGAAGATATAATTTTTTTATAACCTATCTTTATCGTAATGTAAGTGGCCATAGGTTAAGAGATATACAAAGACCTGCAAGGACGGCCTTCTTAGACTGATGTAACACATTAAAATCATTAAAGATTATCTTCTAATTATTTCTGTTTTTATTTAGAAAGTACCTATAAAGGAAGTACGATGAACCTTAACCGGTAAGGTTACAACAAGTATGTACTGCAGAAGCTATAGTGATGAAAAAGGAATAGAACCGCGAACCTTTACTGACAGAAGAATGAGAACTCTTACCAGTTAGGGTAAAGGCACTAGTGGTCGGCCACTTAACGTTTTTTTTCACTTTGCGCTTCTCCAGTTACTAAAGTATTTGATGAAAAACGTTTAAACAGAATTTCATTGAATGTCGAAACAAATATTAATCGATAAGAAAGAGAATTTTTAATTAAACCCTCACTGTTCTCTAGAATTGACCAAATTGATGAAAAAAGTCATATTGCGCTAGTGGTCGGCCGCCAAATTTTAGTGGTCGGCCATAAAAGTTCTAGTGGTCGGCCAGGTCCAATAAATCAATGAAAAGAACATATTCAATGATCATTTAAGGGTTTTTTTGAATGCAAAACATTAAGTAAATAATATTTTATTATTTTTAATAGCATAGAATAAACAAAAAAAAACACAAAGTTGGCAACAGTTTGTTGAACTCAGTTTTGTTGTATAAAATCATACTACCTATGCTTATTTTTCTTTTTGCTTATTTTGAAATACGTTAAATAGTTGCTATTAATCTAAAAAAAAGTTATTGAATAGCTTAAGAGATTAACAAGGTCTAACAACAAAAGAACAATAAATACATAGTTAAGGAACTTCAAAAATATTTGCATAGACCATATTTATAGCTTCGCTTATTCCTTAAGCTTCCCTTGAAGCAAGCAAGTACAGGATTTCGTTTTAAAAATAAAGAAAACCAGGACTGCAATCTTTGAAGGGTGTTTTCCTTTTAATGCCTTTAATTATCTTCTGAACAGTGTACTAGTAAATTAGACCAATAGGCCGATACCAAACGAAATAGGCTTCAGTGGCCGAACACTAGCTTGGTAGTTTCAATAGTCGGCCGGCAGTGCGCCGACAACTTTAGTACCTAACCGAGCACTAAAATTTCTCAAACATTTGTGTGCTTAACAGTGAAATCAGAGCAATTCATTAATAAACTTTCAATATTGTACGTCAAAAGATAAATTTAAGCTATATAGTGCATTTCTTTAGTGCCCGGCCATACCAGGCCGAGGACTGAAATTCGCATTAAAATGGGATGCTAGTGGTCGGCCACCCCATTATTTATACTGATATTAATATTTTGTAATCTTTGCACAACTAAATACATTCCTTATGCTTTTAAGAACAATACAAATTCATTAAAATGTTATCTTCCAAACAAATTATAATATAAATGATTACTTTTGTAAATACTACCAGCTGCAGTATTTGCGTTATAAATTCAAGTTGGAGAATCGATGTATAGGACATGTATCTGCTTGTATCTGCATCTTCACATTAAGAAAATTCCTAACGGTATTTATATTACATGAGGAAAAGGGTTAAAGTGGCCGACCACTAGTGCCTTTACCCTACTTCTTCATGAAGTTTGGGATTCTCTGTATAGGTTCCCAGGTACCTAAATTCGAAATGGGTAAATGCATCCTTACTGATGGTCCTCATCGTATCAAGAAGCCAATGATAGAAGATATTCCAAATGAATTTCAGGGTAAGGCAAGTTCTGAAGTAACGTCTATGGTCAACGGCCTTCAATCTCATCGTGCAGACATGTTTCGTAACTGGCTGCTATCCATATTTGGAGAATATTAAAAGTTCAGAGAGTTCAGAGAGGTAGCTGGGCTGATTTCTTTTGACCGCTATGGCTTCCATTGTTTCAAACTATTGTCTTTCAGCATTAACCGCCAAAGCTAATCTACCCAATTTAATCCTAAGAAATGTCACAACTTTGACTCCATATCCAAAATTATAGTCAATCCCTGTTCAAGAATTTCTTCATACTAGTCATACATACTCTACTCTACTTTACTCTTCTTTAACCCTAGTACAGGGGCAAGGTTCATTTACAAGGTTTAAAGCCTAAGGAAACATTTTTCTTTTATAGATCACATTATATAATAAAAAAAATATTTTATGGACAAATGTTCGATTGCGATTGGATCTGCGTAGCTTAGATATCTACAAATAAAGGTATACAATATTTTCACAATTGCAATAGTCAAATATGGTTCCTTTTATGTAAAATGGTAAAAAAATCTAATTTTATGTCTGAGTTAAATTTTATGAACTTTAGCACGAAATGGAATGCTTTCAAGAAGCAGCTGTCAACGAAAATGGAATGAAAAAAAAATGCACAGGCAGATAAAAATAAAATAAATAATTGACAATAGCTTAAAAATAACTCGTAGACTTTTGAAAAAAAATATGAAAAAAATACATGGGATGCTCCCAGATCATTAGGAGCTTTAAAAATAGATTCAGGACAAAATTGGCAGTAGTAGCGCAAAAATCCAGGTTTCAAAACTTGGCAGAAAAAAATTTGTCCGATTTCAAAATAGCGTTGGGGTAACAAATTACCCCAGTCCCTTTACTAGGGTTAAAATAATTGTATAATGTACTTTATAATTGACTAAAATTTTGCGCCAATACCATATTCCGTCTAGTGTTGAACGGTAGGTACATAGACACAAATATTAAAACAGCGGCAGCGCTTGATTCCGGTTTCTTTGTGTTGATTACAACCTTACCTACTGATTACTTGATGCGCAAAGTTTTTAAGCGAACTAGCTTTCGATTTAGTACTGAATCCGTCCCCCGATTATGCACTGGCTCAACACTGCGGTAGTCAGACCCATACTTATATATGAAGTTGCAGTCTGGTGGGCGGCACTGGACAAAGCCAGCTCAACGATATCCAAAGAATGGCTTATATCCGCGTTACTGGAACTATGCGAACCACCCAACCCGCGGCTCTTGAAACAATGTTGATCATGCTTCCGTTGGACATTTACGGTAGGGATATAGCACCAAAAAATGCGACAAAAAGAAACCTTACAATGGGCATTTCCTAACTAAGGGCATCCCAGAATATTTTCAATAAATACCCTTAAGGGTTTTTTAATTTTTTTTTAAAATTCGGAAAAAAACTAAGAATTTTTTTACCTGCCATTTTTTTATTAGCTAGCTATTTATTAATATTTTAATAATAAAAAAAAATTTTTTTTTGAAAATTGAAAAAATTACGTCCTTCTTGATATGATTCCAGCCCTTCTAGTGATCAGAAAAAAAAGAAAACAAGGTTCTAAATCGGTAAAAAAATCGCTACAACGGAAATAAAAAACAAATTTTTTTCCACAAAATGGCAGCTGTTTGAAAAAAAGTGATTTTTTGCCGTTTTTCAAAGTTTTTAATTTCTTAAAAATAGTAAAACACAAAATTATTACATATTTATAGTTCCAACGATAGAGGGATAGATAAAGAAGTACTACAAATTTAATCGGTTCATTAGAACTTGAGAAATCACGTCAGACGTATTGGAAAAAGTAGTTTCGAGAAAAACGCGTTTAAAGAAAAACGTTACAACGACCTTCACATAATGACTTTCTGAGAATTCATGGTGTAGTGTATGAGATACTTTCTGTAGGATAATTCAGAAAACGTTTGGGGGATATATTTTGGAAGGTCTAATATTTAAAAATATGAAAAAAAAACCATTTTTTCAAAATTTTAGAAATCTCCTAGACTTTAATATCAAATGTAAGACTAATATTCGCACCCGCAAGGAATGGAAAGGTAAAATCTGTCTCTATAATAAATCCATACTGGAGATCTACACGGATGGATCTAAGCCATGTGATGGCATAGTAGAGGGTGTCTTCTCAGGCTAGCTCAATCTGAGCTCTGCCTTAAGACTTGCAAACCAGTGTAGTATCTTCCAGGCGGAGGTGATGGCTATTCGTGAAGCTGCTGAATATTTATCGGCGAGGTTGATGTACAATCACAACATTGTCATTTACACCGATAGTCAAGCAGCTACATATTAAAGCACTCGAATCACCAGTTATAAGATCAAAGTCGGTTAGGCACTATCGTGCATCGCTAAACATGTCGAGCAGATGGATGTTCACCCTGTTCTGACCTCTTGGTCATAGTGAAATACTAGGTAACTATGAAGCCGATGAACTAGCTAAAAAAGGGGAATTTTACCACAAAAAGTGAACTCCATGAACTCCACAAAATCTTCACGCAAGCAGTGGTTAGGTGGCTAACCTAACCTCTCCTTCGATTTTAATTCTTCGTTTTACAAATTTGTACATGTTAAAATACAGTTACAATTACCAGTTATTTAAGAGCTGGCCAGTATCTTATTTGTCAATGATTAGTCCCTGATTTCGGTTATCTAAAGTTCTAGACCATGGGTGGCCAAACTGTTCCGCATTCGACTGGTCAACTGCGAAGGCATTTTCAGTCGACCCCGGTCCATGTGGCACAAATTAATACTACATACAAAAACAAAGACTCAATACATGAATATTAGTCACGAAAAAAGATTTCGTGACAAACAAAGATACTTTATTCGTATTACCAGGTTGTAATGTTTCTATTTGAGCTGATATCAGTGTGGAGGGCGTAGCAGTTAAAATGGGAAAATTTTGCAGCACCCGTAACTAGTTTCAGGGAAAGTCGACCATATTGCCTGAAAGTTTGGCCACCTCTGTGCTGGAGAGTAATCAGTTCAGATGCTTGGTCACTGTCAGATGGCTTCAATTCAAAGGTGACAATTTATTGTGAGTTCTTGTCAATCACTGTATACAATTTTCCAATTACTGTACGAGTATTTAAAAAAATTATCATTTATAGCGGTGATTCCTTTATTAAACGTGCGCCGCAAGTGCAACTGTTTGTGAACAATGTTTCCCGAAGAAAGCCAAAGTGTTCTCGAAACTTTTCTACAAATCTCAACAGCAGAGCTACTTAAGTGACACGGCGGCGGTGGTAGTTGAATTAAACGTAACTTCTCGAGTGCAATGTTTCTGAAGTACCTGGGCAAATGGTTTGCAACAATGTACGCGTAACAAGGGAATCGTAGTCACGCAACTTGTCCGACGGCGGTGTGGACCCCTCAAAGGTGTTTATTTATACACCCGAGTATTGGTTTTTTTTTATTTGCCAATGAAACTCAAGTAATGACTACTTTTGTGGTTTTTCGATCACGGAACAATAACATCCTCATTTACCGCCACCATATCAAGTGGGGTGCATGCTCATGTAGTGGTGTGGTGGTGACAAACGTCAGCGACGTGACGGTAGGAATTGACTCAGAATTTGACAAATGATCACAACGCGGATGGCAGCTAACAAAACCGGAGTGGAACGTCACAATAAACATAAAATAAATCAAAAATCCAATTGAGTTGACTTGTTCCCATGGTTTGATTACCAGATTTATACACGGTGCCTTTTTATTGAGAGAGTGTTAAGGCGGGGGTGTGGGGTACCTCGAAGTTGGTAAGGAAATTTCGGGTGCAAACAGTACTCGTAAATCACTAGTGTCAGTGTGGAACTGTTACGGGTTTAATACGGCAATAAAACACACATTTCGCTCCACTTTATTCACTTTATTACAGCGGCGGCGTACGGCCACGGCGGTGGTAGTAGAAAGTCTAGTTTTTTGTTTTGTTTTCTCTTTTCCCCTTAATCAACTGGGAGGGTGGCTAAAACTGAAAAAAACCTATTAAATCAACTAAAGTCTAGATGGCGCTGTTTAAATTTGTCACAATGACGGGTGGAACTTTGATTCATACGCACATGTCACGCAGCCTCGCATGCCGATTGTCTATTGACAATGTGCCCCTCCACATTCACTCACACTGTATGGATGCAAGAATCACATCGTTATAGTCGTACGTACCTAAATATATGTGTATACGAATACATGTGTGGAATTTTTGGTATCACTTGACACCACCCCCTTACGCCAACCAAATGAATTCAGCGTCATACATCATGTTAGCAGATAAAAGGACTCGTTGGGATTGTTTACCATGCTGATGGTGGTGGTATCAGATTTGTGCTGAACGGGTATTTCTCGGAAACGTCTCGTTGTACCGCATAAATTGCAGCATTCGTATCAGCGCGAGGGATAAATCACAAGCTCGCACATACGTATACACACATTTCACCGATCAAATCAATCTAATTGACATCACTCAATGTGATGCGACTTTATCCGTAGCAAGACAACGACGACAACGAGAACGACGACTATAGCAATGGCAATGGCGATGATGATGATGATGATGATGGAGAGGGCTGCACACCACCAGCAACCAGCACCCGTTCCGTAGATACTGCGTGGGATGTTTAGATACTATATATGCATACACCGATTCACTGGGAATGGGGAAAAAATGTAAATAAATGAGTTTGTAACACACCTCTTTGCAAATGATTTTGCCGGGGGTTCATCGGCAATGAGCGAGATTCATGGTATACATGGTGGCGGTTATTTACCGTGCACCCTTATTTCAAACAGTAGACAGCCGTCAATTCCGCCAACAAATGGCACACACAACGAGCATACCCGTACATCGCAACGTATCTATTTTCATTTTCATCAGGTGGATTGATATTTTCGATTCGATGGGTTGGACTGTGCCGAAATTGAAAAGGTTTCAGCCAGAATGAGAGAGGTACAGATACATACATGTGTGTATGCAGCATACAACATGTGCACCAGAACCAGCCGCACAAAAAAAAACACCCCCGCTATTGTACTTATAGGTCCTGCTCTTGCTATATAAATTTAAATTTAAATAAATGCAAATTCGAAATATCGCAGGAGTGGGATAATCGATTTATTGCTCAACATTGTATCACATTTGCCCAGAAGGGGTGATGGGCGATGGTGGTCTGTTTACTAAGGGTCACACTCGTATACATACCATATACCGAACCCCTTTTAAGATGTCCAAGTTTCAAGCTGCGATAGCCTATTCACGTTTTGCAATAATAAATTTAAATACCCACTTTCTAATAGTCTGCGTTTTTCGTTTCTGTCTAGCGAATTAGTTTATAAATCAGATCCTCAGGCTTTTTAATGAGCATGTGGCAGGCTCTGACAAATGAGCAAAAAAGTTTACACATTCTTACATGATTCGTTAATCAGTTTCATATTTAAATGAGAATTTGTCGGGATTGATTAATGATGATTACACGAAGGCTGTGAGCAAACATACTATAATTTATTAGAAGTGAACAAAGAGTCGAGATTTTGGTTTCGATTTCGGTGCGCTCAATTGTGCTATGCTGACATGTTGTAGGTGATATCATTAATTAACTAACAAAAAAAAAAAAAGATTCGAATTTAATTAAATGATTTTTTTATTTAAATTTCCTTTTAAATTACTATGAAGTCTTAGCATCAGTATTTATGGCATATGATAGACCATTACTATAGGCTTGAAAGTTAGGTAGGCAGGCTAGTTCTGTAATACTTGATGTTTAAACTATTTTAAAAAGCAATACGTATTTACTCGAACCTTATTCAAATTTAGAATTCGAATATCAATCACAGGAAATGTTTAAATCGTAAGTCTACTCGGCGGAGATAGAATCTCTCCCATGACCTTGTTAAGAGTGTCAGGTGTCCATTCGACAAACTCATAAAGTGCAAAATGCTCGAGGTACGTACACATACATAGGTATAGGGTGTTTCAAGGTCTTTGATATGTTTATTCTTCTGTTGAATAGATTTTGGTCACATAGGTACGCATTAATACTTTTGGAAAACCGAATTTAAAGTTAAATCTTTAATATGTGGAAATATTACATTACACTTAAGCTTCTTCAATATGCAGTATGCAATAACTTTTTTAGTAAAAAGTTTATTAATTTGTAATAGGTAATAATGCATGATACAAGAGGTTTTTAAATATTTTTTTGCAAATTTTTTCATTTTAGCATTAAAATAACCGGCAAAGTGCGAGTCAGACTCGCGGTTAAAGGGTTCCGTATTCCTATTTTTGGATGATATTATTGAAGAAGTAAATCCTGTTGGAAAATATAAATTTGAATAAATCAAAAAATCATAATAAAGAATAAATACGCGCCTAACTAAATTTTGTCCAAACCTTTTTTTTATAGCTAAAATATGTGTATATTACACCACATTTTATCGAGATGTTTGTAAAAACATTATCTACTTATTATTAAACCAATGGATGCAAGGTATAGCATCAGCTCATTTCCTGTGTTTTTCCTGTTTTTTTTTTTTTTGTTTTCTTTTTAATTTTTATTATTATAATTATTTCATTTAAGTGGGTTTTCTTTTCTTTTGGTTTTGTTGCTTTTTTTCTATTTTCTATTTTTCTTATTCTTTTTCGTGATGACAGACCAAAGCTGATATTATTTATGTATGAACTCAGATTATTCCTTTTACCCACGGTGGCGGAGTGTGTAGCGCGTCGGATTTTCTCCTTTTGGCGCAGTATTACTGAGTTTGGGGGTCCCAGGTTAATTTCCTTTTTTAATAGAATTTGATGTGAATTTCTAAAAAACTATACAATATTCGCTATAGTTATTTCTAGATATTTAGCTAAACATATATGTACAAACTATGATTTTTTCATATTTTTGACTTCAGTAGTTTCGGAGATGGGGTGGGGGATATGGTATTTTTGCAGGCATTTTCAGTAATAACTCCCAAAGTTTCCAACGAAGAAAATTGAAAAAAATATTTTTGGAATCTCTGCTTTGGGCCCTTTCGAATGATATTCCACATGATATACATATTTTGCAGAAATTTTTTTTGCGAGTTCACATTTTGCCCACCCTGTATAGATAGATAATCAAGTGCCCTTGAATTGGATATTTTCTCACAGCTCAGAATTTACCATATTATTGCAAGTTGAAAAGAAATGAGTTTTATTAATATAACATAGCGAGAATATAAAATATCTGGCAGAAGTTTGTGATATATACAGTGAGCAGAAAAAGTATTCGTCTCTGCCCACTTCTGAATAAAAAGCGTTAATCTGTCATTAAAATCAATAGTTAACAATATTATTTTTATTTTATTTTTATTACCATTGAGTTATCTCTTTGAAAGCAGTGAAAGCTGCTCTAATGGAGTGGGTGAGTTGTGCGTTTTTGATGGAACTATGGAGTTCAAACACTATTAAAAAAGTGTGGACAAAATGGGTATCAGTAGTTCCTATATATTTACATATTTATCCCGGACAATGACCAACAATACACTGCGCTGAGTACAAAATGTGGCTGTTATACGTACAATACACCTTCATATATGTATGCAAAATCCTCCGCAGTCACTAGATGTTAACTCTATCGCACATCTTTAGGATATCTTTGAAAACAAAATCAGAACCAGGTGTATTTCCAATGAAAAGGGCTTTAGATCTGCGCCTTATGAGGTATGGGCTTCTAATTCATCAAACGTCACGACAAACTTGGTTGGTTCAATTCTAAGAAGATTGGAAGCAATTATTAGACGTAAGGGGATCCACATCCACAAAGTATTAATTTCATTTCATTATTAGGCGTGTTTTTTTTTCAAATCCATATAGGCTTAGCGGAAAATGAGAAAAAAAAACGCTGAACAGTGACTTGGCAGGACTACGCTAATTGACGTTTGACAGTTTCACATCGGCATTGTTTTCATTCAAAGTAAGGGCGGTAGTTATCAAGCGCTCATTAATAAGTTGGTGGATAGAATTTTTTATCGTCAAATTCAATTTAATTAAATAGTAAAATAAGGAACATATTCACTTAATTCATTATAATTTTCTTTTCGTTGTCGGATAAATTCGTATTACTTTCTTTTCTACCCATTTTAAAATGAACAGAAATAATATAAATTTGAAATGACAGCAGAGTCCGGTTGATAGCTACCGGCCTTCATATTTCTCCTTCACTTTCATGTCATATTTGACATTTCGATAAAATTTTCGATAACTATCGACGAAAAATAGTTTGGTAGCACATTTTTCTATCCAGGCTAAGCACCTAAGACTGGATAATTATCCAGGTTTCGTAAGCCTATATAGGCTTAGTTGTTAGTGTAATTAACATGGAACAAATTTTCTAAGCCTATATAGTTTTGAAAAAACACACGCCTATTATTTGTTTATTTAGTTTTTATTGACTAGACCTAAGAGGCGAATACTTTTTCGGTACTGAATTCATATCTGAATTTTGTTTTTTCCTATTTTCTTTTTTTATCCGTGAAGAATTCTTTAATTCTTGGTTTAAATTTAAACCATTTCAATTGAAAAAAAAAATGTATGCAAAATAAATGTTTTGTATTTATTCAAATAAGAAAAAAAACGTCGTTGTTGCAATAAGGTGAAGCAGGCGAATACTTTTTCGGCTCACTGTAACCATTAATATGTTAAATGTCCTGTTCATTGAGGTTCTCCCCTACGCAATGCTATAAAGAACAAAATTCGGAATACAAAAATGCTAAAAAAAAAAACAAGTTATTCGCAAGATTTTTTATTCTAGGCTAAAATATTGGTGCTCGTTCTAAACGCATCAACAATAATTGTTTCCGGGGTCACATCTAAGAGGTACATAAATACATTCTGGTATGTGTATTCGGCTCGATTATTTAATGAAAATATTCCAATAAATAATGATTTATCTACATATTTGCTTTGCACCTTCCTTTTGTAGCGAGTGCTTAATAAATCAATTTTGGGTCAATTTTGGCACACCAAAAACCCCAAAACAAACACCGAGCGCAGGGTGAACAAACGACAACAAACAATTGCTATCCATTTTAAGAGATAAGCATACAACCAAACGACACTAAAATAACAACTGCCATCATAATGCAGTTGTCCCACACACATCCAAAATTTAAATCTCAATATCACTCGATAATTACGGGTAAACTATAACAGCAGTAGGTACCTAAATATACCACTTGTGTGGTTAATTATACTCGCAATAAATAAACAATTTTAATTTTCTAATCGGATATGGGTCATTGAAGTATACGAGTAGTTCCTTTTTCCTCTTTTTCCTCTTTTTATATGCAGGCCTCCACTGAACATTTGTTCTGTGTGGAGGTTTTCTTTTTTTTCTTTTTTGTTGGCCACCCTTCTCGGTGGATTGAACGCTGCACGTCGACCAATAATCTCATTGGCTGATAATGGCAATAATTATTTAATCGCTGTGATTTATGAATTTCAACGCGCGTTGAGTTCTGATCTGAGATATACTGCGAGTATTTGCTTCGTAATCGGCGTTGTATATTGGGTGAGCTGTTGCGGGAATCTGTGTGTTTGTTTTTATTCATAGATGGTTCCGATAGCCGTGTAATGTGCTACAGTACCAAATAATTTACGACAATCGAATTGAATCGATGCACACAGATTTATGGGTTATTATACAGGAAGAAACTTACCCATACGCAGCTAGAGTGGGGTCATAGGGATAGTATCCGGTCGTTGGCTGCAGTCCGGCCGATGTCCACGCGCTCATATCAGACCCCGGACCACTCTCCTTCAAGGCATAAGGGTTGCTCTGTAAATAAATAGATGATTAATTTTTGATTTGTTTTGAATTGATAAGGTTTAAGTGAAGAAGAACGTTTATCTACTCAGATGATGAAGTAAGATTTAAAGATATTCTTATAGATAGCTAAAAGAGATTTATTTAGTTTATTTATCTGTAATTTTATTCGTGTGAAATAAGGAGCAACATGCCTTATTTTTAGACCATTTCTCAAAGATAGAAGTTTTATAAAAAAAAGATTTTTGTTTAAAAAAAAAATTCAGAAAAATGCATTTTAAATGGAACAACAAATTTTCATAATTTTGAGTTTAACGAGCCATTACTTTTTGGTGGCTGCATAGAATTACATGAAATCTTCAAAAAATTTTATACGCTTCTGATTGCCTCTCCAAAATTTACAAAACTATTTTTGTAGCTACAGTAGTTCAGAAGTTACATTATTTAAAGTGGTCTTACCACCAAATCGAAAGTGCCTTACTTCGACGGGCTATAACTTGGCGGGGGTGAAAATAGACCCCCCATCCACATGATTTTTTGTTCGTCGGAACATCAGGTAGTTCCAGTTAAAGGATTATACCTCCTAACTGAGACACCCTCCTGTATATGACAAAAGAACAAAAAATAAAAAACGGAAGTACATATTATAATAATATGCCTACACATGAACATAAGAATATGGAACAATAGATAAATAAAAAATATTATAATACACATATAAACAAATACCAACTTAATAAATAAATAAATAAAAAAGGAATTAATTAAATAAATATGTATGTTTATATTTAGAACAAATATTAATCACTTGATTTAAAATTAACTAATTTTACCTGAAGTATATAAGTAAACATAAAAGTATATAGTATATAATTTAACTTAAATTAATAAATAAACAACAAAAAAATTAATATAAAGTATTTACTTACCTACAAATAACAAATAATAAAAATATATTAACGATAATAAATTAGCATAGAAGTAAATAAATTAATAAAAAAATAGATAAATAAATATAAAATAAATTAATAAACATAAAGAAAATAAATTAATATAGAATAAGATAATACATTTCACATAATATGTAAATAATTGGAGCATAAGTATATCAGATTATATTGTGACCTGGAACATTTAACTGATTCATAAGTTCATTATTAATTGATATTATTAGTTCGAGAAATATACGATCTATTAAAGGCTGTGCATTAAATAATTCGTTTAATATATAACCAAATTTTATTATTTAAAACAAACATCACTTTGGTGGTCCGCGGAGGTTGGTCCGAAAGGTTGGCTACTACTGATTTTATTTATTTCTTTAGGTTGTGCTACATTTCGGGGAGAACCAGGGCCTGCTTCTGGTAACCATTTGTATGTGCGTGTTATATTTTTGAACGAATGGAGGGGACCTACAGTTCTTTGCCGACTCCGAACGGCGCGGCGCGGCGAGTTGAGAAGCTCATCATGACAATTGATACTCTTTGAATGCTTGTGAAGACATTCTGAACGAGGCGGCACTGTAAAAACACTTAGGGGTTTGCTGGGATTGAACCCAGGGGTATGCGTAGTAATCCAAAGCACTAACCACTAAGCCACGGTGCTCACTACTGATTTAAAGGACATCATTTTAGGTTTTAAGAAATAAAAATGAAATTGTAATGAAATTAAAATACATATAGAGTCCTTTGCAGTGCGCAGCGGGTAAGAGTACGCAGTGCCATTTTCTCCATCTGTGAAAGAATAAGTAGAAATCGCTACATTAGAAAATGTGTGCTTCACTAACCGCCAATGAAGAACAACTTCTACGAAAGTTTTCCAATTGACAGTACAAAGAAAAACAACAAGACAAAAAAAGCCGGCTTTTGTTAAAAAAAATCCTACAGAGCCTACAGAGAACGCATATCCCGATCTCTTGCTACGAGTCCTACCGCAGCAACAGCTAGTACAGAAGACCAGTGGCAACACTGCCAGCAAGCCATCATAAGTGCCGCGAATGATGTGCTGGGTTTCACACGACCACCACCACGAAACCCCTGGTTTGATGAAGAGTGCAGACTAGCTAACGCGGAAAAACAACAAGCGTATAAAGCGGCGCTGCAAAGAAGGACTAGATCTGCTCGCATGCTCTACGAGCAAAAGAGACGGGAAGAACATCGGCTTCTTAGAAGGAAAAAGAAAAAGCACGAGAAGCGTGCATTCGAGGATATTGAGAGATGCTACTCCAGGAACAATGTACGGAAGTTTTACCAGAGGGTAAAAAGAATGTGCCAGCAAAACAAATCCCGTACAGAAACCTGTAGAGACGCGGATGGAAACATCGTAGTAGAAACACAGTCGGTGCTGAGAATTTGGAAAGACAGACTACTTCTGCAGACTGTACAATGGCGATGACGACCAAAATTCCGCTGTCAGGCAGAATGAACCATTCAACTTAGATGATGATAGCCAAAACTTCCATCCACCTGATCAAAACGAAGTGCGGATAGCAATATCCAAGCTTAAGTCCAACAAGACTGCTGGACCTGACGGTTTACCCGCAGAGCTATTTAAAGCAGCTGGAGATGACTTGGTAGTGAGCATACACCAACTCATCTCTAAGATTTGGTCAGATGAAAGTATGCCAGATGAATGGAATCTCAGCATCGTTTGCCCGGTTCATAAGAAAGGAGACCCTCTCAATTGCTCCAATTACAGAGGCATCAGTCTCCTGAACATCGGCTACAAGATTCTATCTGCCATATTGTGTGAACGCTTGAAGCCTTTCGTCAACAACCTGATTGGCCCCTATCAGTGCGGTTTCAGGCCAGGAAAGTCCACCATAGACCAAATCAGGCAGATCCTGGAAAAAACCCAAGAAGTCAAAATCGATACCCACCACCTGTTCATCGATTTCAAGGCCGCCTATGACAGCATCTGGAGGGATGAACTGTATAGAGCCATGTCTAGTTTTGACATCCCTGCCAAACTCATCCGTCTGTGCAGGATGACGATGGAGAATGCTCGCTGCTCCATCAAGGTCGATAATGACCTCACCGAGACCTTCGATGTCAAAAAAGGATTCAGACAAGGTGATGCGCAGTCATGCGACTTCTTCAACATCATACTTCAAAGAATTTTTCGAAACTCACAAGCCAACACACAAGCCAACACACAAGGAACGATCTTTCAAAAGTCCGTTCAACTACTTGCATACGCCGACGATATTGACATCATTGGTAGAACACAGCGAGCTGTCACCGGCGCTTTCGCGAGTATAGAAATGGAAGCGGCCAAAATGGGTTTAGCGGTAAACGAGGGCAAAACAAAAAAAGGGACAACCAACATCGACAAATTGGACAGAACGTCACAATAGACAGCTACAACTTTGAGGTAGTAAAGGACTTTATCTACCTCGGCTCTGCCATAACATCAAAAAATGACATCTCGTCGGAAATCAAACGAAGGATTACTCTTGCCAACCGCTGTTTCTTTGGGCTAAGAAGGCAACTGAGCAGTAAAGTCCTTTCCCGATCGACTAAGGAGACTCTATATCCTTATCATCCCAGTCTTGCTATATGGAGCTGAAGCATGGACTTTATCGAAAGCGGATGAAGATCTCCTTGGTCGCTTTGAGAGAAAAATCCTTCGTAGGATATTCGGTCCCGTTTGCGTTGACGGGTCTTGGAGGAGAAGATTCAACGACGAACTGTACGAGCTGTACAGCGACATCAGCCTGGTCAAAAAACTGCACATTGGGCGTTTAAGATGGCTAGGACATGTAGAGCGCATGGACATCAGCGCTCCGGCTCGGAGAATATTCAACTCTAACCCGGAGGGTGAGCGCAGCAGAGGACGACCTCGCCTAAGGTGGCGCGACCAAGTAGAACAAGACCTCAACCAACTTGGAGTGCGCAACTGGAAGCGGTTAGCTAAGGACCGGGCTAACTGGAAGAAGTTGTTGGTTGAGGCCTTGGTCCACCCCGGACTGTAGCGCCACCTAAGTAAGTAAGTAAGTTGTTAAAAAAAATAGTCAATTTTTAAAAGTCTATCAGGAAAGCGTGACAACTCGATACCCCATAAGTAGTATGTAGGCATAAACAGTGTATCTGTGTGTTTGACTTAGGATACAATTTTAGTGGATAATATTATTCATTCTTAGATTTTCAATACAATGAAAAAAAAGTAGCGTCTAGCTCTAGGGAAAGAGTGCGCAGTCGTTCTGTGGGTAAGAGTGCGCAGTGCTTTCTTACACAGTATTTAACTTTTTATATGCTGATTAGAATACAATTAGGATAATACAACTTTTGGGCTATTACTCTCTGTCGTAAGATACAACGAACAAATCAAAGTCGTAGGTGGTAGGTTGTAGGTCCAAATTTTTGTGTTTTTGTTTGTCCTGAAAAATGCTTCGTATCTACTAAAGACAAACGGAAAGGAAAAGAAAGCAGTTCATGGAAGGCTGCCGAAGAACTTAGTTTGAGTGAAAGCACAGTTTCAAACAATTTAAACTACGAAAACTGTGACTTAAAATTGTTGCGCACTCTTACCCATACCCTGACTTCGGGGCAAGAGTGCGCAACTTGACTTAATTTGGTTTTTTGATCAAAACATATGAAACAATTAAAAAAATGTTTGTATAAATTTGTTCCTAAAATATAGAGCTACCAAATAATAGGCTCTTTTGTTTGTTATCTGCTGTAAATTTTTAAGAATTTAAGCCCAAAGTCCAAAATGCGCACCCTTGCCCCGAACGACTATACATAGGTACATAAACATATGTACATATAACGCATGATTTATGCCTCACTCTGAATTTACATATACATAGGTAAGGTACGTATGTACAACATACATACAATATAGATTATTTTCCTTAAGTGTACAATGACACATTAAAATTTGTTTTCTAAAACTAGATGTGTACATATACAGACATACCTAACCTACATACCTAGAAACACTCAGGTACTTCTACTCTGTACCTACTGCATAGTCATTTTCAATTTAAATGATGGGAATTTTTTTTCTCGCTAAATGAATCCATTAGTATAAAACTAAAATAAAATTAATTCCAAGCAATCTGCACTTCGCCAACTCAACCGCAAACAAAATGTGAACAGGTGATGGAACTTTCAGTGAATTTCTATCCTCTTCTCACATTCGCTTATATGCTCGTAGTGCGCAATTTTTGTTTCGTTTTACTTATTCGGAACGCAAATGCGGATGAAGTACCTACCTATCACTTTTAATAACGCGTTCGCCTTAATTCATTCGCAATTTTTCCATTTTTACGATGAAAAGTTAATTAGAGGAGTTCACATTGCATGCGAGCTGCACCACTTGCCACTTATGAGCCGCAACAATGTCCCGCAATATGCGAAGTACACTTTGTCGTCATCACGCACTTATGCAGCGCTCCATATAATTATGATGTCGATGAGAGTAGAGGTACACACATACGCACACATAATGTAGATATGGCGTATATTTTCTGCCCCCCCCCCAAAACATCAGTTGCCAGTTGCCTCTGTGTACGCATGAAGAAGTAAAAATTACTGCGGCAGCAGTTGAGCTCGCGGATGCTATTGTAAGTATAACTTGCGTAAATTGAATACACTACACACCAATAACTCATACATAGTACCGTTGGAGAGATGCGTGTGATGCGTTTTTAATAGAAAACCACCATTGCATCGTACTGTGATTCGCTATAATTTAATGAGTTATTAGCTGATAAAAATGCCACAATCGCTGAGCGAGAAAATCTATGCAATGTCTACCAACACAATCTTGCTTGATGCTTGTATGTACATATGTATATCGACTTAATTCGACAGACATTTTCCATTTAAGTTCGACACGAAAAACGTTCGTGAGTCAATTACAGTACTTTAAATAGTGATCAAGAAATTGACGATCGCTTCCGTAAGGGTCTAATACTGCCGACAGGAAGTTCTAATAGAGACCATAGAATGAATGAGTCCAGGTTTTGGCCGTTTTCGAAAATTTCATCTCCATCAAATTGCTTTTCTCAAAATGTTCTTGAACGCAAGCTGCGAATAACGGAACCCTTAAGTGATGCAAATGTTGATATCGTTTTCGAAAACGGCCTTTGTCTGCGGTCAACAAATGGACGTAACAGAGTGTGGAGACTATAAGGTGAGAGATACTCTTCGGCAACAGTTGCCCATCGGGAAATTTTCTGCAGAGGTTACGCCATTGTGTGGGCAGGAATTTCCAAGCGCGGAAAAACCGAGCTGTGCATCGTGGAAGGATTGGTAAACATTAGCTATTACATCAACAATATCCTGAAGGAATATGTGGTTCCATTCGTACCGCTTATTGGGTAAAACTTCGTGCTATTACGTCGCCAGGTACGTTACTGATTACTTCCAAGAAGTGAAAATTGACGTGATGGCTTTGCCTGTGACTAGTCCGAACATGAACCCCATTGGACACGTTTCTTACATGCTGGGATTAGGATGCGACCTGTCCTTCCAGAGATACTCAGCGGCCTGAGAACTGCTACAATCTGGGAATGGGACAATTTGGTCGACAAATTTTATCCAAGTTATGCCTCGGCGGCTTACTGCCTTGTTTGTTAAATGCTCGTGGAAGCAATTCCCACTAGATCATAAAATAAATAAAAATATAAAATGCTTATTTATCAAAATTTTTTTTCATTTCCCTTACTTTTTGTTTCTAAGCTCTTCATTTTTTCGACTTGAATTTCTTATTTCTATATTAATAACTAGAACTGTATTAAAAAAAACCTCTTTTTGACATACTTTAAGTTATTGCAAAATTGCAAGGTGCACCACTTTTTTGTAACTCAGTGTATGTACACTGCCGGCCATAATTTTAGAATCACTTTCTTATCTTATAATTTAATCGAGTTTTTTTTATGAGTTTCAAAAAATAACCTCGTTGATGTCCAGAATCTTGACTATAAATTAGCTTCAAAAGTTGCATTCATGCCAAATTTAAAAAAATCCGTGCATTCAGCACAAACCACTCTTTCTTTCACCAACATTTTTTGTTCTGAAACTGCCATATATCGGAAGATAGATCATTTTTATTTCCCGAAATGCCTGCTTCTAATCTAGTGAACCGCAGTGTATATGCTCATGTTGGCACCACTCTATTAAAACATTGAAGTCACTCAGTTTCACTTTGTATTGTTTACAGAGAAGTCGGACAGAATCCCGAAAGCCAAAATCCCGAAACCCCAAAATTCCGAAAATCCCAAATCCAGAAAATCCAAAAACCTGAAAGGTCAGAATCCCGAAAGTTAAAATAAAAATTAGTTTGTAGGAAAAAAAAATTAGAAGAAAATTAATTTAACATATTAAACAAAATAACAAACTTCAAATAAATAAAACATAACAAAGCAGTTCAAGTTTTATTGGCAAAAAACATTTAAGAAACGATCTATGACAAAGCGATATCTAATGCAAGTTCATATTGAACGTAATTTCCATACAAAAACTTATTTCAGAACGCTCGTTACGTTCCGCTTAATAAGGCCGTCCGGTCAAAACCGGATAGTGTGAAAAGAGCCTAACGGTTTCTTATTCTTTGGTTTTCACCGGAAATTATTTCTGATATAAGTACATGTTTTCACACGGATCTGCTCTTCGTCTAAAAGAGCGATCTGTGTACGCCAATGTGTGAAACTAAAATCAATTAACTGAAACTTAAATCTTATCTATTAATTATCACACTAAATAAGATCAACACAACTGGATGCACATTGCGAATTGTAAAATTTCAGAACACTAACGCCAACGGGAATGCACAAACATTTGTCCCGAAAACGAAATCGCAAAAAATTATATAAAATAAAAAATTTGCGCAAATTTTTTCAGGATATTGGCTTTTCGGGATTTTGGATCTTCGGGATTTTGGTTTTCGGAGCTGTGACCCGTTTACAGAGCCTGCTCTCGATGATCCGGTAAATTAATCTATGCATTGCTTTAAGCTCATAACCTACCTAAAGATTATTTAGTCTGTTGACAACGATTCTTAGGTATGATTTCACCAGTACCTACTGTTTAATGTATTATTTTTTTTTTTTTTTCATAAAAAATACAAATAAACCACTCGAGCGCTACTGCCTTGCATTAAAATAATTAACAACATTGCAAAGTGTTTTTATTAATTAATTTCTTTACATATGTACATATGTTTGTCTGGAATTTTGCATTTTCTCTTCCTCTTCATCTTTTTGTAGGGCAAACGCAAACACAAAAAAACACTTCCCGGCACCTGTGTATGGTTCTGCAATCTGCCCAGCAGAAATGTATGTTTGCAAACGTCTACGCTTGGTTTATCACCTGGTTTCTGTGTGCCACAACTATGCAATAGTTTTGTTCAATTATCACTGGAAAGCAATTTAATTCTGCTGTAATTTCTTCATCGACACATTGCTTGCCGCCACAAATTCATGCTCAATTCATATATTCAACCTCATCTGTTCATTGCCTTTTAGGATCAGTGTTGTTTCTATTTACGAGTATTTATTCCCATCGTATGGGATCAGTGCAGCCATAATGCCTTCGACATGGACATATACATGAGCTTGTCTGTCTTTTTGTTGCACTTTTCATTGTCATCAACACGTCATCCGATCCTAATCCTTCGTACAATCCATTGTTGTTATCTATCTGTTCAATGAGCGCAGTGGGCACGGCGCGGCGCAAAATCTAGAGCCAACTAAACTCCTTTCCCTTTTGCGATATTTATCAACGTACAAGTGAATGTATGTGAATGTATGGATGTGTGTCGGTCAGTGCATATGCATACATAACTTAATTAGAATTTTATGCAAATTATAAAACATTAAAATAATTGCACTCTCTCCGCCAGCGCACCCTGAACGCCGCGCCGCACACCGCAGAGTTAATGTGATGTAAAAACGGGTGATTAGTCACACCTCTCACGGAAAGGTTATGTTTGGCTGTTACTCTGCTCAACAGCTACACTGATGGCAGCTGTCTTGTCGGTGTGCGCTGCTTCCTATCTGCCGCCACTGGGGAGATGATAATTAATAATAATTGACGATTCAATGGATGGCTTCAACTGTTTTTTTTTTTTTTCTGTGCAATGTTGCAATAAACACCTTTGATATGCCCTAAAAGACGTTAAGCGTGTTCAACTAACCATGGATATGGACAAGGACAATGTCTGAATACATTCCGATGAATAAAAGAGGACATCAAAGATTTCGCGCATGTGGGAGAGGAAGACACCCATCCGCCCTTAATCTACCAACAAAACTTTCTAGTTGGGGCACTTATGGGGTAGTTTCTGAATAACATCGTGGTGCGGTGAAAGTTGACACTAAAAAAGAAAAAGAAGAAAAAAACCTGTACATTATGGCCACCATTATAGCCAACTACATGTGTGACACTCTACCTCTGCACACACTTATGCACTTGCGGAGTGTTTATTATTAGCATAAATCCACACTTAAGCTGCATGCTTAATCCTTGTGGTGCACACAAGGAGCACAGCAGCAGGGCAGATGTTTGCAGAATAAACCCCATTTGGATTTAGAGTCCACACGAAATAACACACACACACACACACACACCCTCTTACTTGGCTTAAGATATATTTAATGCACTTGTAACTAGTTTAAGCACCCACTACAAACAGCTGAATCAACCTACCACCAACCCATCTACTACATACATACATAATGTATAAAGTGTTCAAAATAAGCGTGTGTATGTATATTGTGTCCTTCCGGGGGCTGTTTTGTGTCTGTGCTGAACGCCATTTTAATTGTTACGACATGTAGAACGCTCGTAGTATCTGCATACTTTGTTGAAGTTGAAACGACCTCTTTAGCTAGCTACAGATACACGTAGCTTTTCGCATTCATGTTGCACTCTGTTCGCAATCAAATTAAAGCTGCAAGCTCATTCGGCCCTATTCGATTTGAATCGTTTCGATTTTATTCACCGATACACTTGTAATTGTATTCGATTTCAAAGACAAATCCATTTCACCACTCACCCCCATCCCTCCGTCAAATTGAAGTGCAAGCATTCAAATGCCTGACAAAATGTGGAAACCCAATGCGCTTGCTCCAGTGTGCGTGTAAGGTAACCATGCAAAAAGCTGGTCGGTCAATATAAAAACAAATGCTAAACAAGTGCAAAGCATAAACAAAAGGAATACGAAGAGGAGAATGAAAACAGCGAATGCACTGGGTAAGTATCTTACTTGTTAACACGAGGTAAAACATAGGCATTAGCAGTGCTAGAACAGAGAACAACCCCGCCCGTTGCAGACTGGCTAACAACACAATAAGTGTAACCTAATATTTGATCATCCGTTCGAGCCGGGTCCACGACAACCTCTTTTTTTTATATTTATCGTGAGTTTTTTGCTCTGTTGCTTATTTTTATTTCTTCCTCCGTTTGCTTCTTTAACAATTGAGTGAGTATGGCAAAGATAATAACAGATACAGTAGATGAACTAAAGGAGTCCCTTCGGTACAAATGAATGTTTTCAAGCACAAGAAGACAAGTTTGAAGCTTTATCCAGGGGATTATAGTGTACCCTAAAGTATTTGAGGACAATTTTGAAAAAAAAAATCAATTGAAATATGTTCTTAGGATTCTGTATCTATATGGAAATGTGGAACCACAATAAATTTATTTATTTAATTATTTCATTAATTGATTACAAGGATCTGCTGATTACAAAAATATAAAACATTTCAATTGATGGTTGAAATAGTTGAAATACATTTTCTTGAAACAGTCTCTTTCCATGCAAAGGTCGATTTCATTACACACCAAATTATAAGGATTTAGAGAACGCGTAATTGGTTCATTCAACCCACAGTTGCGCAAAATATGTGTATCGGAACATATAAAGAAAGAAATTCAATAGAAATTATACGATTATCAAAAACATCTTTAACAAACAAAATACACTGGACTTGCCTACGAAATTTAAGCGTTTTTATATCAATAAGAGCACACCTTGATTTCGAACATGGTATAGATCCAACTCAGTTTAGCTTTAGTAAAGCATAACGCATGAATCCTTTTTTAAACCTTTCTAATTTCTATTCTCAAAATATTCTTTTCAGAGAATGTCGACCAAACAATACAAAAGTATTCTAAAACAGGCAAAATTAAAAAAAACACGAATAAGGTCTTTAAAGTATACACGTCTTAAAAGTCCATAAAGTTCCGTTTTAAAAAGCCTAGCAACGAATTACCTTTTGAGATAATACACTCGTGGATAAAAAAAAAAAACATCACAATCGAAGTAATATTTACAGATTTTAGCAAAGCCTTTGATACTCTGGGACATGAAAAACTAGTAGAAAGTGTCAGCAGAATCGGTTTGAGAGGAGTACTGGCGAACTGGCTTAGGAGTTATTTGACTAACAGGACGATAAAAGTCAAAGTATTGGACATAATGAGCAAACAAAAAACTATCGAGTATGGTGTACCACAAGGTTCCAAGTTGGGCCCTATATTATTAATTCTCTATACCAATGAACTGCTGAGATTGTTCAAAAAATGTACTGCCTATGCCTATGCCGATGATATAGCGATCGTGGTAAAACACAAATACTTGAATTCTGCCGTGGAGTCATTGCAAGATGAATTCAGCGCTGTCTCTAATTGGTGCCATGATTATGGATTGGTTATAAATGCAGCCAAAACAAAAGTGATGCACATACGTACTCCATCCAAGCGAGAGGAAACTGTACAGATTTATTACCGAAACGAGGGCTGTTCACTATCAACTAACAACAATGCAATTGAGGTAGTCAAAAGCATTAAATATCTCGGAGTAACCATCGACGAGCATTTTCTGTGGCGTGAACATATAAATGTCCTGCGCCCTCAACTAAAGAGCACTATTTTTGCAATGGTGTATCTTAAACGATACTCAAATGTAGAAGTCCAAAAGCAGGTGTATTACTCGCTAGCTGAATCGCGCATAAGATACGGGATTTTGGCATAAGGAAACGCGGCGAAAACTCATCTGGATAAAATATCAAACCTACAACATCGTCTCGTTAAAATTGTTAGACCTAGTAGCTCATATTTTAAGGTCTTAGATGTCAAAGCAATTTTCCAGATGACAACATTATTACATTACATGGATGATCAGCGGTTTCTGCAGCCTATACGCCACACGCTAAACACAAGAAGACGAGCCCAAGGGATGTTAGAAGTTCCGGAAGCTTACAACAATTACGGAAATCGAGAACTAAGATGTACAATTCCAAAGTTAATTAACACACTTCCTCAATTTTTGAAAGTTATGCCGAATTTTAAGAAGAGAAGAAAAGAGATTAAAAAGCACTTACTTCAATTATATTTCGTAAAGTAAAGCTAAACTAATTGCAATTTTTTATTTATTTAATTTAATTTAATTTAATTTAATTTTTGTTTTCTTAAACTTAAATCAATTGTAAACAATTTTTGGATTCAAATCACTTCAAAACTCTTCAAAACTAAATGATTTCTTTTTTACAACCACCTGCAGACATGCACTTTGCTTTGCGGGTAAACTAATGTAAATGTAAAATGAACGTCTAAATAAAATCCTTTAAACTAAAAAAAAAAAAAACTATATGTATTCCTTCCTTTCCGACGGGAGCTTTTATAAACGGTGAAATTAATTATAAGCACAATGTATATTTTTTTAAGATTACTGGTAAGGGATCGGTATTTTTTTAATTGGTAATAGGACACAAATGGTGCATTTTTTCAATGTTGTTGATGTTAACTGTGGAAGAAAAAGTGTATACTGTTGCTTCACATAGAGAGAAAGTATCAAATCGCGATATTGCTGGTCGACTATAGAGGCTAGTGAATGGAATGTGCAAAACGTTTTGAAAACGGTTTAACTAGAGAGCTCCATTGTTCGGAACGCTGGAAGAGGAAGACCCAAACGACATCCCATAGAGATCATGGTCTGATCCAGCGAATTTGTTTAAAAAACCGGTTTGCACATGCTGGGGATAGTAATCGGTCATTCCAGGAGCAAACTGGGAAACTATAACTGATCGTACAATATCAAGGTTGTTTAATGGAATGGAATGCAAGGTCCAAAAAAAAAACCCTCCGCGAATTAAAAACAAACGCTTGAATGGGTTAACGCTTATAAAAATTGAACTCAGGTCGAATGGTCACAAGTAAAATTTTTGGAGGAGTCCAAATTGAATATATTTGATCTAGATGAAAACGTGGTGGTTCGCGGGAGAAAAGGTGAACGATATTCCAATAATTTAAATTTACCCACCGTTAAGCATTCCCCTTATATTATGGCATGGGGGGCAATAACCAGATTTGGTGTTGGATACATTTAAATGCTTAGTGGCTCAATACATGCTACGGAATACCAAAAAATTATAGAAAACGATGTTGTGCCTATTTTCCAGCAACTTTGCCAACAATATGATTTGTCTGCTCCTGCCCATGGAGCAAAATCGGTAAGGTTTCGGTTGCGAATGATCTGTAAACTAACATTTGTATAAACTTTTTTTTTACTTAACTCTCATTTTAGGTACAAACCAACAAGGATTCTTTGGAGATTTTAAAGTAATAGCCCGGAACTTAGCCCCAGAGAAAACTGTTGGCATTACATGGACAAAAAAAAATAGAGAGAAAGAAAGGGCCAAAATCTATTAGTGAACTGGAAAGTATAATAAAAAAACGTCTGGTATAAGGATTTAACAATCTCCTAAAAATTGTTTGATTCGATGCCAAACATAATTGATGACGTTATTAGTTAACGTGAATAAATTAATTTTTATTTTATGCTATTTTATTTTTTTAAAGTTACATATATTAAATTTTGACTTAGAATTTTTTTATATTTCGTTTATCGTACAGTGATAAAATTTTGATAAAATTGTTATCCTGAATAAAACATACAATTCCCTTTTTTCATACAAATGCAAAGATTTGTAAATTGTGTTGAGAAATTTCGAACAATATTCACGAGTGTTATCCTAAACTAACAAGTTTTTCCATATTTAGGCAAAAAATAAAAATTAATTTTGTAACGTAAGAAAAACTTTGATTTTTTTTATGAAAATTGAAAAAGAGTAATGATGCGAGAGTTTTTTATTTTGTCCCCAGTGGAAAGAAGCGACAAAAGTGGCTGCAAGGGTAGAACATGTTTCAAGAACACAAAAAATTGTTTATGGATATTAAGGAGCCCTTAGTACGCTCTATTTTTTTTATGGAACTTCAACATTCTACTCACATTTCAAATATTTGCGAAAAAATCCCAAATTCACGAATAAGAATATAAAAAGTTTCTCGGCATGACACAGAGAGGGCGGTCCGATCGGAGTGGAATTGTTCTTCACTTCACGTTCTAAAAGTGCATTTATTTCCAACTTGAGATGAAGTCAACTCCCATGAGAAGTCATTATCCGTTCAGTTATTTCCTTAACCCATAAGTAACCAGAGTGCTCCGATGACTAAACATGGCTCTGAGAAGCTGTCAGCTCATCCATTTGGAAATCATGGGCAATGGGAAATTGAAGTTGATAGTGGTATTAAAAAGCCTTAACTATGCTGATAATGCTTAATTAGAAAGGTTCTATGCTTTTACATGAAAGAGGGGTACGATATCCTACTTTTGACCAGAGATATTTTTATTTAGCTGAGTCCGTAGTAACGTTATATTATGCTTATACCTTAGTTACTATTGTCATTTAAGGGTTTGCAGAGTTGAATAGACAGAGGTTTTATAGCAATTGTCCGGCTTTCTTACTCGTACAAAAGTTCTTTGGTTTTTTTTAGTGTGGTGGTGTACGTTTATACTAGGATGTTCAGTTGTTAAAAATCCTGAACGAGTGCCTGGTATCAATCTGGTCAATTTCTGGTGTCTAGTCTAGACAGTCTAGTTATTCATCGCCACAACCATCAAATAGAGAGCCGTGAAAAACGCCAACATGCAGGTGTAGGCAGGAGGATCCATTTTTGTCACGTTAAAATAACTAATCCCCTTTGTGATAGTGAATAAGAGAATCAGTGCTAAATGCAACGATTTGATCCGATTACGAATCAATGTCTACATGTGTCACCACGACGCAGGATAATTAATAATTTGTCGACACTCTCACAGTCGTTTTGTGTGACTCGTACTCTATTCCCGTCATCGTCGTCGTCCGTCGTGGCAAGCGATATGAAATTAATAGCACGAATACTGGCACCGAAAGTGCCCTTAAGGGGTGATCCTGACGATTGGGGAGGTGAGGTGTGCCCATCGATGCAGTGATGCACGCCACACTTTGCATTTTTTTTTTTCTTCCACACATGCATAATAAATAAAATAGAAGCTGGCGAAATGCAAGACAGAACAAAAAGAAAAAACACAGTTTTCATAATGAAAAGCAACGGAACAGCCAGCCCCACAGCAATAAGTTCAGCGGTAGGTAGGCAAGCAGAATGTAGATAGGATTCCTTCTTTGGCAGTGCGCACGCACACACTAACACACGGGGAGCTGAGCGGTTGATGGGAATAAGTAGATAAGTATCTAATTATTTAACATGGCAATTTAGACTTTTAATACGTGTTTACACCGCCAGTGTTGTAGTTGTAAGAACTTGGTTTTAAATTTATTCCGTATCTTTGGGTTGATTGATTTCGTTTGACAGCGTGGGTTGACGCAACATTCCCCCACTATTGTCCAAATGCTGCTGGTGAGCTTGTTCGCAAGTAGTACATACTTTATCCAATAATCAGGATATCGCGATTTGAGTACAGTTTTTACCTACCTACTGTGCTACGGAAAAAACACCCATTGCCATAATTTAATTATAGCCAAGTGACGGTAGTTAGTTTTCCATTTAATTTCGTTAATGGGAATCGAATGTAGTACCTACCAATAACCATTTTCCAGAAATAGGAAACATTTTCATTCGAATTTCATATTGAATCGTTAGGCGATTAGATTGATGGTTCTGCATGCAATGACTGTCTCAAGGACACTCCGCATTCTATTAACATAACGGTAATTTGAAATAAAACAATTTTTAGTTGAAACCAGCACCTTCTAGAAGCGAGACGTAAATACCAAGTGCTTCAGATTGGAAGTCGAAAATGTATAGGTTTATACAAAATGCTATAACTAAGCATAGCCTGATAATATTGACATTTGACAGTGCGATGGTTCTCGAATAAAATTCCCTACCAAACCTACCAAAAAGATATGTACAGATAATATCCTTCATTATTTCACCCACCTATAAAAGGGATATTGTATATGTATGTATGTACAGTAAAAAGTCCCATACGCGATCACACATGCTCCCCTAATTTTTAATAAGCTAAAATAAAATCGCTCTGTCCGGTTATCAGAGCTTGGCGTCGGCTAACCGGAGATTATCCATGGGTTTGCTTATACATTAACAAAAATAAAAGCTGTACCGAAAACGAACCCTATGCATCTATCTATTTCAGCTGTTTCTATAAAAATAACATTTTATTTAATTATTACGTTCATTTACGAGAGAATTTCTATTTGAAATGAGCAAAAAAAAAGTATCCGCGGCCGTTTGAGAGAGGATCCGTTTATAAGAACGAATTAGGCATTGGTAATTAGAGAAAAAAATTGGTTCAAAATGTGCCCGTTTATCGCAGCTGTCCGCTGGAGGAGCTTCCAATGTACAGAGAAATCTAGAAAACGAAAGAAACGTAGAAAAACAGAATAGGTACCCGATTTTATATAAATACTAGCTGTACGGCTTCGCCCGTGTACGCAAACAGTCGCGTTACTCACATGACAGATAATTGCCAACGCCACCTGTGGGATGTTTTGGTGACTACACCCAACTATATTATTACATTTAAATTAAATATTGCTTATATGAAAATTATATACGGGGAAAACTACATTTTTTGCCAAAGACTTTGTTTTTATTGAGATATTATATGGTGTGAATTCGAGCCAATTTGGTCCGTAGAAAACAATTTTGAAAAAGTGACCCCAACGCCACCTAGGGGGTTCTAACATAAACAAAATCCACCCGGAGCACCACACGAACATCTGGTGTGAATATAAGGTGAATAGCTTCAGTGGTCCGGATAGTCGGACATACATACGCACCAACGTTTTTATATATTAAGATTTTCACAAATGTTGCAAACACATTTTCTTAACTGAATATTTTAAAACACTTCAGGCCCAGATTCATCTCGAGCTGTAGCGCCAACTAACTAAGTAAGTAAAACAAAGAGGTTGGTGCTGACTTTTAAAGGATACCTACTTTTCTGATTTCTATTTCCTTTTTACATAATTCACTCATACTAAAGGGGTTATGAATACCTCTTTAATGTAACACACAGCGCGAGCACATGAAAGACAGGACAGAAAGGCACATGCATCGGCGTAATGATAGGAAACTTAGATGTTAGGTTTCAATTTCAACTAACTTTATGGGTTGTGTCCAGCAACCAGGATTACTGGAGTTTTATGGATTTGGATTATTTTTGTTGTAGATTATGATTCACAGTATTTTTTTAAAGGTGTTTCTTATTATTCATTGTTTGTGCGATCGACAAAATGTATTTGGCACAGAGCTTGAAACTCGAATTTCTTACTTCAATGAAGGCATGTGATCAATTTGATACTAAAGGGTATCAGCTTCGGATGCGAGTATCAATCCGTTTGTCTAAATTGAGTTGACATCCTGGCATAATTGCTTCTCTATTACACCAATTTATTATCTCGTCCTTTCGTCCGTTTCGAATTGTTGCTGACATACCTTACTGTTGAAATAACCCCAAAGCAAGAAGTCCAATGGTGTCAAACCGCACGATTTCGGTGGCCAATTGCCATCGCTGTTTCGCGAGATAATGCGACCTGGGAACTTCTCGTATTTTTGCTATATTGGCTGTGTTACATGTGGCACAATCTTGTTGGAACCCCATCATTAAAAGGAGACATAAAAAGTTAGTTATATGGTTCTTGGGAGGTTTAATTCCTACGCACGATGACGAGATGAAGTGCTTGGGCGTACCACAGCAATATTTTGGGCTGTACGGCCTGGCTTGTACGAACCCACACAGATGATTTCACATCAGTTACCGACACAGTCTTAGAATTTATGCAAAACATTCAAAATTGCACTCTCAGTCGGTCGATATTAATACATACCAAAAAATCACAGAGGTATTGCTCGAAATGCTTAGATAATTTTAGGACGTTGTGCTATCTTTTAATGACTGTAGATGACAGACTTCAATATTAAACATTTTTTTGAAATTTAGAATTTTTTCGCCACATGGTGAAATACCCATTAGCCCACCCTTCATATCCCAGGAAGTCCAATTTAAGTTCTGAGCTGAACTCTATTTCAGCCTTAAATTTTCGGATCGGTTAGTAGCGGTAACGAAAAAAAGTATACACCGCAAACAGATTACAGGTCAAGATTTCAAGAAGCTCCAGAAGTAAACTCCTTTCGGTGTCAGGGTGCGATTGACCTTATTTAATTTTCACATGGATATGGCCTATTCCCATTACGAATAAAAATTATAAAACACATTTCAATCATACTTACAAGGGGCGAATAGAAAGCTGAACTGTCCACACCAATGCTCGGATATGGGTTTTGATCAGACGACGGATACGGCGTCCCATAGACACCAACGCCAGCTGTTTGTATCCTCGAGTAGCTAGATAACGCCAAACGCGCAGAATCGTATTGGCACGAACACACTGTTTGTCCTGATACAGGATCTGTCATAATTGGTCGGCCATTCTCACAGCAGGTACCAGTGCCGGGTGCTGCGTTTGATGTTTGCGAAATTCCGCCAGGACTCAAGGCACCGGCGGGCACACCAGTCCCTGAGCCACCAGATGGGCTCAGTGATGGTGCATTTGCACCTGATATCGGCGATTGGGCACTGGAGGCTGCTGTCGTTTGTCCACCGCCGCCTCCGCCAACACTACCACCGCCGCCGCTGCCAACCAGAAGCTGCAATGAAAAGAGAACAAAAAATAAGTAAAAGTAACGCCACAACAACGCATAAGAGTATCTTTCCATAAGGGCACTTTTTTTCGTAATCAAATTAAGTGGTTGATTGATTCTGACTACAATGTCAAAATATTAACAGCAAAGGTTTCCTATTCTTAAGTCTATTTCCACTTCATTAACCATTCACCGAATATTCTGGTTGTCACAACACACAGAGAAAGACACCGTCCACTACCTATACAACAGCTCCTGTCACTTTTCCAATGGCCAGTGATTCGTTTTGCCTTCGGCAGGTAGAATACAATGCGCCGAACGCTGCAGATACTTTATTTTGACTCTTCCACGGATATTCCAGAGGGAGGCAAATCATGAACGCCGTCGCATCTTATTAATTTCTGTTGATATCAAAAGGAGGACAAAGGCAACAAAAGATAAACAAAAATTAACTGAAAACGAAGACAAATAATGAAGAGTCTAAGGTATCGGATAAAAAAGATATAATAAACGGGGGAAAAAAATAACCTCAAAGGACGGGGTCCTCGATCTTCTTTGGGACTTTTTTTTTCGTTTTATTTTGAATTTCTCATTGTGCCACTTTTGGTCTTCACAACTTTTTTATTATAATTTTTTTTTTATTATCAGATTTGAGCGAATGGCAAGCAAACGATACACTGTATCTGTATCTGCTGGTGCTTGCCAGAGTGGATGCTCACAATGGTCATCATACAAACAGTATTTTGTCGCATTATTACAGCTGGACCGCGTGGTTTTTTTTTTTTTTAATTTTTTCAATTTTGTTGTGGTTATTTCTTTTTATAAGGATTTTATTATTATCCGTATTCATGCATGCGAAGGATCATCATCATCATAGCCGCCACCGCTTCATTGTGGCGGTGTGTAACGCCAACGACAAATTTAATGATTGTGTGTCATCATAGTGTTGGTAAAGACTGGAGAGTCACCTGGGCGTGGAAAAAGAGTTACGTCGGCTGAGGGATCCTCGCAGCAAATCGATCGACGGCCATACAAACACTGGAATGGGAAATCGCATAAAACTCGATATCAAATTACTTAATGATTGTCATTCGCCAATATTTATTGGAATCTTCCTCGCATGTGCTTCAAAAGTGGACTCAATGGCGATCGCGTAGGTTGGACGATCGCCAGAACCAGACAAGACAGGCAGATGTGGATAGTAGATTGTACTCGTAAATGTTTGGAATATTTTTCTAGGAAGTTTACGAAGTACCCGTAGGCTAGGTTTATGTCATAATTAGCCGTCGCTATTCGAAAAAGAAAAATAAATTTTTTTTTTAATGAGATGGTAGTCGCTCGATCGTTGATTGTCCCTTTCGTTTGCGGGGTTTAATTGTCCCCTCTATCCGTGAACAGTTAAAAGAAGAAAAAACAAAGATTTTGAATAAAAAACAAATAAATTCTATGGCGGCTCGTATCTTTAAAGTGGTGTTGGCTTTTGTCACCCAGCTCCGATATCGAAGGCAGCCGTTTTCCACCACACAACTTTTATCGACTTTCTTATGGGTTCCGCCATAATTTACTAGAGGACATCGTTAGAACAAAACATCGAGATAAACACAAATTTAAAAACCGGGAACAGTATATCTACGTATGTTTATCTGCGGTGTGTGTTGCTATTGCTATCAGGTTTATAGCTGCGTTAGAAGTGGAAATTTTATAGATATATCGGTCGATTGCTGCGATACAATAATTAGGCAGATGTCACACATCGGCGTGTGGTATTTGTATCTGTGTGCTGCGTAGTAACACGTGTACTCTCTCTCTCTCTCTCTCTCTTTAAAAAAAAAGAGATTCTTTATCTTCATTCGTGTGTATTTAAGTGCAAATTAAAGAGGCAATAACCATCATTTTAATTGCCTCAGTGTCGGATGCCGAGATTTGTTGGATACATACATACATATACGTTCGATTTGCTAAATTTTTTGGTTTTAGTTTTAATCCAATGGACTTTTATAGCACTTAACATGTAAACATCACGTTGGAGATTACCAGAGTTTCGTTAAAGAGCGTTAAAGCGAAACGTGAACTGTTACATGGAAGTGCGCAAACAACAAACACACATACATATGTACATACCATCGCGCGAAAGGGGTGCGAATAACATTTTATAGCCTGGTAAATTGTTTTATGGTGATATGGTAATGAAAATGTGAATAATTTTCCAGAATATCCATGTATACACACATACACATATGTACGTACATATATCCGCATATTTACGAATGTGTTCAGGAATTATCGATTAATCGACGGGTTTAATAACAACTATTTCACTTTGTTCCGTGTAGGTGTGTAAATATGGAGATATTATAAAACGAACGAACTGAAATCAATTATGCACTTTATTTTGTAAGGCATATGAAAATATCTGCAAGGTATATGTTTATACGATATCTACATACAGACAAATGTACATGTGTTTGTGTAACGCCAGTGAATTTAGTACTTCACCTAAGTCTAGGCACCGTAGTTGTGGCTAATTGAAAGCGTTTAGTTTGTACTATATGTTGTATGATGTCCACCTGCCAATAACTATCATAACTTGGCCGCAAATTTGAAAACTTTATCTGATTTCTAGTTATCAAGTAACCTGCGAAAGTTGGCCAAGGGTATAATATGTGATGGATTTTGGTCCTTCTGTACGCCTCTCAAACCAATGAAATTTAATATCAGAAGTTCTCAACATCAATCGAGGAACTTGAAGGCAAATCTAAAATCTTGAAGCAAGTTAGTTTGAATAAGTATTTTCAAGACTAATAGTCGATTAAGTACGCATGTACATACACACACATTTTTGCTGTTTGTACCTAATTTCAATACAATTGAAAAAGTTTGTTTTATTCAATCATAATAAGGTACATATCAAAAGAAATTACATACAACGATTTATTTCAATATACATACATATAGTGTACATAATTAGAAGTGTTTTACTATGTATTGAACAAAATTTAGATACATTTTAAAGTTAAGAAAACTAGTGTAGAATGTATCGATTAAAGATTTGATATACATAGTGTGATACAAAAAGAAAACATTTTATATAAAAGAAAGACAGGTGTGATGAAGAAGGTAAGGGTAGAGTGATTTTGGAAAGCAAAGCATAAAGATTAGTGTTGCAACGAATAGTACATTCGGTCTCAGGCCATGAATAGCCTAATATTCGGCCACATTAAAAAGCCCTGAAAAAGTACGAACATAGTTTGGGTGAATATGGTTTGAATAAACGGCGCAGACGATACAACCATTCAACTCAAACTTCTGCACGATCTCATGGTCCATTCGGTTCGCGTTCTTCCATGAAAAATTATTTTCCACTCGAACATCATGCAGAATTAACAGGTCCACCACGAACATGAAGACGAATAGCGGGTCTTCAGGGAAAAGAGTTACGTCGGCTGAGGGATCCTCGCAGCAAATCGATCGACGGCCATACAAACACTGGATTGGGAAATCGCATAAAACTCGATATCAAATTACTTAATGATTGTCATTCGCCAATATTTATTGGAATCTTCCTCGCATGTGCTTCAAAAGTGGACTCAATGGCGATCGCGTAGGTTGGACGATCGCCAGAACCAGACAAGACAGGCAGATGTGGATAGTAGATTGTACTCGTAAATGTTTGGAATATTTTTCTAGGAAGTTTACGAAGTACCCGTAGGCTAGGTTTATGTCATAATTAGCCGTCGCTATTCGAAAAAGAAAAATAAATAGACGATACAACCATTCAACTCAAACTTCTGCACGATCTCATGGTCCATTCGGTTCGCGTTCTTCCATGAAAAATTATTTTCCACTCGAACATCATGCAGAATTAACAGGTCCACCACGAACATGAAGACGAATAGCGGGTCTTCAGGGAATTTTTTTTTTTTGCTGCAAACCACTTCTCCAAGAGAGAAGAGTAAGAAGAAGAGACAATTGGTGCGCAAACTGTTTTATAGCAAAGATCGGTAGCAGTTCTTGTAAGTGTTTTGCTTTGCATAAACCATTTTTAGGTATTTCTACTCCTATTTTTAGGTATTCGGTATTCGGCCGAATATAAATATAAATAAATATTTTGGCTTCAGCAGTCCTAGGTAGAACCAAGCCTAGCTTCCCGCAACCATTTGTGTGTGCGCGTTATATTTTTGCACGAATGGAAGGGACCTACAGTTTTCTGCCGTCTCCGAACGGCGAGTTGGGAAGCTTTACATGACAAATGACACTCTTGAATGCTTGCCAGGCATTCGGAAGAGGTGGGCACTGTTTTAGGTGTTTGCGGCGGGATTCGAACCCAATACCGCTGGCTCAGTAGTCCAACGCACTAACCACTTGCGGTACGGTGCCCACTACACTACGGTACGTTACATTCGGCCGAATAGTAACTCAATATTCGGTATTCGGCCGAATAGTGAAAATGGGCCGAATATTCGTTTCAACACTAATAAAGATTCATTAAATATTAAAGTTATTGCAATTAGACTAATTAATGCAATTTTTATAGTATAACCTTGATTAAATCTGTAGCCCCCAAGAAATCAAAATTAAAAAGCCGTCTTTTTACTTATCGATAAAATGAAAAAGCATTGGTATAACAGCGTATATCCAGTGGCAGTGAGTTAAAGGTTCTAGGCGCAACTGAAGTATACAAAAAGGATTGGTGGGTATTATGCGGTGGAACAATCGCCAGGAATCTTTCGTTGCTTCGAAGCCCGTAAACAATGGGATTACGATTTAATGAATAACTACTCCTTGAATAAAATATTTTAAGCACTTTATAAAAGTAAAGATGTTTTAGAAAAAGCAAAAAACCATGTTCTAGTCATTTTTTCCTCCAAATAATTCTTAGAATATGTTTTTGCACGACTTACAAAGGTTGAATTTTATTGCTGCATCCTGTATGTACCACTCCAACAAACAAGACCATTTTGCAGTTTAGATTGTACTAGGCTGTAATAAATTGTTTCCAAGAGTTTACGAAAGCAAAACAGTCTTAGATGAAACATCCGACTAGTAGTTCTAAGCAAAAAATTAATAAGTAAAGAAGTATGCGCACTCCAATTTAGTTGTTCTCATGAACACATGTATGTATGTACATATATAATTATTTAACTTAAGTGGATTGTAATTTTGTTGTTATAAACGCACTAAGATAATATGTATGTATATACGAAATCGATCTTTTATTTTAACAAAAAAAAAAAAAAAACCCACACCATTAGATATACCTAAGTTGGCCTAAAATTCTTGTACCGCAGGTGGCCAACTTACCAAGGTTTAACTCTATACTTTTCTTATTTTTATAGTCCCTCTGATGTAGCTTCTAGTTAAATGATATAACAACACTTTGGCCCATTGACGCACATTATTCTTGGAACACTACCCACGAGTTAGTGTGGAACTGATGACAATAGTACGTTAAAGAACCGTGCATTTCGTAGGCATTTTTTCTTGAAGGCAGAGTGACACGTAAGAACGCTTTGTCTGCCTGCATCTTTCTGTGAACGGAAGACATTCGTTAAGTTCATCAAAAATGAGAGTTCGGTTTAACCCGTGTTGCCCTGGATTCGCAAAAGATTCAGTTAGTTTAGCCTTTCAATCGAGTTCAAGGAGGTTTTGCATTGTAGAAGTATTTTATGAGTAGCTAACGGATTGAGCAAGGCTTTTAAAGAAACCTGACTGTCACTACAGACTTCCATTTCTGCTTTACAATTTTACAGTCCACAGTCATACGCATATCATATACATACAGTGAAACATCCCTTAGGCGAACAGTGACGGTGACAAATGTTTGTCCCTCTAAGGGAGTTGTCCGTTCAATGGATAAACACAGTTTTTTTAAAAAATAAATTATCTTTATTTATCAGAACAAAAAAAAAAAAATACTGCAACTTTACTTGAAACGATTAGCAAAACAAAAAAAAAACGAAAACAAAATACAACAAAGATTGGGAATCCTCGCAAATAACTCTTGTCGTAGCTGCATGAATAAGTAGGGCGAAGAATCCCCATTTCACCTCCTGTGCAGCTGAAAACAATATTTTGGGAGAATATTTCTTAATAGACCTAGATATTTCCTTAGCGAATGAAAGTTTGGTAAGGAAAATTGGTTCTTCTCAACGATCGGTCTGTGTCTAAGAGAGCTGTCCGTAATGGTAGATTTCACTGTATTTGCCTAAAGAAGACGGATGCACATTTAGCAAATGAGTAAAGCGCCAGACCACCGTTCGGTTTGGATCTATCCGTAACAGAACCTACGGTCTAGGGCAGATCCATGCGCTCCTTGAAGACACATAGCTTGCAAGACTGATAGACCGGGAAAGACTGTATTTTTTCAGAAAGTGTAGCGAAAGCAGCATTAGCATATTATTGTATTTAAGTGAAAGTTTATTCTCCCCAATAACCGACACGTATGTACATAATGTAGGTATAATAGAAAGGACTTTTGCTGACGATAAGCCAAGGATGCCTTTGCATTTCCATCGAGTATATCTTTCTCATCCACCGTGGATTTAATATTGGTTTACATGTAATGTAATACAGTTAATGTTAAAAACCTACTGCGAAGGCATAACACTGTCATCAGAATAGTGATGAAATTGATCGCACAAACATTGAATAGTAAAAAAAACATCTGGAAAAAAAATGTCTGTGAATCATAAGCAGCGACAAGACTTTCAATAGTACACCACTCCTCAGTTATCCTAGACACCACCCATAGAGTTAGTTAAAACCTAACATCTGAATCTCCTATCGCTATTTCGATATTTCTGTCTCTCGTTCTTGTCCTTCATGTGCTCGCGCTGAGTGTAAACATTATAAGGGTATTCATAACCCCTTTAACGTATTTAAAATATATAATAAATACACTTTTTGTAAACTTCAAATTCTAAAAATATTTTCAACTTCTTAATCTACTCGTATTTATGATGGAAGCACACAAAGCACATTCAATAATTAGTCGTTTCTCCAAACCAAAAAATACCTTTTCCAATAAGTAAATAATTAAACTACATTTCACTGTTCGGGGTTCATTCTGCCATTCAATCTATTTTGCAGTCACCGTGTCTTTCGCGTCATATCATAAACGTAACCAACTAACACAACTTGTACTTGCTTGCTGACCAAATCTCTAAATAAAGTACATAGTTTTCAATTTAGAAAAAAAAATCAGTTAACAAATCCTTCGTCATCGCTATAAATTCGAACCGACGACGACGCACAGACAAAATTGACTCATTTTCGAGTGAACCCACCTGCATTCAGTACCACACGGTGGTTCATGTCTGTGGTTCGTCGTTGGACGCCGCCGATCGAAGTAGATTTTCCGCCATTAATCACTCTCCGGCAACGGCCTCCATTGGAAACCAATCTGACATTCTACAAAATGGTTAGGTAAACTGTCGAAATCTATAAATATACGTTTGTCCGGCGGTGGGTTGTTGGTTCGAAGTCCCCCCCTCCCCCCCCCCCCCCCCCCCCCGTGTGACAACAAAAACCCCAAAAAGCCAAACCCACTCTCGGCCACTCACTCGCACTACGAGTAGTATCTGCGGGCTTGTCTATTGCAGAGCGCACAATGGATAAATGGAAAATTGACAACAATAATGTCAAATAAAAACAGTAATTATTGTCAACTGAAATGTAATCCATATTTGTGTCGTTGTTGTTGTTGTTGTTGTGTCGGTGCTCATTATTGTTCCGGGGTGAACAACGAGAGAGTTTTATCGTCGCTCCACAACCAACTGCCGTGTCAGGGTAACGGTGACGGGGTAGTTAGCGCTCGTAACTGTGCTTTCGTTTTGTTTGTATTGTTCGGTGTTAATATCATTATAACCATTGTAGTTGCGCATGGAATTGCGGGTTCCATTTCAATTCTGGAATGGTCTTCTCTCTCATCAGCGTTAAGTGCTTTTATGTACTTCTCTGTGTTCTGTGTTTTGTGTGACAAATAGAAAATCCCGCGTATGCACACACACACACACACGAAGATAATACTCGTATCTATCTATGTTGATGCTGTCGTAGGGGTTGAGGGCGGTCTGGTAGCCGCAGTATGGAAAAGGCTTGTGCTGCCCGATTGGATATTGGGGTAGCTATAGTTGGTGGTGAATGATTGAACAACACTTGCAGATGTTCGTGTTTCAATCGAATCCACCACTCAAGCACTCTGTTCGGCATTGTTGTTGTATGCGGTGCCATTTCACGGTCGCCGGTCTCCGTGTTATGATTTCTGCCGTAATTCGATTAATTAATTTTAATGCGGTGCAAATTGGAAAATAATGCTAATCGACGCCGTGTGCAATGTGCCATGTAGAACAGCGCAGAGTATTGAATAATAATAATGCGATATATTTTCGCGTTCCCGATGCGATGAGTGGGTAATGGGTATCCGAAATAGAAATCTTGTTACGCTCGTTCCGCATAGGTGCTCCTTTGACTGGTTGTTGAAATGTCGGCATGTCAGTACAAACACACGATCCTCTTTACAGGGCTTCGTTCATAAATTCGTCACAAATACATTTGACAAATTTTTACCGACTTCGAGAACTGCCCTCTATCCTACGCCATGGATTGTGTGTTCATTTACCCTGAGGAAGTCGTAAATTTCATTCCACCGAAGGAGAAAAAAAAACCGCCAAAAAGGATGACTGATGACTGCGAAAACGATGAAGACAGACTATGAGTGAGAATCATACGGACTGTCACTTCTAGGATTTCGTGGATGTGAGTGGATTTGTTTAACCCCATGAGAAAATAGTATCTACGAATTTAGTCAACTGAGTCATACTCGATTGTGTTGCAGTGCATTTAAGTTAGAACGTGTAACCACCACCTGCAACGAACTGGTGCACGACTAACGTCCTACGTCTGAACTCCAACTACAGAAGATTTTCTTCCAAAACAATATCGCAAAACAGCCGAAAGGAAAAATCGAAAAAGAAGGACACCACCACGACAAAGGACCATAAGGTAATCTACTACTTTAGGAGAGCACACACAACAACAACTGGTAGCTTGGCAGGTTCAAGTTTTGCATTTCGTGTCCCCGATTCCATGGCAACCAGAGCGTGTCCTCAAAACCGAACAGTAACAAAAAAACGAACGAAAAGAAGACGAAGAAATGAACAAGAAAGTGGAGGATTTTCTGATGTTTCCTTCTGGTAGGGCACTCCTGGTTCCTCTGGCAGAATGGTTTGGAAGGTTTTTGTTTTTATGTTTAGTTTTTTATTTTTATTTTATTTTTTGTTCCTGAACCTACGTAGTCCTTTACAGGAATAACAAATTCCTTGCGAGCACTTCACGACGAGGCGGCATCCTTTTATTTGCAAACCACATGTCACCGACCGACGAATGATGGTGCTGTGTTGTGGGGACGGACGATCATATACATCGTTGTTGACCCTTTTGTTTTTGTTAATTATATGCAAATTATTTTGCGGGGTCCTGCAATTAGTTTTGCTCTCTAAATGAATTTAATTAAAAATTTAGAATAAACCATTCGAATGGCTCAAAAGACAACTTTTCACAGAGACTGATGGTAATCAGTTGAGACTTGAAACTGACAGATCACATCAGATAGTTCATCTTTCTTTTCAATTGAAGAGCTGTGCGAAAAGTTGACGTCCGTCTATTTAATATGAACGTCTAACCAAACGACTGCTCGATATCTGCTTCCTTTTATGAAAAATCGGTTTTTTTTTAAATCTTTCCAATGAGCTCGAACTTTATCCAGCCATGAATGCGAACGATAAGTGAATTATTGTTGTTTGTGTTTTAATTTTAATGGCGCGACCTGAGTTAATTGGATCTCTACCGAAAGTGTAATCGGATGAACTGCATGAAATCAATCGGCTAAGGTATCAGAAAGAGAGCCAGGCGAGTGACATGATCCACTTTTCTGAACGCCACTAAAGCCCTAACGAATTTGCAAAAGAAAACAGTCAACGAAAAGGATATCTCTCCAAGTTTACAGCAAAAAGACGCGTTTTTCCTTAAAATCCATACGCGATTTTATAGGGATATAAAAGGATATAGTACTTAACAGACAGTAGACAAGTAGTGAGCAAATATTTATGCCCATCGCCATAACCCAATGAAAAAGCAGACAGCCGCATCTGTCAGTTACCAGTCGAACTATTCTAAAAATACTAGACAAAGCATTCTGATGTCCGTAGCGCTGAAAGTTGCGTATCGATTAACAACTGGGAGAGGTGTCTAGGCTCTTCATTAATCTGAGCACCTTTGTGAGATCCACGCTCCCTATCTCCTCATAGCACAATTTCCGTCGTTGTTTGAAGATGGAATGCTCTACTTCTTGCAATCGCAGGGCAATCGCAGATTATGTGTTGCATCATTTCTTCTTCTTTACCTACAGGAATCGTCCTCGGCTAAACCTTTTTGTTGTAGAATCTGAGCCAGATGGCCAATAAGGATCCCTAGATCCTTTTTATTGAGTTTAAGCAGCTTTGCTACGAGATGTCCTTTGCTTGTGTTTGGCTCTGGGACTCTTGAGTGTATTGGGTTCAAAGGCATCTCAAAAAAGAGTTGAGGGCCGGTGAGCGTTTCCAGGCAACTGGTATCTAGGCAACGGTGACTATGTTGTCATTTGCCACATCTATGAGAAGATTTAGGCAGTCTCAGACTAGTTTTGATCCTATTGTATGTGATCTTAAGGCTCTATTGCAAGTTCTAGACAAAGGACCATCCCTCTCGTCATTATTCCTATTGGAACTGGTTAGAGCGAGCTTTGCCCAAACCTAGCATAGGTGTGAGTTACATAGGTCATAGCACCTCATCAAGTAGTAGAAGATTGAGTGCTATGAGCAGCAGGTTCTCTGCTTGAATTTTTAATTTACCTAAGCACTTGAACCTATTCTGGATTAATGCCCCACATTCCACCAACATGTGTTCTGGAGTTTCACTAGACTCATTGCAAAATATGCATGAGTGAACATCTGATAGATTTGTCTTTCTGGGATATCACTTGTGTCTGCATCTTCATCAAATAGACCTAGCTTCCTGAGATGTCCCTTAAGTTTCAATGTCCCGTAAGGAACACAGTTAGGATGAGGAGTTTATTTGAGTTACATACATACATGCCAAGGTATTCCCAAATCCTTTCGACAAAATGTCAAATGAACATATCCGTGACTTGACAACGATTTGACTGCTAACTTACTCAAGACATTGAGTACCGTGGCCTAGTGGTTAGAGCTTTGGACTACTAGGCAATGCTGCTCGGGTCCAATCCCAGCAAACACTTTAATGTGTTTTTTCAAGGTGCCACCTGTTTCAAATGTCTGACAAGCATTCAAAGAGTATCATTCGTCACGAAGAGCTTCTCAACTCGCCGTTCAGAGACAGCACAAAACTGTAGTCCCTTCCATTCGTGCAAAACTATAACACACACACACACACAAATGGTTGCGAGAAGCAGGCCAGGCTCAACCCGAACTGTAGCGCCACCTAAAGTAAAGTAATGTATATTCATTAGTAATGTATATTCATTTAATTTATCAATAAAATAACAGTTTGTTGCTAATTATCAGTGGGTATTTTATTTATTATCCAATTTATCCAAAGAGTTTGATTATTTTTTATAGCTTCGCAATTTTATTGCTTATTGGTTTAACTGCTTTTTACAAAATAAAATATAAGCATCTGTCATTCAACACAAAGACATCGGTGACGTGTGATCGCACTTTGATCGATATTTTATGCAAATTTAATAAATAAATTTGTTGTATAATTTTGACATCTTCAGATGAAAAATTCGCCGAATTTAATTGAATGGATTTGCTTGGAAAATTAATGGTTATTTGTTTTTTTAAGAAGAATTAATTGCTTTATATTGCAAAGTGAAGTGAAAATATGTGCAAGTGGAAAATAAACGATACCGATATGGCATTATACTCATATCAAGTTAGAGTAGTGATGGATTATTGTTTTTTTTTTTTTTTAGTTCCCTAATTCCCTAATACCCTTATAATGTTTACACACAGTGCGAGCACATGACGAACAAGAACGAGAGACAGGCAGATCGGCGTTATGATAGAACATTAAATTTCAACTAACTCTATGCGTTGTGACCAGGATAACTGTAGAGTTGTGCATTATTAAAAGTTTTTGTCGATGCTTATGATTCACAGTATTTTTGGCCATTTGTTTTTTTTATTATTCATTGTTTGTGCGATCAGTTGCTTCAGCCATACCACCGCCCTCCTGCTAGTGTTACTGCCCGAACGCAATGGAAAGTAGCAGCAGAACGTTCGAAAGTTGAAGTTAGCTCAATTTTGCGCTTCAGCATATATATTCATACTACATCTGTAACTTCGCATTGTATTCGCGCAATAGGGTTAACGTGTATTTTAACTTTGACAGCGCTGCATACTTCAACTGCAGCTTCACCATTGTGTTCGGCCAGTTATGCACTCACAGTAGGACATTAACTTTTAAAATTGATCGAATTGTTTTTATTTTTTTATTGCTGTGAGACACCTGGATTTGAACCATGAATCTTCACAGTGACAAGCGATGACGAAAACGACTATATGCCACAGCTACAAAGTACATTTACAAAATACTTACATATTTCAAATGGTTATGAGTTAAGGGGACCTTCAAAAGTATAGGTTTTTATAAGCATACTGTTAAATTTTCGCATTAATATATCCAGTATTTTGACTTATACAGTCGATTTAGCAGGTCAACGCGGAAGCAGGTAAAATTTAAACTCATTTATCTCGAAACTTTATTTTTCTGCACGGCGTGAGGCAAAAAAAAAAAAAATACTCGACCGATTCGTCTCAAATTTTACTATGTTATTCAGTACACCAGTGCTTATCGTTGGGATTAAAAAAAACGTTTACGTTGAATACTTCTTACTTTTTACAAACAACAACAAACAACAACAAGTAATGAAGAACGGTTTGTTTTTCGAAACGTAACTTTCAGCATCACAACATTTTGTCGATTTTTTTTTCATTCTAATTCCTGCGATAACTACACTTATACTGATTAACACGTTTTTTTTTTGTTTTGTTTTGAATCAGTGGAAGAGCCAAAACATGACGCTCCACCAAGATTCATTTTTTTTGAAGAGGGCAACTGTAAAACCAATTTTTGTTTAATTAAAATTATTATTTTTTTTTAATATTCTTGTATATTGTTAAAGTAATAAACTATATCTACAAAATTTAAGTACTATTGCTCATTATTTTCATTAAAAAGAAAATGCTAAGAACTCGTCAAATTCAAGGGCGCTAGACCAGAAGGTCCCCTTAAATGATGTGCTATGTGGCATGTTTGTCAGTATGAAGGTCTTTAAATTTCGAAAAAATAAAACACCGAATTCTAGATATATGCGTTATCTGAAAACTGGAATAACACCACTAGCTAGGTTTTGCGACCTCTATATTTTTAATGTATTATTGATCCCGAACTAATGCCTGTTGGTCAAAACTACAGTTTTTTTTTTTTAGAAATAGTTTAGATCTACTATACACATCGAAACAGCTGTTCGATTAAGAAAACTATTAAGAACTTATACCTTTCGCAAGTTGTTCGAAAGGCACAACGGATCCCACTCATTGCATTGGTTGGTATCGTTCAGCACTATAGCCGATTGCATTCACTCATTTATTTATTTGATTTAACACTTTGAGCACTTTGTGATCGATGAATTTTTTCACTTTTAAACACAGCCCCTATTTTTGTTTATCACAATGTTATCAATGTCAATCGAAAAATTGAAAGCAACTAAATCATAAATCTATCAAAAGACACCACGCCGAAGAATGACTTAAAAAACTGTTAACTTGCAACGGGTTGGGTACGATATCCCGCTTTTTATAATCCCGTTTTTTAAAATCCCGACCCTAAAATCCCGACTTTAAAATCCCGCTTTTTATAATCCCGCTTTTTCATAATCCTGCTTCTTATAATCCCGCTTCTTATAATCCCGTTTTAATAATCTCGTTTTGCAAACAGAAGTATTTGTCTTATTTTAAAAAATGGCTTGCAATTAATTGCATGTTAAACAAATTTCGCGCGAAATTTGCACTAACCTTTTATTAATAACTCGTATTATTTGCAACAAACAATAAATGCAATATAATAACAAATATGTATAACAATTCAACGAATATGCAAATAAATTAATAATAAATTCATTTAAAAATAAAACCATAAGGCCCAATACACACGGAGCAACTGAAAACCAATTAAACTGGTTGGCAACTCGAGTTGCAAACCAGTCACGAACTCAGCGGCGACTCGACTCCACACACGAGGAAACTCATTAGCAATCAAAATCTCTAGTTTGTTCAGTGTCGTCCTGGATACCGGGCGTGAAAAACCTCCCCCACCAGCAATAGGCTGGTCTGTTGTTCGCTCATATTCGACAAACTAGAAACTGAAATCAATAGGCAACTCGACAGGCACATCAATAGCCGACTGGTTACAAACTGGTTTTTGTGAATCGCAAACGAATTTGCAACCAGTTGCCTCGTGTGTGGCGTCCCATTTGATTACACAGGTTACGACTCAAAGCAAACTAGTTGCCAACTCGAAACGTTAATCAGTTTTTTTTTCAGTTTCTCCGTGTGTATTGGGCCTATGAAATATAACTCTGAAGTTGTATATTAAATATTAACATACATTGAAATATTAATGGAACAACCAAATTTTTTTTATGTAATTAGTTCAATTGTATATTGTGGGCGATACGACGCATAAAACCTGATTTGGACATATTTTTCATAATTTTCCGTTTATTTTTGCGTTTAAAGGAATTTTTCTTATTTGTTTCCTAGAAAATAGAACAAGCAATATTAAATTTTGAAAGATGAATTTGTTGAAATATAAAATTGGGATACTGAGAAACGGGCAAAGCGGAATTAAACGGGATTTTAAAAAGCGGGATTTTAGGACGCGGTATTTTAAGAAAACGGGATTTTAGAAGACGGTATTTTAAAACTTTTTTTTTTGGGATTTTTAAAAAACGGGATTTTAAAACGCGGGATTCCGATACGCCTTCACTTGCAACTAGAGTTGTGTAAATCATGAAGGAGCCGTTCAAAAGATCGGCTCACCTTGCTGAACTAAATGAGTGGTGAGCCGTTGAACTACTGAACTAAAGAAATCTGAACTACATTGGTGAACTAGTTCTTTTTAGTGAACGAGAGCTACTGAAATACTTCAGTGAAGTGAACTAGTTTGCCCAACTCTACTTGCAACAACTGATTTTTTTGCATTTTTTTTATATTCAGAAATGGAAAAAACACCGGATATTTTGGTTCTGGCATTTTTTCCAAACTGATTTTTTTCTTTACGTTTTTTTTCCAGTTCTGAAAATGGAAAAACCGCCAGAAAACTTTTTGGAAGAAAGCCGGGAATTTCGGAAAGATTGCCAGAAGAATGTGGCAGTTCTTCCTAGATAAAAAAAGGCCGAAGGCCTTTGTATAGAAAATTTTCTGGCGTTTTTTCAAAAACAAAAAAAAAAATTCTGGTGAAAATTCAGGGAGCCGCTAAGGGAAAATAACTTATACGGGGGATCATTTGATGTCGATGTTCGAAACTGACTCTTAATTTCAACTTTTAAAAATGAATGATAAAGTGAGGGTTTTATCAAAACTATAGGGGGGCATTTTAATGATTATTTGCTTTCGGTAACTTTTCAATTTACAAATCTAAAGTATTTCACCCAATTGCAAGTTCTATATATAGATAGGGCTACCTTATCATTTATTTTCCATTAAATTTGTCCTTTTGTTCGTTTTAATGTTGATTCTAATTCGGTGTTTTCGTAAGACTATAAAATTGTTTACCAGAGAAGAAAAGAAGTTAATAGTAGTCCCATCAAAAGAAGTAGGCTCAATCGACTTTAAAACAAGGCATATTTATGCTGCATTTAACCCTTTTGAATGGTCTACTTTTGTATTTACAACACTCAAAGAAATCCGAAGGAAGGCATATACTCGAGAAACATACAACCAAAGAAGGGTCTCCGCGTCCAAGTGTAATTACGAACGATAATCTTTGGTCATTATATTAATTACAATCATTTTGCTACTTCGGTTATTATCATAATACGACGGTACATGCCCACTATCATGAAACAACGCCAATGCTACCACCACCATCCGGGTAATTATTTAATATAAGCGAAGAAACGAAAAAAAAAAGCGCGCTTCCTAATGGGACTCGAGCGCAAAAGAAGTCTAGCCGATGCTCTTTCTATGCTCGTAGCCGTCCCTTAATATGCCCTCCGGCAGCGAATACTTTATATGTAGCGCAGAAATTAGCAAACGAATTTAAATATGTCTGCCTAATTATGAAAGCAAGCAACTGCAGCACACAGTCCTTTTGAGGGCCATCACGTCCCGGTAACACGCTTAGAATCGATCGATGCTGGCCAAAAATTATGCTAATTACCGGTTGCGAGGCTTTTCCAAAAAATCATAATCACGAGTGAAAATCGGCAGAAAATCGCTGCTACCCTTGCGCGCTGCTGCAACTGGTCATTATGCAGGAGCGCAGCAGCAAAGTATCTTTTTGTTGTTGTCTTCTGTGCAGATATAAACATCTTCGAAAATTATCATAATTATGATTTCTCGGGAGAGTCCATGGTGAAGAGATAATATTTGTCGCTCGCCCGAAGGGAGCGAACGCTCCTGCTGTATTCTAATGAAATGCAAGACGATAAAATCCACTCGGATGCAAGTGTATCTGAAGTCATAAAATTCGAGTCATCGGAATAATAATGTGATGACGACAAATAAATATTTGCCCGCACAACACACTCTCTTGTGTCATCTGGGCTGTCTGGGGAGCTGCAACCGCTACCGGGTTCTCCGAAGAGATTACCACCACCAACAACTCTGCGTCCACATTGTACTCGATGGCGGCGACGATACCTCTTTCCTGCTGTTGTTATCTGCCAAATTGGAGTTGTAAATGTTTATGCGCCCCGATATCACGGGATGTAATGTTACGAACATGACTACAAGGAGCTAAATGTGGCAGCGGCGGCGGCGGCAGTGCTGGCAAATGGCAACAGTTGCGGAGCAGGACGAAGCAAACGAAGGAATGAATGGAATCGTTAAAAAACTGGATTGCGTGCTGATAATAACGGGCATTTTCAAGTATTATTATGGCGCACAAAAAGCTAAAACGTTCTTCCGCTGTGCTTTGGAACTGGAGAACAAGAATCCCACCTCACTCCCACCAGTGCCGTCGACACCTGCGGTAGCCGCCGCGTCGTGTAGCAGAGTAGTGAATGGAGGATGTTCCGGGAATCACCAGCCGCCGAATCACAAGTGGCCGTCGGTTGTCGTGGGCAGGTTGGCCAGCAAGTTAATTCATAGTATTTAGGGATGATTAGATACGAGGTGTTAAGAAGTACTTTTTCATTGACGTTGAGCTGATTTTACGGAATGGGCTATCAAGCAGAATTACTGGGCGTAAAGGAGCCTCATAATCGTCAAATAAATTGCCTCCTTCAACGAAAGAGGCGATTTTACCGTCGGTGGTGGCTGTTATGAGTATTCTTGAAGAGATGATCTGGGGTTTAGGTATCGCAATTAAATGATCTAGTGCTTGACTTGCAATAATACTTAATACTTTTTAAATCGTTAGTTGAAGAAGAATGCAAGAGTACTTGATATATGTACATATGTTATGTTTTATAGCATATATATTAGTCGATTGAGAAAGTGCAGAAGGTGAGGATAGAACGTCTCCGTGAAAGATTGGAGAAGTTCATTTTACTCTGAAAGAAATTCGAAAACTTCAGCGAAGTTTTTATTTGCTGTAGTATGTAAATTCCGTAAGAAATAAACTCCTTAATGTTGGTTATAAAATGTATTATGTTTTAGGCCAAACGAGGGACAGGTGTCACAGGTGGTAGCCGTAGGGTATTCGAAAGCTTAATCCACAGAAAAGTAAGTGTACTTATCGAATGGAACTAGAAGCATCTTATGGGCACCGTGGTGCTTTAGACTATACGCATGCTGCTCCGAGTTCAATACCAACAAACACCTAAAAGTTTTTTCACTGTGCCATCCCTTTCGAATGTCTGACAAGCAAGAATAAAGAAGAAGATAAATACCGTTGTGAACATATTACTGCAACACCCAATGAAAGAAGTTATTTGTCGATCTAATTGAACAAAAGAATCTTATCTACACACATAACTCACAGAGGCGGACTTATGTTGGATTGCGCTCTAGGCCCCGTAGGATTTAGCGCTTTGCTTGTTTTGGATGGTATGTATGTAATAAAGGAAAATATGATGATCATCTGGGGTGCTGTAGAGGTGTCCGCTAACACTGCGACCAAAGTAGGTCTATTACGCCCTCCTTTATATCTAGGAATCGTACAAAATTTTAAGAAATTTGATAATCCCTTTGACTGAAATACTTTTGTTGTCTTCTTCCTTTAATATGTATTTATATAGTGTGGCTTTTCTTTTTGCTAGAGAAGGGCACTCTGACATCAGGTGTTTATTAGTTTTTTTTAATTTGTTGATAAAATCTGCAGGTGTCTGCGTTGCTGGTTTTCATTTTGCAGAGGTCGCTGTCCAATGAATGTCAAATCAGTCCTGCGCAAAGAAGTTTTTGTTCTTTTGTTGTTATGATGTTGTTCCAGTAACTATTTAGTTGATTTGTTGTGATGACTTTATTAGTGTTTCTTGTGAAGCTGCAGTGGGGGCCTGGTCAAATAAATGGATTGTTGGCTCCTTTTTTGGCAAAGATATCAGCCTCATGCGCTTCATGTCGTGGCACCCATGTGAGTAAAACATCTCTTACAATTATTTATACAAAAACATGGAAAGGAGACTCCAAAATTTGTCCATGCAGTAACCGGAAATAAAGAGAAACCAATTGATTTGACTTTTCAGTCATCGTTCAAACTTTGGCGTCTAAGTCTACATCCATCGCTGATAGCATCTGCCGGAAATAGAAATGTGCCCGTTTTCTAGCGGACTGTATCCAGTTTTGCATACCGAATTAGTTGAGGTCCTTGTACCATTTGTGCGTGGTACTGACTGAAAATCGTTTGTTTTATTTTTACCTTGTTTCTCTACATAGCCAAGATGTCAAGACGTTAACCCAACGCTCCGATAAACAAGATTTGAATGTATACTTAATATTCGATACATCTAAACTGGTAGGAACAAGCGGACATAACATGCTTTACAACCACATAAACAAACAAAAAACTAGGACTAAACGTCAATGATCTCTGTAGATGATGTGTGGACAAGGAAGTCCATGAAGACACACCTCTGTCAGTGTCCATGTCCCTACCACAGACATAGAACTCTACGCAGTAGGCATATATTTATCTTATCTAGGATATTGAAGAAATTTCCCGAATCCCGGTAAAAGACAACTACAGCCTTATTCAAACTTCACATAGGTTTAATAAATCAGTTATCTAAACGAATAAGGATACGACATTTATGGGCAGCACAATGATCTGTATTGATCTAAGTATGATGATAGATAGCACAGGCACCTTGCACCTATTCCTCACCACCAACCTACTAACCTAGCCTAACCTACGATTTAGTGTATAAAATATTCTCTCATACTATTTTTATGCCGGAAGTTGATTGTCTAATAAGAAGAAATAGACGAAATCGGTCAACGACATTGCTTTCCAGATCTAGCTGAACTCACCAGAAAACCAGTATATCAAAGATTTTAGGTTCACTTAAAAATGATTACGCAAATCGAGTGCAGACGATAAGCACGGCAAAATCTATAAAGCTTCTGATATTCTATAAATTTAAATTTAATATATTGTGCCACACTCCAAAACTGCACTAACTAATTGCGAATACAGTTTTTTTTAACTTAAGCGTTGCAACAATACCCTTTGCCGAAATTAAAGTTTACAACATATACATATGTATGTACGATTTATGGTTTGTTGCTCAGTGGTCAGAAAAAAAAACAAAATTAAGTTAAATTCTAAGAAAAGCATCATATTTTTATTTATATCATATTAAGATAAATAGATAAATAGTCAACTAAATTTGACCGCCTTTAGCACCCATAAGCTCTTTTATTCTATTTGGTATGGAAAGGATCAAGGAATCCTCTTTTTTTTAATTTTTCATCGTGAGGCCACACTTCAATAATAGCTGAAATCAGCTTGTTTTTTGTGGAACGATCTCGTTCCCTGAGCTTCGTTTTTATAAAAGCCCAAAGATTTTCGATTGGATTGAGGTCTAGGGAGTTGCCCGGCCATTCCAGCACATTAAAATTTTTTTCCGCAAATATTTTATTTATTAGGTATTTTCTTTTTTTTTTCGAATTGTAACATGGAGCAAGATCTTGTTGAAAAACTGCATTTCCAGACGGGAATTGTCTTTGTATGGTTAGCAAGAGCATATGGCTCAAGGCGGCTGTGTATTTGGTGCTGTTCATCATTCCTTCTATTGGCTTCAATCTTTCAGGACCCGCGGAGTTGAAACAACCCCAAAATATTACTTCTGGTGGGTGCTTTAGGGTTTGCGGCCTACTTCCAGACGTCTTCGAACATTTGATGAATCCAACACCACACCAGCTGATGCCAAGTCCCTTCGAAGCTCACCGCTCGTCTCCCAATTCTAATTACGCTATTTCGAATTCAAACCTTACCGTCATGATACGTGAATTAGCGTTTTCGCCCGCAGTGTCCTGTCTGGCCCGTTGCAGTTGATCCTGAAGCCTTGTGCAGCGCTATGGTCCTTGCGAAGCTTGATTTTGAAACTTCAACATCTGAAGATATCTCCCTTATACGCTTGCCAGCATGGAAAGCAATGATATAAGCCCTCTTCTCCATAGAGATATTCATTCTCAAATTTAAATGAATCTAATTGAACAAATCTAATAAAAAACCCAATAAGGCCTAACTTTTATAAAATAAATCCAAAATTCAACCTATCTTCATAGTTTAGGACTTAGCGACTAGAGTGAATGGATGCTTAATATTAAATTATTTAAAGCTGTAGTACAGTATGTGGTCGCCGTGGCTGTGGTGGTTAGCGGGTTGGACTACTACGCATGCTGCCCGGGTTCAATCCCAGCAAAAACATCAAAAGTTTTTTTCACCTCTTTCGAATGTCTGACAAGCAATCAAAGAGTATCATTTGTCACGATTGAGCTTCTCAACTCGCCGTTCGGAGTCGGCAAAAAACTGTAGGTCCCTTCCATTTCGTGATAAAAATAACACGCACACACAAATGGTTGCGAGAAGCTAGGCTTGGTTGTGTATAGGACTGCTAAAGCCGTATATTTAATTATTATTTTTTAAAACTGTACCTAGTATTAATCCAAAAGACGCATTGTTTTACAATGCTTTATTGATGTTTAAATAAATAAATTTGAAACTTGAACATATGTAAACTAAAGCTCATGACCTCTCTTGAAGCACGTATACGGAATAAGGTTTCCACCCTAATACCTTATCGTTCCTATTACCATTTGCGATAAACATTTATACTTCATTTTGCTATTTCTATGGAACTGAAACAGATCACATCTAAATAGTTTACATTTGACACTTCCCACAGTACTCGTTCACACACGGACTTCATCCTAATGCATTTTAATTAACGTAGGACTACGATCCTTTGTCTCTTTTCATGATGTTCTATTCTTATAGCGATTTTCCCACAAAGATTTAATTATCATCTATGTACGTACTCGAACCGACATTATCTACTAATATGAATGATTTACGATCTTTGCGCGAAATTTCACCTGAACAATCGCAGAACTTCACTCGAATGTGCATCGGAAGCGCATCCATAACAAGAAAACGTTACAAAAAAAAAACAGAAAACAAAATCAGCAAACATCAGAAAAACCAAGCTGTACAGAGGAATGCATGAAATGTCATCGTGAATTCCCATCATGCATCGTGATTCCAATAATTTCCATCAGCGCAATTCATCTGCGAACTTGTCAAAAGTTTTGATGGAAGCGATGCCAATCTACGCCGATCGATGGGCACTGGCTTGGCTGGCTATACCGCGATCTTGCTGCCCTCGCGCCCAGCTCTCAATGACAATTATGCGCAAGACTCGGAAATTGTGAGCATATCAGCGCAGTTTTTGCGACTCTGTGAAGGGATAACACACACAACGTGCACTATACACTGATCTTATAGATCCCTTTCCCTTATATGACAGATTCTTGTCCCGCTTTTTTGTTTATGTTGTTGTTGTTGAGGTTTTTTTCTTTCATTTCGATCACTGCCCATGGTTGATATCTTTCTGATTGCTTACTCGTTCGGGTTAACCGGGCAAAAAAGGAGAGTTAAAAGAAAAAATCAGACTGGAACTGGCCAATTCCAATTCCGCATAGGAAATTTGTTTCACTCGGAACGGTTATGGGAGTGCGATAAGATAAGCCCTATATGGTCTGCCGCAGCGTACGCGACTGGATTACTAAACGGAGCCGACCAGTGAGTGCGCCTTTAATTAATTAATAATTCATAATAAGTACATGCAGCTCTGTCCGGACGGGATAACATGCTACTCATCCTAGTTGCTAGCTAAATCCAGATCGACTGAGATTCTGGGTACAGAAAAACTAAACACGGGGTTATCTTCATGGAGAGAGATATCGCACAATCGACGACGGCTCTGCCAGCCAATCTCTAGCCGAGTACAACACTGACTGGCCACGTATCCAGTGTGACATTCTGAATACCGATCCGATCCTCAGATGATGAAGATCATCGTCATCACGATGATGATTGCACATGGAGCGCCGGCAGTGTTGTGGGGCTGATCCAATCTAATTGTGCATCTCTTCCTCTTGTGTGCCTTCAGCTGATTTTTTTTTTGTCCACTCAGAAGCAGTTGAACGCTGCTTCTATGTTTGGACTGGAGCTGTCACTTTACGGTTATGAATTTTATGATTTATGTCCGACCGAATGAATTTTATTGCTCCGTGGTACGGGTTTTATTTTTGTTTTATCCCCAAAATCCTGCAATCGGACGGCACACTAACAAAGCTAAAGGCTTATTGCCAGACTCACTCGGGAATCGGTCGTTGTTTTGACATTCGGGTGACTCTTTTTGTCACGTTAGATGTTTTTTTTTTCTGGCCCTGGATAAGTAATTTATGCTAAAAATTCATAAATCAATAAGGAATCTGCAGGATCTGCAGGATGGCAAAAATGTGAGGACCGTTTTTGTTGCGTGTGAAATTTCGTCGATCGGTCATTACTGCGCGCAGCGGCTCTCTGACACTTTTTAATATTTATAGATTCGCAATGAATCGAAATGAATTTATTATCCGCTAATGAGGTTTTTATTGTTATTGGCCATGGGGAGAGGCAGCAGCATTCCCTTCCCGTGATGGGTATCGCAATATGTTCGTTGTTCTTTGTTTGGATTTTGTAAACACCAGCTTCAGCAGCAACTGCGAGACGGTCTGTGGCTTGCACAAAGGTGTGCTGTGTGGATAATAATTTATGGGAGTTATGAGGTTGTTTGGCAAACTATTAAACCGAAAGTGAATCTAATCAGATGACATGCATAGATAAGGCTGCGCAATATGAGGAACGCCCCCATGAGAAGCAAATTTTTTTTCGGGTGACTATCTGAAAGGCGCAACTTTTGATCACGATTTGTGTCTACGAGTCACTGTTGCTAGATTGTTAGTGCTTTTGATATCGAGTCTGTGGATTAATTTTTGGCGATCGATTCGCTATGATAAGTTAATTGAAATTCAAATGAACTCGAGAATGATGAGGTTAAGGAAAGTGTTGTCAGAATTTGAGGTGATACTTGAGATACAAAGATTCGCTAAATGATGTCATCTTGATCATCAAAATTTAAATATTTGTTTACATTAGTGTAGCTTTCATGGATAGACAGCAGAAACTGACACGACGCTGACCCTGATATAGATATTTTTATTGTTCCTATACATACCAGCCGTAACCCGGTGCGCTTCGCTCCACCTATCTTTTCAAAATTTGCCCGCGCACATATGTAGTTATTCGAGTATGATAGAAAGTACACAGTAGGAAGCAATCAGTGCTGTTCTATTTTTCAACTTCATTTTCCATTCTGTCTGCCTATCGATCTATCTATCTATCTATCTATCTATCTATCTATCTATCTGTCTGTCTGTCTGTCTGTCTGTCTGTCTGTCTGTATGTCTGTCTGTCTATCTGTCTGTCTGTCTGTCTTTCTGCCTGCTTGTCTGTCTGTCTATTTATCTGTCTGTCTGTCTGTCTGTCTGTCTGTCTTTCTGCCTGTTTGTCTGTCTGTCTATTTATCTATTTATCTGTCTGTCTGTCTGTCTGTCTATCTATCTGTCTGTCTGTCTGTCTGTCTGTCTGTCTATATTAATTGGTCAAAAGGATATTTTGACGTTCGGCTACCTATATACCGTGAAGAAGTCATTAGCCAAACATTGTTCCCAAATGTGGTAGTTCTTGGAGAATGGGGAATATATGGATGACTTAAGAATGTGTATCGGTTTAATAAACTCTCATAAGAATTTGGTGAGAGATTTGATTCATAGGTGTAAATATCAAGGCCAATACATATAAGTTAATTGTTCAGCATGAATTTAGATGTTGAGGGTATACTCGTAGATCATTACTTTTTCTGGGTTGCTAACACAGCTGGATGTTCTTTGTGAATTTCAATATGCAGTCCAGAATTTGTTCCAATATTCTCGAAAACCCGTTTGATAACATTTCTTGTTATCAGCGAAAAGATATAGATATTTTTATTGTTCCTATACATACCAGCCGTAACCCGGTGCGCTTCGCTCCACCTATCTTTTCAAAATTTGCCCGCGCACATATGTAGTTATTCGAGTATGATAGAAAGTACACAGTAGGAAGCAATCAGTGCTGTTCTATTTTTCAACTTCATTTTCCATTCTGTCTGCCTATCGATCTATCTATCTATCTATCTATCTATCTATCTATCTATCTGTCTGTCTGTCTGTCTGTCTGTCTGTCTGTCTGTATGTCTGTCTGTCTATCTGTCTGTCTGTCTGTCTTTCTGCCTGCTTGTCTGTCTGTCTATTTATCTGTCTGTCTGTCTGTCTGTCTGTCTGTCTTTCTGCCTGTTTGTCTGTCTGTCTATTTATCTATTTATCTGTCTGTCTGTCTGTCTGTCTATCTATCTGTCTGTCTGTCTGTCTGTCTGTCTGTCTATATTAATTGGTCAAAAGGATATTTTGACGTTCGGCTACCTATATACCGTGAAGAAGTCATTAGCCAAACATTGTTCCCAAATGTGGTAGTTCTTGGAGAATGGGGAATATATGGATGACTTAAGAATGTGTATCGGTTTAATAAACTCTCATAAGAATTTGGTGAGAGATTTGATTCATAGGTGTAAATATCAAGGCCAATACATATAAGTTAATTGTTCAGCATGAATTTAGATGTTGAGGGTATACTCGTAGATCATTACTTTTTCTGGGTTGCTAACACAGCTGGATGTTCTTTGTGAATTTCAATATGCAGTCCAGAATTTGTTCCAATATTCTCGAAAACCCGTTTGATAACATTTCTTGTTATCAGCGAAAAGATTAACATATTGTACGTACATCCAATAGAACAGCTTGTGTCATTGCAAGTAAACAAAAGAAATAAAAATAGTAATTTTGAAAATAACCGCGAAGTGCTGGCTTCAGTTCTTGTGTCAACTAAACCTAAGCATGAATGCAAAATGCAGTGCAAAGTGGTTGCGGATATAATGAATTTCTATGATCGTTTCGAAAAGGACACGCATGGGTTTTCAGTCAAACTATCAGCTACGGCGGGGCGGCGATATTTTAAGCTGACATTTCCCGACGAACACGAGTTAGAGTCTTCACATCAGTAACCTGCAAGGGACGTTCAAATGTTATCCATCAAATTCACTATAGCTATGCGAAAAGGCGCTTGATAATGACCAAAAACAGTTAGAACTTTACGAAATGTTTTTTCTAATTCATCTCTGCGGTACCTATGCGTAAACCGTTTACATGAAGGCTATACTTATATTTATAAGGGCAGCAAGTATTACATTAGTATATAAACGATTATTTTAGTACTCGATCGAACAAAAATGTATCTTGGAAACTATGAACCTTCACTTTTTTTTATCGGATCTGTACATTGTTTCTGAATTTGTCAGGATAGCAGTTGATTCCGAAAACAATGGTTAGTGATAATGTTAATTCGTAATCTAAATGTAAGACATTCTTTCAGGTAACACCACGTCATGCTGATGGCTGATATTAGATATTTTAACTACCTAAAGGAAGATACTTGGGAACAGATAAGATAAAGCGTAAACATTTTAGACCGTTATTTTGTGAGTCTATATCGAGATAAGCTAAGACAGTTGGTGAGAGTTGAGAAGCAAATCACTTGAGATTATACCGCAAATGATTTGGAAACATTTTGACATATGAAAAAGTTGGGTTCTGCTCTAAAACCGCTGTCCTAAGCCCATTTCAAAAGAACTACTTTTCTATCTGTCTATTACCTAGATATGTAAACAGTCTTAAAAGAATGTAAGCATTAAAAAAAAACTGTCGGAGTTAGGTTCACCTTAGTGCGTTTGGTTTTGTTTCTAAAAAATAGCGTAAAAGAGCGTAGCATTGTATGGGTATTCAAAACCCCTTTTAAGGGATTTTCTTAAAAATCCGTAAAGGCTATGTAGCGTCTGTGGACATGAAGCTCATGAAGATGACAGAATTCTTTCTTTAAGATGAATGCTGATATTTTAAATGGTTGTAATAAATAATAAATAATTTGCATGTTTTCTACAACCTACTCCTTGATAAAAAAAAAAAACCTTTTTTATATCCACAAGCAAATGGGTCTTTGCGATTTTTAATAATACTTCAAGTATAGTACAGTTAGTCAACAATCCGTCTCGGTAGTAATTTCAAATTGATAAGATCAATAACACACATGTGCTCGTACTTGACTGAACAATTATCATAATTAAATAGTTAATTCACTGTATTCTTTCTTCAATTAGGTTTATCCAGATTGCAGATAAGATAACACAGAACAGAGAATGATATTTTTGACTTTAATATTCGTGGAATCCGAGCTACGGCCATGTTAACAAAGATATGTATCGACAATATATAAAAAAGGAAAATTTATCGTGAATCGTATTAATGGAAACATGTATAGGTACATATAAGTAACGTATGTCCATATCCATACAGAACTTATTTCCAGTTGATTCAGAAAACTGTAATCATATAGCAAATATCTGTTTTTTTTTTATTTATTTATTTGTTAGGAAAAATTTACTTTAAATAAGAAATACTAAAAATATCAAAATGGTTATGTTGTGTAACTCCATTTTCGTATAAATATTAAATATGTTTGAAAAAAAAATTATGCCTTATTTGATTTTAATGACACATCTCTCCAACACTAAAAAAATAATCAGAATTAATAATCATTTAAGTTAATTAGCTAATTTATTTAATAAAGATAACGCCCACTTGTATTTCAAGTGTAATCCAAATTAATAAATAAAATCGGATTCTGACAGAAATACCTATCTAGACAATAAGTCGACTTTAGAACACGGGAACTGACCTTAGGAAGTAGATTTAAATTTTTAACTTCACCAATATTGAGATATCATTTTATAACATTTTATAACTTTATAACATGTAGAAACTCTGTGCTCTGAGTGGCTACTGTTATTTATGAGTGGTTTCATCTTTAAGATATTTAGGCAAACAAATTAGTCAAAATTAGCCCCGACAAGTATCGGATTACCAAATAGGCATCAGTATCATCTACCAAACCATTGGCTTTCTGAATAACATAAATAGTCCATTATAGCTAGGCAAAGTGTTACCACTTTCTTTGAGGGGAAGTGTTGACATTCGATATCTTTTTTTCTTCTATCATCACCGATGAAGTTTGAAAGTTTTAAATTGGGACTTTAAATTGGATCCCAAGTGATATTTTATCCAAGCCAGCTCTAGAGCTCATATTTCAAAGACCTGGAAGGAGTATCTAAGGTCGAACTTTATTGATTTGTATGGCTTTTTGAAGCGAATTATTAACGTTGCAATATTGTTGTGTAAGTATACCTACCGACGGAACTTTAGAGATTTCTGTGATTTTGCGAAGGTCTTACCGTGGAATCCTTATCATTTCTAAAGGAACTTGCTTAAGTCAATTCGTAATTTGTGATTTCTTTTATCTTCCCATCAATTTATTGTAACAATTTAGTTAAGAACATATTTTCCAGACAAAGAGCCTAAATAAGCCCATGGCAAATATTGAACTACTTTTATATTTACAAGCGAAAGCAACTTGAATTCAGGGGAAAAGATAAATATTTTCAATATTGTTCAACAAAGAACAACGCCAGGAGGGACAGGCTTTCCAATAAGAGGTTTCATTTTGAAATTGTCAAGTTTCAGTACAAGCTAGAAAAGTGGCGGAAAGCCCAGGTTTGTGGATTCTAGGTCGATCTCAGAAATCGGGCATGTCACAAAAAATGCATTACCGAATTTTGAATAAAGAATTGGATAGTAAAGCCAGTTAATAGTAAAGCCACTTAAGCCTACCGACCATCAGCAACTTTTGCCAATTGGGTGTTGAAAATGCATGAAATTGATCAAGAATTTCATCGATGGGGTACATTTCCCTCTTCAAGATGGCTCAGAAAATCCAAGAATGATTGTCGGTAAGCCTCTCTATCTGGCAACATTGAGCCTTAGTTCTTCGACAATAAAGCGGGTGTCGTCTGTTACCGTGAATGGATTGCGGTTTTGAACCATGATCAATGACTTGAAGGTAGTGTTGTGGGTGATATTTATGTATATCCAACAAAAGCGGGCTTCGTGCCACACAAGTTGCGAAACCAATGCTCTTTTGTTTGAAAAGTTTCCCGCCCGAGTCATTTCTCGAAATGGTCATCGAATTGGGCCGCCGAGATCCATGAGAGCCATGTGAAAGATAAGTTTTACGACCCCCAGTCAATTGAAGCACTGAAATCCAACAGCCGTGCCATTACCGATGGAATATTGTATGAAGAGACCCTGGATACAAAACAGAGGTTTTAGGGGTCATTTGACTGATATTGCTTTTCATTATTATTAATGGCAAATTTTTTTCTATTGATTAAAATAAAAATCAAATCTTATTTCATAAGAAAACGTGTTTTCTTGATGAATCAAAATTAAACCTCTTATTGGAAAACCTACTACATGGTTGGAGAGTATACGGCTAAATACTTATTTTGATTTAAGTGCGCTTGGAAACGTATCAGCACCAGGAGCCACTCAAACTTTACCTTATCGCTTCGAATTACGTCGCTATTTCTAAGTAATATGACGTCATTTCATAAGACTTTATAGGCCAGCAAGTGATGAGAATTTACACGTTTAAATTCTAAATGGTTCTTTACCCCGCGCCGCGCCGCGCCGGCCGAACAGTGGCCTATTTTGGTAATCTAAGGGAGCGAAATACTAATAAACATACATATTATAGCAAACATCATCATAGGTATAGGGTAACTTCGGGCATTATGGCGCACCTTGTTAATACCACATTTCCGGTTTACTTATCGAAAATAAAACGATGGGAAAACTTGAGTCTTCCTTGTTAGAGTGCCACGTTAAGTTGTAAAGCTGTTGCGATTTTTTTTACAAGAGAAAAAAGGAATAAACAAAAAAATATCCATATTGCCCAAGAGGATGCGCCATATTGCCCTATGCATAGGGCATTATGGTTTTTTGTAAAACATTCTTAACTTTTTCTTTGTTTAAATCGTTGAATTATTATAATTGTTTAACGTAGTTTTGTTATGATTTTCTTATATTTTCTGATTATTTTTGTTTTTTGACAAAAAAGCTTTTCATGTTGAAATTACTTGAGAAACGAAAAAAGTGCGCCATAATGCTCGAAGTTACCCTATATTATTTCTGTAGTATAGGTACCATTTGCGGCTTTCACACTTAACCAACCTTAACAAATGAGGTGTCAAAAGAAAGAGATTTTCCTGGAGCACTGACGAATTGCGCTTTCACTTTATAAATTTTAACAAATTAAAAAAATCTATCAAAACAAATATTCTAACCAAAATGAACTCCCAAAAGAATAAACACTTCCCGTATGATTTCCATGGGATTTCCATGAGTTGACATTTTGACAGATGGAAATCATATTTGAAGTTTGGATGTTGGATGGGAAGTTTGGATTTTCTCTTGCGAGAGTTCTCGCACGGACACACTAGTATTATAATTATGTATGTATATATAATTTAGTTTTATATTCTTTATTAAGGTTTTATTTATTTATTTATTTATTTATGAAGATAAATTCCAGTGAATACTCATATCTAAAACTGTCAATACTTAAATCTAAACAGTAAGGTACAGAAACTTGACGGTAAGTAGTGAGGTTATTATGTTTAGCCATTTTCTTAGTCGGGCTTAAAAATTAACAATATAACGTTACGTTTAAGACTATAAAGATAAAGGAAATGGTTAATGAGAGTGGTAACTGAGTTAAAAGGGAGTAGAGAGCCTATAAAGAGCGTTTCGGAGAGTCGATACAAATTAATGGAGTTAGGCATACTGTTAGACCTTATGCAGCATTCTAGATATTGGTTCTTGGAAACCGTAATTGGTGCGATGACAGACGATATAAAAGAGGGAAACAGATCTGACATAACGTGGATCGGTGTTTAAGGAGTTAATTTCAAGCAGGTCAGGACGTTCGATGCTACCGATGCAAACAAACGGCGTTTTTCGAGAGACTGTAAGTTGATCAGTTTCAAGCGATCAATGTAGGGGGAAGGAAGGAAGACTGCGTAGCAAAAAATGAATGAGCGCTGAACGGCTTCGTTTCGCCATAGACCATACTTGATTAGCAAATTCAATCAGAGCCCCTACGAAGGTGAGTAGGATTTTGTGACATATGCGTTCGAGAACTTCTTAGACTTACCCTTCATAAAACTAAGCACAGCGTTGGCTCTGTTAGTAATGGTTTCGATATAGGAACGGAACTTGAGCTCACTATCGCAGTTAACACCCAAAGTTATACGTACTTCTATATAATTCATAAATAGACAGTCTAGCTCGATGGTTTTTTTTTTTTTTGGAACTTGTTGAAGGGTTTTGCCAAAAAAATTACATAAAGAATTGTATGCCACTTAAACTTTAAGGAAATTTTGAGGCCTGTCCGAAAATTATTAGAAAGGAAATTGCTAAGAATAGGGATTCCAGGTAACAACAGTAACCTGGAAGCAGTCTTTAGGAGGCCGACTTATAACATCGACCAGCAATCTCCGAACAAGATTTTGGAAGCTCTGTGTTCAATAAGACGCTTAATTACAGTCAACGTTATATTAAGGCTTTTAGTCTAGACTCTAGAGTTTAGGCGGACGTTTGGTGGCTTTCCTCCGAGCAGATGGACTGGCAGTAGGAGAGTTATCTCGTTTGTCGAGCGCGAAACCCTCACAAGAAAGCCTTATCACCGTGATCATTCATTCAGGACATTGGATACGATTATACATATCAAAGCTGCTGCCATACAACCCAATCCAAGCGTATCGACCTTAACTGCTCAAATGGGAGTAAGCAAACAATCGCTTAGTATAATAATATATTTCTTTCGCTAGCCACCGCTGGTAAAAGGAACTTTCCGACAAACTTTAATTATATTACCTATTTTTTTGTATTTTCTAGAAGTTAATAAAATATGTTTGGATATAATTTATCTCGTTTAAATTTTGCATTTTTCACACGGGGGCTATAAACAAAATTTAGTTCTTATAACACTTTTAATTAGCAAATATAAAAATGTGGCGAACAGATAGGACAAAATCAATTCGATACTTTATATTATGCATAGGTACACACAATACATACATAAATATGTATATATGTATTCATATTTTTTAATTTGAGTATCATATGCATATATGCATTTTGCATTGTTAGATACCCATTCAAATATAAATTAGAGGCAATAATATTTTGTGACTATCACGTAAAATAACAAGTATATTCGCTATGTCTAATCAACTCCTGGGTAGTTAAAGTTTTATGAGTTACTAAAATATTAATATCATGTTATGGTCAAAAGGGGTTATAGTAATAACAATTGCAATTAATGTCTACCGCCAGAGGTGCAGTAAAACAAATGAAATTGTATGTGACATGTGACATAGTTTCTGATTTTTAATTGAAATAAAATATGATAGAAATATATTTAAATGTATAGGTACCTAGATTCTTATAGACAAATTACTCAATTGTTGGATTTAATCACCTAAAATGCTCCACTTTTGTCCAATTTAATTAATTTATGGGACTTTGCATTGCCTTATTCCATCCCTTAAACTGCATGGTGGGGTAGAATCCAAACATCCCAGGATTTATAGTACAATCTTTCGACTTTATGTTCCTCACACCTGTTCAAATGCGCTTTTTATCTGTTTATGTAACTTTTTTCACAAGAGGCTACGTAGACCATTTTAAAAAACATCAAATTCGAAAAAGTCAATGTGTACTTTCGGAATTATTCAAAGTTGAATACGTTAGGGTGGGTTCCACCCCCATCGGCACTCTGAGGTTCGTGGCGGAGGTAAACAGTCTAACGGTTAATTCAGTACTCAAAAGTGGATGAACGAAATACAATTAGAAATGGAGAAATGAAAGTACAGGGTACAGGGTATTTTTAATTTTTTTTTTTTTTTTGAGATTTAACGGACTGGACCGTCATTCAAGTTTGATTTGTTTACTTACACAGGAGGAGATTTTTTAACAAGCTTTTCATATAGTCTGTTTTTGTGGGATATTAAAACAATGGAAATCTTAGAATCTTAGAAACAATGGAATGTCTTAGAATCAAAAAAAAAAAAAAAAACGATATTGAGAAATAAGGAAACACCTGCCCATCGAGTTAAACAAAATGTAGAAGCAAGTGTAATAGTGGAACTGAATGAGAGCGCGACTACGTTGCATTCTTGCAGTACATGCAACCTACCTACACCGTATACACACATTTGAAATTTAATTTTATTTTAAGAATATCACAGCTATGTATGTTAGAGAGATAACAGAAAAGAAAGTTATATATATGTACATATTATGTAGTTACATTACATACTTGTTTTAATACTCATCACGCAATGTACTAGAGCTGGAATTAAATTACAATGTAGGTATGTACATACTTATGTATCTGTGGCGAAAATCCATCACAGCACAAGTTGACTGACAAGGTATTAATATTTTATTCTAATATTATTTTTGCTTTATTATGTTTCTCACCAATTTATGAAAAGAGAAATAGCAAAACATGAGTGATTCGAAATTGTTTACATAATTTGTAACAACTTAACAATAGCTCTAGAATGACTTATGCTGTTATGCCTTTTTGCCACAGAATAAATTATGATTTCGAGTTATTGGAATTTTATCTATTTAACACAAAATTTCAATTTGTAAACCACCTTGTTCCCTGAATAGTGGGGCGTTTTCGTTTTGAATTAGTTTTTTTTACTTATTTTGATACAACTGTCCTTGATATTTGCACCGAATTTTAGCATTATAACATATATGACATTTGTGAAAGGTATACTTTTTTTTAAGTATTCTTTGAATTCGGTTATTTTTCTGTGTACTGTAAACAACCTATTTGCGCTCCACAGAATCGAAAATGCGTTCCGCACACTAGCCACCGCCAAAATTATCTTATATATACAGTCAAACTTCTTTATAACGAACCTCCAAGGGACCAATAAGTTTGTTCGTTATAAAGAAGTTTAAGACATATTTTGCTATAGAGGAACTTTTTAGTTCTGGCAACAAATTTCGTTATAAGTTAGTTCGTATTAAAGAAGTTTAACTGTAATTGTATACAACATAAGTAGAAAATAAATACCATATGTTTAAATGAGATAATTTCTGATCTTCCGCTCTCATCCAAATTTACACTCCACAAAAGAAACCGTTGCATCGATTTGCTAAACCTTCATACAATAAAGTACATAGTGTGCACAAGTATGCTGTCAAGTATTTGGTCCTAAGAGGTATATTAAAGGCTAAGTTAAAGAGAAGATACCACGGTGAATTCTTCTATAGCCCTGTACTACTTACGATAGGAATGGATTCTTAAGTGCTAAAAAGAAAGATGCAAGCCTACAAACCAAGTCAAGATTAAACCTACAAAACTAAGAACATATCCCAAAATGCAGTTATTAGATATGCACTAGTTTATATTCACCGTAGCGCAAGTGGTTAGTGCGTCGGACTACTGAGCCAGCGGTCTTGGGTTCGAATCCCGCCGCAAACACCTAAAAGTTTTTCACGGTGCCCACCTCTTTCGATTGTCTGACAAGCATCAAAGAGTATCATTTGTCACGATTGAGCTTCTCAACTCGCCGTTCGGAGTCGGCAAAAAACTGTAGGTCCCTTCCATTCGTGCAAAAATATAACACGCACACACAAATGGTTGCGAGAAGCAGGCCCAGGTTCACCTCGAGCTGTAGCGCCAACTAAGTAAGTAAGTTTATATTCTGCTGGACGAATGGCAGAACTTCATAGGAAGTTAAAATCGGCAATAGAATTCGGAGGGTATTCATTTTGTTCATATACATAAAAATGGAAACATACAAGTAATTCGTTTTTGTAGGGTTGACCGGGGACAATAGTAACACTTTGACTTTCAGCTCGCTCATACAGTCTTTATGCTATAATATTTATCAAAGAGTAATTTGCACCAAAAGATTGCTTGTTTTCTTCCCAGTATTATAACTTGATTTTAATCTACAAAGAATGATAGAAAAAAAGATTTATGGACTTTTAATTAGATGGTACAATTGTTACAAGAGTCCTCGTACCCGGGACAGTAACAGTGTGACATAGGTAAAAATTAAGACACGTTATGTTGTACTCAAACTTTTAATTGTTTTTTTTTTAAAAATTCACTTTGATTAATGACAACAATGAATACATAGATAAATAAATGATTTAATTCGGTAAAAAAAAAAACCTACCAAAAAACCCTCCAAAAAGAGTGCCTTATTCAACTCACAATTGTGACAGATAGCTGTATAAAATATTTTGTTTAGTACACTGTTCATGTGAGCAGTGTTTACATTCAATCAATGACTGCACCCTCTTTAAATTTAATTCTTGTAGCCTCTTTCTCAGGAGTATTGGTATAGATGTTACAGTTAAAACGTGTTACAATTATCCTCAAACGGGAATGTTACAACTGTCCTCGTGTGCCTTTTATACATAAAATACGTCTTATCCACTTCATCACAAATGCCCGGAGTCAAAGCAGTATACAAAAAGATAGACTGATAAACACTGATCATAATATAAAAAATAAGCTTTATAAATTTTGAAGTAAAAAAAAAGTTTTTCGAAAATTTTCACCAACGAAATAATTTACTTTAGAGGGTAAAAAACTCTCTTTTCCTCTAATGATGTCAACTTTGTACTGAAGCCGGAGAGAAACTCGCAAATAAATGACGATAGGCAGACGCGTTGTCTGTGTGTGCCTGTTAGAGACGATTTGCAGTTACAGTTTGGGAAATATCGCGAGTGTTACAACTGTACACTGTTACTCTTGTCCCCGGTCTACCCTAATCATAAAAAAATGATTTGCAGTTATAAAAGAAAAACTAAAAATTCAATATATTTAGCATCCATTTAGGATTATGTACCTTTTGTTGGCTCCCAAAAATATAGGTAATATATACATGTGCACATATGTATACTTTGTTTGTATTTTTGATCAAATGATTCCAATTCTTAAAAAGAAATGGGGAAACTGTCTTCGCAATTTGAATTGGATTAGGATAGGTACTCGCAAATAGTTGATTTTACCCGAGGGAATACTTTTGGTGCATTTAAGTCAAAACTATACTCTAGAAAAAGGTCAACAAGCCGTCTCAAAATCATTAAATCAATTTGAAAACATAGCGCGGTATTCAAAATTTTAAATTATTAATTATTATTATTCAAAGTGGGCACCGTAGCGCAAGTGGTTAGTGCGTCGGACTACTGAGCCAGCGGTCTTGGGTTCGAATCCCGCCGCAAACACCTAAACATTTTTCACAGTGCCCACCTCTTTCGAATGTCTGACAAGCATCAAAGAGTATCATTTGTCTCGATTGAGCTTCTCAACTCGCCGTTCGGAGTCGGCAAAAAAAAAAACTGTAGGTCCCTTCCATTCGTGCAAAAATACAACACGCACACACAAATGGTTGCGAGAAGCAGGCCCAGGTTCACCTCGAGCTGTAGCGCCAACTAAGTAAGTAAGTTATTCAAAGTTAGAAAATCTTCCGTTTATTTTTTACAGGTCCAATTTTGACAAATTCTTTTGAAGTCGGCTGAGTAATTTATATCCAAAAAAAATCTTAAATGTTGAAACTTTTTATTCTTATCTGCAAAGGAAGCATTTTATTACAGTGATAATTGATTAAGTATGTTAAAACACCACCATTCGGTGGTGCAATCATTTTATTAGTTTGTTGTTCGGTCTACCGGTCTTAATTTTTTACACAGAACTGTGGTACTCCAGGCCAGATTTCATTCACTTATGCGAGCTTAAGCGCCCAATTTATATCGATCGCAAGATTAATTAATTTCGTTCTTAATTTTTTTATAACTGCTAAGTAAAATAGAAGACCATTTAATGTTTCCTGATTAAAAAAAAAAGCAATTCTGTATTTATAATGACATTATATGTTACATAATGTAGTTATCTAGTGGTAGAATCATAAGTCCAGATAAGTAAAGTATGTTTTGCGTTTAAGTTCCGACATATGCACATAGATAGTTGACTCTAGTTGACTACGATAAAGTGTTTTTCTAAAAACCAGTCAAAGTTCTCTATGTTTTTTTTCGGAATTTCGGTATCTTTAAACAAAAAACACTTTTTGAATGACTGTTGATAGATTGGAAACCTTTGACTTGTCAATGTATTTATAAATTTACATCCGATTTCTTAGCATGAGATATTATACACATCGTAGTTTGTAAATTTGCCTAATCCGTCCTTTCAAGGTCGCCCTACTCCCATATCTAAATCAAACCTATCTGAAGGGTCTACGAATGGTCAGAGATCGCATAGATTTGGGTATCGTATAAAGATTTCAGCTCTTCCAATTGTTTGGAATCTTTGACCTGATATATGTATGTATACATGTATATATGTATATATGTATACCAACCTTCGAGTTGGTTCAGCAAGGTTTTCCAATACCTATAAGATGCTTAATCTTCTAGTCGGTGGCATACAATCGCTCCGTATCTAAGTTTCCTCAACGTAGAAGGAAGTGGCCTGTGAAAGAGCTGGATATGTTGCCAAAAGTCATATATGTATTGCTTGTAAATGTTATAGAGACGTACGAGTAAAAGCCTAATTTTTGTTTAGTAACAGCTGGTAGTGACCTAAATACTGTATACATCACACCTGTTATACCTATAGATTGCATTCAAAATTGAGAAATATGAAATGCCGGATAAGATAGGTACTACCATGTTCATCAACTTCAGGAATGCCGATAACGAATATAGAGTAGATTATATTCACGCATTTGGAATTCCTGAGAAACAATCTACACAATGGATCACCGATAAAAATTACAGTCATTGTCTTGATGTCTTTTTGTCACTTATCTCTTCAACTCTTTGAGTACACTTCAAGGACACGGAATGAACCGTGAACAGCAAAAAACAATCATAAAATACATCACTTGTGATAGCTTAAAATTTTACCTGACTTGCCGACGGATATCCATATCCGAACTGCGCATATGCTGCCATTTATGTGTGTGTAGGTATATGTGAAAAAAATGCTATTTACACTAGCGATATAATCTTCTAAACTAAACTCCTTGGAATCTCCTTGTGCTATCCTTGTGTGTTATAAACAAACAAATATTATTCTTCTCATCAGGTTCGCTGTCACTGGAACTGGACCACTATTGACAAGGGATTCACAACACTTTTCATGCAGCAGAGTCACTTCACTGCTCCACCGCTTTGCGTACACCGCACATACGGTGTTGTCGCGTCTTCTTCGTCCTCGTTCGAATTCTAAGAGTACACCATTGCAACACTTATAATCCTTGTCAATGTCACAATCGTTATCGTTATCGATGTTCAAACCCGCTCGTTACACTTTTCAAATATCAAATTACACTCGATATTGAAATTATGATTCACTATTTGTATTGAGCCAGGAGCAATTCTAAGCACGAAACTCATTCGAGAAACACCGCGAACGATTTGTTTGTTTTGATAGGTACGTGGGTATATGTCAGCCGGTGGGAAATGTATAAGGAAACTTTTTTAATGACCGCGCCAAGGATACACTGACTACATCTACAAGTGATGCGGTTAAGAGAAAGAGAGCGAGTTTTTCCGCACAAGGAAGAGAATATTTCCCAAACGACGAACTAAACGTAAAAAAGATACTCTGAAGGAAGATTTTATCTACCACTCAAAAGCTGTGGTGTCACATCCGCACCTTGGAGTCCTTGCAGTGGCTGCTTGTCGTTGCGCTGATGATGGTAACAGTGTCGAGAAGAGGACTATCCAACCAAAACCCACACTCAAAACAAAGCACACACAAAAAACAAAAAAAAAAAAAACAAATCAAAACAAAACAGAATAGAGTATCCTTCGCACAATAAAGTAGACGGGGATATAAACAAGCATAGAACAATGCGGCACGACAGATACGAAATGACAACGAGCTCAGATTCTGCGTGTCACACGATGCGCACGTATTCGCGTTCAAGCACTAACTGGTTCGTCCGACACAGTCAGTGAATGCAGCCCAAAACTGTTACACTCGAGTGTATCTACAGCCAGAGCAGGTTTTTCATGGGATGTGGCCTCGCACACAATCACGTTTACAATCCAATTGGCAGCGTGTTTGCTTAGGAGTGAGATACTTGTATCTTTTGTATAGCAGATGGATCCGCCCAGTGTAGTCGTGAAGTAGCACCACTACAAGCAGCAGCACCACCACACTGTAGACAGCAGTGTTGTTATTCCGGTTTCGCAGCCGGTTGACGAGCGCACACAACTGGTCGTGTATCTTTTTTTAGCCATGATGTATCGAATTCTCTTTCTGGCTGTGCAGGGTTGTTCGATAGATGTCGCTGTTGGTTGGAGAGGGCACATGCGCAGTGTGGTGATTGGTTGATGTCAGAGTCAGTTTGTTGTGTTTGCTCTGCGTAGTTAGCTGCTTTGTGTGGTAAATGTCAGGCGAGTCTTGGCAATGGCATGCAACAGCTGACTGATGGGCTGGCTCGTCGCAGTAGGTGTGGCAAGTGATTAAGTAGACTATTTTGAGGGAGGCCACGCCTTACGAAATGAGTGACAATCTTATATGGCTTTAGTGGGGAAATTTTAAAAATGGCTCAGGTACATTACTCCACCTACGACGAAGGCCTCAGCTGCTTAGCTGAGAGAAGGAAATATTTCTCTTAGAGGATGTGGCACTTGGCACAGACACGGGGGAAGAGATTCGCACTTGATGGTTGTGAAATTCCTTTGGATCCTTTGACTAGTACCGATTGAGCGACGCGTCCTTGCGAGATGTTTGCATCAGCAGGAGCTTGCTTCGAATTGCTTATGAAAGCTCAAGAGAAGCTAACACGACAAGGCAGCAGCGTGTCCTTATGGCTGACAATTGACAAATCCTTGCAATATCCCCGATTTGACGGGGACTTAGGTTTACAGGATGGTCATTGAGAGCGCCAACAGCCGGGTGGCTTGCTTCCTGGTGGCCACCGATAGAAAGACTTGAGCGGCGGTGTACGGAGTGCGGGCTGTGGACATGCAAGGATTGTACCTACGGTGATGGTGTACGATGGTAGAGTTAGTGTTCCACAAAAGGGATAACAAACAGGAACATGGGCCATTCATAAGGATATATGAGGAGGTAGGTAGGTATATTCATTGGGAGAAATTGAAATGCAGAGCGAACATCGTGTACACTGAAAAAATTATCGTACATAATATCAATGAACGGCATTCATACAGCAAAATTCATTCATTTTTAAGAAAAATTCATTGATTTTATGTACAAAATCATAAAAAAATAAAATGTTTTTATGAACGATTCATTGTTTGTATGAAATCGCGTTCATAAAATTATTTGTATGAGAAATTTGGGGTATGAACGCTGTTTCTTATTTTTAATGAATTTTTTCATAAGCGTATGAACTATTCATAGAACTGTCCATCACGAGTTTTTAGAAAAAATACATTGAATTAATGAAAATAGTCTTTGAATTAAAGAAAAAAAGAAAACGAATGTATAGATTCATATGCATTATGTATTTATTCTCAAAAAGTATGTATCAAGTCATAAGCAGTATACCGATTCATAAGGGGTATGTATTTTGTCCATAAACTGTAAGTATAGATACATACTCAAAGGTTTCGAATGTGTAAATAGTTATACACACAATGCATTCGTATTTATTTTATGGCTTTGGCGTAATGGTAGTCGTCGTCGCTTGTCACGCAGAAGGTTCGCGGTTCAAATCCAGATGTAAGTATTTATTTCTACCAAAAAAAAATTAAAAAAAGTTGAACAGTTTCAGAAGTTAATAACAAAACCTACTACTACGAGAAGGCATAACACTGGCAGTAGGATAGTATGGCATGGTTGAAAGAGTTCATCACACAAAAACTATAATAAGAAGAAACATCTGGAAAAACTTCTGTGAAAAAAAAACTCTCCAGTTATCCTGGACACCAACCCATAGAGTTAGTTGAAACCTTACAAATGAGTTTTCTACCACTACGCCGATCTGTTTTTTTTCCATCTGTCCGTCTCTCTTCTCCTTCATGTGCTCGCGCTAATTTATGAATGTCATTCATTAATTTTATGCATAGATTCTTACTTTTTATGAACGATTCATAGCTGCAAGAATATATTCATAAACGTATGAACGGGGATACATGTTCTGTAAGAACTTGATGTTTAGCTCAATTTTAATGAACTTTTTCATTTAGAATATGAATTTTTTCATTTATATAATGTACCTTTTTGGTTCAGTGTAGTCCTTTGTAGATGTGTAGGTATGTAGTATGTATGTATATGTACATGTCGCTGAGTTAAAGGGTTGCTTTTGCTCGTCTCATGGCGTTGGGTGGGTGGGTGTTCGGTCGGTCGGTCGATGGGTTGAAGTTGGATTACTTTGACTGCTCGCGCTGTGTTAGCTGATGGTGGTGACGATATGCTTCTTATTGGATCTGTGTGTAGTACATGTATCGAAGAGGAGACGTAGAGTCCTTTTTCTGTGTTTTTTTTTTTTTACCTACCTATTGCATTTTGTCCCGTTGTGCAATTTGGCTCCGGTTTGTTGTCGTAGTCCTGTGATAGGCGTACCACATAGGCAGTGCGGCCATCTATACCTAACCCAAATACCCATCTGTGTTCTTGTTGTAGTTAATCCTTTGACTATTCACATAAAAATGGTAAAAGGTTTGCCATCGGTGTTTCAGTGTTTGTGTGAGCGAGTGTTTTGCGTTCAGATTTTTTTAATTTGTGTTTTTTTTTCTTCCTCCTCCACTCTCACTGTGTTGTGATAGGAGAGTTCTATTTTTGTTGATTTTGTGTTTTGTCCTTTTTTCCTTTATTTCTTAAAAAAAAAATTATTAAGGATGTTCTGTGAGTAATATTGGGATGTTGTTTTGCGGTTATCCGCTTGTGTAAATGAATATCGTCAGGAGTTTGTCCTTTGCTATTGAAAGGAGTTCAGTTATTATTATCTTTTTGTTGTTGTTTCTATCCTGTCGTATTTTGTAGAATTTTGAATTGCTTGTGTTCTTTTTTTTTCGAAGCAATGCTAATGAGATTAGAGTTAGTCGGACATGATTTTTCTACCGGAAAACATGAAAGTGTTAATGAAAAGAAGAAGTGTTTTTGATAGATACTAGATATGTAGATATTCTCTCTTATAGAACTACACATGTACATTCTGTGATGGGAAAAATATTAAATTAATTTTTTTGTCGTTTTTGCATAAGATATTAGAAGGTGTAGGAATGGTCATTAATAAGGTAATCATCTCTGAGAGACTGGTTTCTCTTGTCGGTTTAAGTAAATTGAATTTATAAAAATTAATCAATGCGGAAATTAATGGCGCTACCGAGATTTTATTGGTATTCTCTGCATTGCCAATTTTATTACATATGTATGTAGGTATATAAATTTAACGAAAATTAATTGCAAGTTAGATTATAAAGATTAATGTCTTGAATCAAGTAAAATTTATTGGCTAATCTGTCGAAAATATACGAAGATTAGAGATACGTGGGTATGTATAGGTAGGTAAGGTAGTTAACTATAGAAGCGGTCAACTACTAAAGACTGCTTTTTAAGTATATAAAAAAAAACATCTTTATTGAAGTGTTTACTCGTAGATATAGGGTAAAGGCACTAGTGGTCGGCCACTTTAACCCTTTTCCTCATGTTACTTAAATACCGTTAGGCATTTTCTTAATGTGAAGATGCAGATGCAAGCAGATACATGTCCTACACATATATCCTTAAATTTGATATTATTACGCAAATCAAATACTGCAGCTGGTAGATGCACATAAGTCCGTGCATATTTACAAAAGTGTAAAAATGTGGTGATTGCTTGTTTTCTTTTAGTTGTGCGTATTTACAAAAGTCTTAATTTATATTATAATTTATTTGGAAGATAACATTTTAATGAATTTGTATTGTTCTTAAAAGCATAAGGAATGTATTTAGTTGTGCAAAGATTACAAAATATTAATATCAGTGTAAATAATGGGGTGGCCGACCACTAGCATCCCCATTTCAATGCGAAGTTCAGTCCTCGCCCTGGTATGGCCGATCACTAAAGAAGTGTACTGTATAGCTTAAATTTATCTTTTGACGTACAATATTGAAAGTTTATTAATGAATTGCTCTGATTTCACCGTTAAGCACACAAATGTTTGAGAAATTTAAGTGATCGGTTAGGTACTAAAGTTGTCGGCGCACTGCCGGCCGACTATTGAAACTACCAAGCTAGTGTTCGGCTACTGAAGCCTATTTCGATTGATATCGGCCTATTTGTCTAATTTTCTAATACACTGTTCAGAAGATAATTAAAGACAGTAAAAGGCAAACACCATTCAAAGATTGCAGGCCTGGTTTTCTTTATTTTTAAAACGAAATCCTGTACCTACTTGCTTCAAGGGAAGCTTAAGGAATAAGCGAAGCTATAAATACGGTCTATGTAAACATTTTTGAAGTTCCTCCGCTATGTATTTTTTTATTTTTTTGTTGTTAAACCTTGTTAATCTCTTAAGCTATTTAATAACTTTTTTTTAGATTAATAGCAACTATTTAACTTATTTCTAAATAAGCAAAAAGAAAAATGAGCATAGTTAGTATGATTCGATACAACAAAACTGATTGCAACAAACTGTTGCCAACTTAGTGCTTTTTTGTTTATTCTATGCTATTAAAAATAATAAAATATTATTTCCCTTAAATGATCATTGAATATGTTATTTTCATTGATTTATTGGACCTGGCCGACCACTAAAATTTGGCGGCCGACCACTAGCGCAATATGACGTTTTTCATCAATTTGACCATTTCTAGGGAACAGTGAGAGTTTAATTAAAAATTCTCTTTTTTATCGATTAATATGTGTTTCGACATTGAATGAAGTTCGGTTTAAACGTTTTTCATCAAATACTTAAGTAACTGGAGAAGCGCAAAGTGAAAAAAAAGTTTAGTGGCCGACCACTAGTTCTTTTACCCTACCATTATTAAATTAGCAATATTCGATTGAATACTTCTCGTGGTTAGAACCACAGAATATAATTAAATCTGAAACCCCAACTCGGATTTTTATTCATTGACAACCTGGGTGGTAACTTTTCGGATAGGAAAAGCGAATGAGTATCCACAGCTAAGTGGAAATAGCAGGATAATAGCTCAGGTGTTAACCTTGATATTACAAATGACATAGTATTTAAGGTTGTTCGGTATATCGAAAGATTTGTTTGTACTTTTTTTTATTTTTGAGCTACTGCTTCATTATGTTTAGCTCAGCGTTGCCATCTATCAGGGCTTCCCCGGACATGTACTCTTTTTCGCTTATGCGGGGAACGTCCGGGATAGTTTTTCAAAATTGTCCGGGTTTGTCCGAGTTTTCCATTGTTCATCAATTAACATATGTATTTGGCTAATATGTGTTTAAATATTCTAATGTTCTATCTATTAGGTAATTTGTGTCCCAAATTCACGCAAGTTTTTATTTTTTCGCCATTTATGCGCTAAATTGTTGTCAACAAAAAGAAAGACAGTGTGACAGCGCTGACAGGGTTATTATTAGGTCTGTTCCCGTACCTGTCCAAAACTGCGAAAAACTGTAACAAATCCTATTACAGAACGATGATTTTTCTTAGTTTTTTACAGAAGAAAGAGCTAACAAAAGAATAAAAAATCTCCCCATGCTGCGAATTTTAGCCCCATAAATTTGTTTGGGCAGCTTTATGAATACTGTCAAACGGCATAGATTTTCCATTTTTTTTGTTGTTCAATGCGTTTCTGTATTTTAACCCCAACTCCTTGAAATCTAAGCATGGGAATTTTGGTGCAGAAAGTACGGGAACAAACGTATTGAACAACGCGTTTTCATTGTTGAGCAATATTTAAAAATAATGAAGGTTTGGCAGCTACTTTTCAAACAAAATCATCTTCAGCGATTAGGCTCATTTTCATTTTGATGGCTTTGTTAATCGTCAGAATTGTCAAAGGGGTTCAGAAACTGCACGAGTGATTGTTGGGAAGGAAATGCGTGTCACTGTTTGGTGCGGATTTTGGGCTGGAGGCATCACCGGACCATTCTTCTTTAAAAATGCGACTAATCGGACAATAACTGTTAATGGTGCTCGCTATCGCGATAATCCTGAAATGTGCCTGGAATGCAAGATATGGATATGGATGAGACGTGGTTTCAACAACACGGTGGTATATCCTAAACAGCCCGAGAAGTTATTCAGTTACCTACTGCATGGGGTAATTACGCGTTCTGGTGATCAGAATTGGCAGTTCAGATCTTGCGATTTAACGCCGATAATAATAATTTAATATATAAGACATGATCATGAAGTACCGCCATAAATGTATTTTTTTTTTTTTTGTAACATATAGTACATGCGTTTTGGCCCTAGTTTTGTACTCATTTTTGGATCCAATTTTGTCCGAAAGTCAGGGATTTTCATACTCGTTAACTATTTTATTCAAAGTATCTATGACAACCCTAGTTTAGCTGGACCTTCAACAATATTACTTCCATTACCGAGCTCATCTTCACTTGCTGAACCTTGTTCAGTGTTATCCCATGCTAGTTCTCTGTGAATTTGTTTATACGTTATATTGGACATTCACTGTACTTAAATAGATAATACATATATTATATACACAGACCAATAAACATTAGTTTTTGCAAAATTTAGCATTGAAACTAAAACCCAAATTTGTTTTCTGTAAATGCGTCTTTGTGGGAATTGGCTTTTTAGTTGGCCTGTAGCTCCTAAGGTCGTTTTCCATGGCACGTTTCCGGACTGTGCCTGAATGCACAATAAGATCAAGTTCACTCACAATTTCTTGCAAGCTCACATATGGATATTTTTAATTAAACTGCAGGTTCTTCTGTCCATCCTGTAGGTTTTATGAGGTTTTCATACGAATGCAGTGTTAAGATGCTACATGTTGCTTTATATTTTTTTTTACTAATCGGCAAACAATAGATCGAACATCGCTGGTATTTTGTCGCATGGTTTGAAGATTGCATCACCAGAGGCTCCTGTTACAGGTTACATGTTTGGCAAAGGTATTTATTTTGCAGACATGGTGTCCAAATCCGCAAATTATTGCTGTACTAGTAATAAGAACTCTACCGGTTTGATGCTGCTCTCAGAGGTTGCGTTGGGCGACATGATGGAGTGTAATAAGACAACTTACGTAACTTAATTGCAAAAGGATAAACACAGTACATTCGGCAAAGGTCGCACAATGCCTAATCCAACCGAATCGCACTTCAGGGAAGACGGTGTTGAGATTCCTTTGGGTAAAGCAATAACGGACGATAAGGCAGTTACGGGGTTGTTGTACAATGAATTTATTGTGTATGAAACTGCTCAGGCTATAATATTCAATATTTGCTACGAATGGATTTTAAATACAAATATTAAATAAGAGGCAAAGTCGAGTGAAATCTGCCCAAAATGGGTTTTTGTATTAGGTACTATTATTTTTAATTTTTAATACATACATTTGTTTTGTTTTGCTTTTTGAAACATACATTTATTGCTCACATACATTGTACATATGTGTACATGTATGTTTTTTTTCTTTGTGCATCATTGGTCATGGAAATGTGGCTTACGTAGTGTTTTGTTTGTTCTGTAGTGTTCGTACAAATTGTTATCAACTACAGTAACGCTTCTTTATATACTTATATTATTATATCTATTAACAAAGTTATTACAATATTACCTAGTGCTATATTTTTTAGCAATTGATGATTTATATTCACCGTTATTAAAATCTTCAATTATTTCTGTCTTTAAATGGTCGCTAAATTTATTAGAGCCATAATGAAAACTGCACTATCTAAGAGGATCTCAATTTAACTAATGAAAATTCTAACGATTCAATGTACTACATATTATATTAAAGAAGCATTCTGAAAGCATTGAAAAACACAGTTAGATTTTTTTTTTGTGCTGTTTTTTGCAGAACAGTGAGTTGTTGTTTTAGTCATGTGTTATAGTTTTCTGTTTTCGTATTTTTTTTTTTTTGTATGCGAATTGTTATTGTTAGGTATGAAAGTATTGTTGTTATAAATACATACCAATTTGTATGAATTATAGAGTTAATTGAAAATATGTTTCAAATAAGTTTGAAATTCAATTGTAAAAAGTTCTAGGTAGTAACAAAACGCCGAAAATATGCGTTGGTTATGGGCCACCTTCCATAAGAATGCGTGTATTCTACCGAGCTGTCCGTTAAAACGGACGCAGTAACATACCAACGGTCTCTATGGGCAGAGCCTCAACTCTTAAGAGCAAACTGAAAAAGTGCATACATACATACATACATATGTATATTTGTGTATGGAACTTCCTGGTAAAAGCAATTATTAGTTTACTACAATAATAAGAAAAAGCCAATGAGCTGGGCAGACTTGATTAAGCCATTGTTTACTCTCATGCGATGGTGGTCTATCCTCTCTTATGACTCATCGAGGAAAAAATCTTCTAAAATCTTCTATTTGAAAATCCTAGCGCACGACTTACTTATGAAAATCAAAGACCATGGCGGATACACAACGACGGAAGAAGTTTGTCAAGTTTTAACCAAGCAATAATAGAAGTAAGTAGAGATTTTTCTGTCAAAATAAAGTCACAGGTAGCGACAGTTAGCCTGCCGGCGAAAGTGGCATAGCTATCAGAAAAGTACGTGGCACGTGGTAATGTGCCGGACAGCTAAAAATGTACCCAATAACATGCTGCAAATGCAAGGACTTTGGCCATACAGCGAAAGCATGCAAAAGCGGCGTCGATTTGTTAAATCGATGTTATGTGCGATGCCAGTGTACACATAGCAAAATCCAGCGTCCTAGAGCCAAAATGCTTTCTGTGTGCAGGAAATGGCAAATGCCCCGCATTCTAAAAAAAACCTTGATAGAACTGAAAAATCAGAGCTGAAGATAAAACAACATTACCCAAATCTTTGTGAGGTAGCGGACAACCTTCTCGTTCAGTCTGTGAACGAACATAAAGTGGAAGTAGTTATCCTTAGCGAAACATACAAGGACATGAATATAAGGTGATGGATAGCAGACATCACAGAAAAAGCTGTTCAATGTTCTGAAATCATTATCACAATTTGCCCTCTGACTCAACAAATCTTAAGAAATGAGGTGAAAGAGGATTTTCTAGAGCAGTGAATTGCATTTTCAGTTTATAAATATTATTTTTAAAAACGATCAAAAACAAATTTTCCACCCAAAATGAACTCCTGTTGTTTTAAGAGTTTATTTTGGTTCATATATGTATGTATTTATGTATGCATACGTGTTTGCTAAATGGAAGTCATCTGGGATAAGTATTTGTTGTTCATTAGTACGAAGCCAATGTAATATTGCCCTTGGCTGTGGCGTCGTCAGGGATAGTAGCTACGTTTCTGCCCGGTGGTATACTTTCTAATGCACTGTTGAAAAGGCCCATACAATTAGACCACTGAAAGTCTAGCTTACAATATTCCCTGAAATAGTGATAAAACTCGGGTTTTACGTGACTGTTATCTAATTGTGTCGGACGAATGCACTATGGCATTCCGCAAGGCAGTGGAAGCTGTTAACAGAATCTTACACAATATACGACAAAATGATAGACCGATGGGCGGCATTACAATACTATTTTGCGGAGAGGCAAACGTTATCAGTAGTGGCACGAAGTACAAGAGCTGACGAAGTAAACGCCTGTCTGAAAAACCCAGATCTCTGGTCCAGTGTTACTCAAATGTACTTGACCGTCAATTCAATCGCACAATATTTCTCTGATTTGTTACTTAAAATTGGTGGAGGAACGGTTCCGAAAGAAAATGGCCAAGTAAATTTATCACATTATTTGTGCTAAACAGTGTCTTCTACCGAAGAAGTTATATCATCCGTTTACGATGATACATATATCGCAACTAACAAGCCGTGAGAATTATTGGCTTTGTGAGCGAGCTATTTTGTCGTCTTGGAATGATCAGCAATTATGTCAACAGCGAGATATTGGCATGTGTTGATGGTCAAAATGCAGAATACATTTCAATCAACCCTTATGGACCAAGAAGTAACAACCAGCTTTCTGGTCAATTTTTTAAATTCTCTATCTGCTCCAGTGGGCTATTTCACAAATTTGTATTTACAATTTTTTTGATGTGTAAACATCTTAGCTCTCGGTATGGACGCGTAACCAAACTTAGTATTAATGCGTTTTCTGTAAATAATTCTCTAAGTATTAGAGAGATCTGTTTATCCGCCATCACACACAAACGTATGTTTACACATCAAATTTCACGAGTACCTGGTACTCACGCCTTTTATTCGAATGCGTTTTCGTGTAACTGTGTAGCTGCCATCGGGTAGAAGTTTCTTAGAGCACATTTCAACGATTTCGAAATTTTCACGCATGTTCTCCAACTAATCGAACAATAATTTATATAAATGCGGGCACGTCAGTAGTGTTACGTCTTCTCTTTGTAAAACTTTATTGACTTTTTGAAAACTTTGTAAGACATCGTTCTAAACCACAAGCATTAAACCAAATTCTAATTTGAGCCTTAGCTTTACCAGCTTCACCTTCCTGTGTCTTCTTTTAGTGCATTATCTTCAGTCATGTTGGTTAATGTATCTAATAATTTATCATAGGATTTAATGATTGCAGAACTAGCTGCAGCACAGTGGCGATTTCTCTCAGTTGGCAAGGTTGGCGGCGCCAAACCAAGATTTTAGATGAATAAATGGCAAGAAATATATTTTATACGAAACGAATAACGAACTTCAGTAATTATAAAGAGTAGTGCATGAAAACTAGAATTACCTATTTTCAAATCAATTTTTCTTGCACGAGTGAAGCTTTATGACCGAGCGAAAGAAAAATCAACTTTTATTTTAAATTTACAAACGCTTTATTTGATAGTCAGAACAAGCATGAAGTTACAATATAAATCCCTAAACTCTTTTGCTCCCTTTTGAAGAGAAAAACAGCCATCGTTGGCTGTGTTGATGGTGAATCCGCTGTCCGTTTGCTGAGCCAAGCTGAGAAACATGCACTCTATGCATGGTTAAATGAGAGCTTATTTACAAGCCATCTTCGGCTGTGTTGATGGTGAATCGCTGTTGCTAAGCCAAGCCGGGGAACATGCACTCTATGGATGGTAAAAGTGAAGCCTTCGGCGATTGTTGTTGGTCTACAGATGTATTGCTGATCGCTGGGTTGAGTGACACCGACAGGGTGGCACGTGCAAGAAATATCCCTTTAAATATGGTTTGGCCCTAAAATTTGCGCCAACCAATTCCATACAATCTATTTCATTCATTTTTAATTCATTTATATTCATTAATTCAATTAAATCTTAAGTGCTAGACAAAAGTGATTAAAACTAGCTTAACTAACTTAACTATCTTACTCTAACTTACTGGCCCCACACGGGTACTCTAAGCTAAACTTAATACTTATACTATGTCTTTCGATGTAACCTAACTTATTCTATTTACATAATTTTAATTATAATTACAATTTTAATACTAAGAAAAATGTTTTTGGAAAAAACAACTTAGTTACTTGACATTTTTATTTATTGCTTTTTTTCCATACAGTCTATATCTATACCATAGTGTTGGTATTTAATTTGTCGTATGCAAAGCCCAGTAAAATAAACGAATGGGGTTGGCGCGAAAATAAGCGCCAACTATGAGAGACGAGCGAGACATCAGGCTGGAAGTGGTGAGAATTGGATGCAAATTTTGCTATAGAGCTTTGGTTCAGTATGTAGCGTGCCGCCTTTTCATCCATTTTTTTTTTTTTTGGATTTGTTGTTTTTTTTTTTTTTTTGTTTCTTTTCCAGTTTCCAATCGTGCTGATAGAACAGAAAGTTGTTTCCTTTGGTTTTGTTATTGTTTTTTTGTTTCTTTTGTATTTTAGACACGGCTATGTAGTCCTCACGGACTACTGCATGCAATCAGAGCTAAAAGTTTCCTTAAGACTCCCATATGCCTGCAGTGTATTTAAGGCAGACGTTCTAGTCGTACTTCATGATAATGAAATTAACATTCACAGTCAAATTAACATGCACTTATGGCGCTAAAATAGTTCACTTGCAAATGCCACTAGTCAGGAGCTGCCGAATAATGCTAAGGGCATTAGGTATGCTTAATGTGACCATTTATTTTCTGGCAAAAAGCGGCGGGTTTTTTAAAGCTAAAAGCGGGCGTGTTTTAGCGGATTTGGCGGGCTTCGTAAAAGTAGATCAGCACAGTCAATACATTGGTGGAATTGGAATACAAACTAGAAATTAACACCAAGTACGTTCTCCGTACCGCTTTTCCCAATAGTTAAAATTGTACGTTACACATTTTAACTTCGAATTGTCATCGGTTTTTTTAATAAATGGAAAAGCGGCTTCAAAATCTGGCGTAAGCGTTACATATTTTTTAATTTTTGGATTTTTTGACATTTCGGATGTGGTGTGAATCTCTTTATAAATTGCAGGTCCGTTCTCGTAGATACGTAATTTTTCTGACATTGAGAGAATTTTACCCCCACTCGTCGATATTTGACAGAAAACACATATTTGGTGCAAAAAGTACGCGAACGGACCTTGTATCGTCGGATAGCGAATGAATAACGTTGGTTGTTTCTTTGACGCATGATATTTGCAATTTTCGGGCACTGATGCGAACTGAAGTTGTCTACGGCAGTTTAGATCTTCCACCTTCAGTGTAACAATTTCAATGCAGAAGCATTGACATTGCAATTAGATAGCACGAAGAGGCATATTCAAAAAAAGTTCTGTAGTGAGTACAAAATTCGGTAATTTTCTTAAAAAGAGGGAAAATGGTTGTGGTGGCGGGTGGCGGGTACTTAGATGAAAAAGTGGGTAAAACCCGCCAAAAGCGGGTGAAATGGTCACATTCGTATGCTGTATGAATTATACAAAACCTTGTAAGATTATGTTGGGTGCCTGCTCAGTCTGTTGTACTTAGAAGGCAACGAGTTTGCCTATGAGCTACTGGCAAGGAAAGCTGCCGACTATGGGAAAACTAAAAAGTACGGCACATGATGCAATGAAACGATGATGTTGAGAGCTTAGCCCTGGTCTCAACCTCTCAACTTCTCTCAAAATCTAACTACAAGGAAATATTAATGTTCCTTATGCACTTCCGTGCAGCGGAGAACTTTGTCCTTTTTGTTTTAGTTTCGTAGGTGCGTATGCGTATATGTAGTTGTTACAAAAATGCAGTGCGTGCGTGCTTACTTGTGACGTGAGACGGTAAGTTGAGTAGAGATGTCTTACTTAAGCCGATTTTATGTTTCGATAAATTGGCAATTTGTTAACACTATTCCATAAAAACATTTTTCTTTAGTACATACATATATTGTACCTAATTAATAAATTTTAAAAATTAACGATTTTTAATTTCTCTAGAGCAAGCAGCCTACCCAAGTCTAAAGACCAGGAATCGCCACTGCTGCATCATGAGCTTCCCAACGTGTATCATTTAGAAGAGTTTGGTGAAGTTTTACCGTGTTTGAAAAGATGACGAACAGCAGGGAAGATTGAGAAGAATCGTCATGTAAATCCTTTTTTTATGTTATGTCAGTTAACCTGTAACGCTCATATTGAACCCGGATGCGCGTGGTTGGCATAATTCACCGCTGGGTATTTGCCCTCTGAAAGCTGACATCCAATTTTACCGGTCATAGACCCAGTCGCCTACGGGGGACAACCAGCTGCATCCGGATTGGAGTACGAGCGCGGGGCGCAAGCTCAGCATTTCCTGCCGCTACTAGGTAGGGCTTAGCAATTAAGTAATTAGATTTATAGATTTAGATTTAATTCAACTTTGAACGAATAAAGTCTCCGCGCACTTTGTGCCGTAAAACTTGTCTTTTGTTTTATTGCTGTGCCCTTCCGCCAGCATTACGAATACGGAATACACATAAAAATAATTTGTCTACTTAAGTAGGCTTTCTAAAGGAGAACGAGGAAAAAATCAATTTCTTAAGGTTTGCGAATTCGTAAGGTTTTAAAATTAGTAAATTTACCCATCATTTTACATTTTACCACAATCGGCTAACATACATATGTATGTAGGTACGACACACATGAATAAAAATTGATAAAACTGGTGTCATTGCTTGCCTCATGGGTAAATTTGAATTACAAATTTAATGCGATTTCATTTAGTTTATGAATGACAGTTCTATTTTTGGAAAACAAATAATTCCAGAGACCACACGGAATATAATTTTATTTAAAATTTTGCTGAAATAAGGACTTAATTTCAAAACGATGAACTTTGTTATTCATTCACCATAGAACTTGGTTTTAAACTAAACTGGATTTAATGTTCAGATAATGATCGTCGTCGCATTTAAGTTTCTAGCTAGGCAAAAAAAACTCGAAGACTCTTACATGCTTACATTGGCATCTATTTGTATAAAATAGACTGCCACTCATGTGAATAGGTTCAAAATTATGATCTTACTTCTGCTCGTCTCTCTTAATATATATTAAAAGTACACAAATGTAATGTGTAATACATATAGCAAGATTATTTATTTGTACTTCATTTCAGGAAGAAAACCCAACGAAAAAAGTAACCGTTATTGTGTTATTCTTCGAAAAAAACATACGAACATTTTGGCTCATCAGAATAGGTTCAGTAGCAATAATTTCAATTTACGTGGAGATAAGCTAACAAATCGTCACGGTTTTTTTGGTATTCAATAGTTATGTATAATTATTGTTCACCATTTGTATTGAAAATTGGTTGCGATAAGCCTTTAACGGAGGAAGAAAAGGGCCAAATCAAAGCGAAATTCCATTTTAAAATTTAGATTTAATTGATCGAATATATGGTGTTAACATTAGGTTTGGAACATGATGTCAGCCACGTGGCCGCCTCTGTCCGTGCGCAAAGACGACCTCTTTTAAACACATTTTTCATAACAATTTCGCAGGCTCCTGGTGTTATATCAGCAATTTCATTTCGAATGATGCCCTTAAGCATCAATGTTGTGGTTGGTTTGTTGGTATACAAATTTTCCCTCAAGTAGCCCCATAGCCATAGTTAAATCAGGGGATCGTGGGGGCCACTCCATATCACCACTTTTTGACATTATTCTGTAGTGAAAAATTTCTTGCAAAATTTGCATCATAGTACGAGCTGTGTCTGATGTGGCACCGTCTTGTTGAAACCACATGTTTTGTGGTTTATCTACCTAATTGATCCAAAAATGTCCCAATAGTGGACACCAGTAGCTGTTGCAGCATTGCCCCTAGCATCCCCAAAGAAAACTTGTCGAATGATGCCGCCGCGCCGTGTAGTGGTCTTTGGCGTATCAATTGAAGTTTTTCGCTGGCCCAATAGCGGCTGTTCAACCTATAGTCAAGTCGAAATGTGCTTCGTCGCTCTAAATGATTTTTTGCCAAAGATGGTGGTCGTTCATGCTGAGCTTTAAAACTCGAGCAATCCAATTGTTGCGACGTTAGCTGCTCCATAAAAAACCTCCACGACTGTCAAATACAAAATCGACATGGAACATAAAAAGCACTCTGGAGTGTAGATACTATCTATAAGACTTTTTTTAAACAAAGTATCCAAGCTCAAGAAGAGGCTTTCACTAAGGAACAAAGGGCCAGCATTATAGCTAACTACGAAGTTAAACGCAAACCAAAACACAAAAATACTGAAAAACTAAAAAACAGATCAAACTTGCAGTATTATAATATTAATTATAACAAAATGTATATCAAATACCAAAGACATCCCCTAATATGTAGGGATAACCATGCATTTTCTTAAAATCACAGTTATTGTTGTTTAAAGAGGCCCAACAAAAAATCCAAATTTTAACCTCCGCATCGAAACAATATATTCGTCTTCTCGACAGCAAACCGAGCCAAGTAGTCCGTTTGATAGAAGAGCCAACAATAACAACCGATCTCCAACATTTGGATCATTGATCGCTGATAGTAGACTTATGTATGTTTAGTTAAAATGTTCCAAGGAACTCATTAAATTGATTGATGTGAACATTTCTTGTTCTGTGTGGCAACACTGGAGGTTGTGCGAAGCTAGTTTTATAACTTCTAGGCCTTACCCATTTAAGAAAATACTTTGGCGTATCATCATTTAATGAAACAAACCGAATGTCATAATCCAAATCATTAGATATCATAAATAACCACATGCACTGAGGCTTTCAAAATAAAGACATAAAAACCTCTAGCCTACACAACTAACAGATCTGTTGCATCAATTGTGTCAAGTACTACAATCGAATAGAACCTTCAGACTGGCGCCTAGACCTTTCACCAATTCCACGCAATTTGTCTATGTCACAAAAATCTCACCTTACACACAAGGAGCAGAAGGACAGCAACCGCCGTTGTCCGAAACTCGTCAATTCCGAAGAATAGCTTAGCACCCACAAAAACTGCATACGCCAGGCCCTTTACCAATGAGAACAATGCTACAATTTATGAGCCCTCGTGCAGTACCTTTTCACCCAATTTCACAAGTGGTTCAATAGCGACGGATTATTTGTTTCCGATTGTGTGGCATCCATAGACAATAAAGATTTTCTAGCAAATCTGAGGGTGGTCCGTCCGATGATACTTCTTCTGATGAAGATATTTCACTAATAGCTGATTACATAAATATTTCCACTGAAAATCCGGCTCTCCCCAAAGCACTAATTCTGCCAGACAGAGTGGAGTCTTCAAGTTTTATTTGTTTTTTGTTTTTTTTTTTTTTTTCATTGGACACCTCTAAATACCTGTTCCAGCTCTTATCACCACAACCAAAATGTGTCATTAATTTTGTGTACAGTATGGAGGCTTTTGAGAACCCATCCGCCGATAACAATAATAGCAACAACAACACCTTGACGGCCAGCAACAGCAAAGGCGACTACGAAGACGATATCCCTAAACGAGGGAAAAATTATCACCGAATTCGAGCAATCAATTTAAAACAAGAAATTCCTCACTTAACCGTGATAAACTATCGCCGATGGCATAACAAACGCAACAAAGAACAAAAAAAAAACCGAAAGAAAAAATGGAAATAAAACATTCAATTAAAGAAAATTTTCCTCTTGTTCGGATCGCCTCGATCCGGGCCCCGTCTCATTCTTTGTATTCTCCTCCTCTGAAAAGTAAATGAACCACACCACGGAACCACAACTGAATCCACAAAACACCAACTTTTTGGCGGCTTGAAGAGTAAAAACAAAAAAAAACATTCGAAGAATTTATGCGCTTGCGGTGCCACAAGGTGCGGACAGGGGGCCAGAAAGTTTCCGCGTCCATTCCGATATCCGGACGATAGGTACTCCGTACGTAAATGAGTCGAGTCGAGGTCCGTCGATAGCTTCGGCTCACCATGTGCAGGGGTGGATAGTGTGGTCGGACACGGCCGAACGAGAAGCATTCCGCGTTCTCCATCCGCTTTAATCGAAATTAATGAAAAGAAAAAGAGAAATGTTCATATACGACGAGTATACGAGTACGAGAGTATGTTAGACAGACCTCTCAGCACCAAACATTAACAAATAAAAATAAAAACGAAGTGCGCGAGCAAACGTCTAAAAAAAAAAGTTACAGCACCATGAGCGGAGCCATTCAAAAGTCAGTGCTGCCGGGGTCAGGTCAGAGTACTACGCGAGCAGTCTGCGACGGTGACATAGTGAAAATAGATACAAACAAAACAACAACAACAACAACAAACAAAATAAATAAAATGGAAGACAGCACGCCGACGACATCCAACAGATACATACTCGTTCGAATACATCTAAGAGGGGCGACGACGTCAGCGGCACAGCACGGTGTGACAGAGGAATCGTTTTCCCATAACTTATGTCTCTGTCTCGAGCGCTGCCTATTGATCGGAAATTAATACGCCCGACACACGACAAGTGTGTCATCTTGTTTAAATAACGATAATGGAGGTGCATGTTACAGGAAACCCTAAAGTGCATCGGTTGCATCCAAAATGATCCTCGTAGATACTTATGCATTTATTTTTCTTCCCTTCTTGAGATGACATCGCGTCGCGTCCGTCGTCGGTACTTCTACTTCCATCCACAAACAAACAAGACTAATTATGGTGGATCAAGTGAATTACCAATACGGGTCTATTGTTTAATTTGATCATCTAACTTATTAGGTGCTTGTGCTTTCCTTGTGACCCTTGTTGTATTTGGAATTAGTTTGACATAATGTCATTTTCAGATAGACTGTCTGTCTGTGTAGCTATCTACACAGGGACCTGGGCCGTTATGGATTTTGCCGACGGAGAGATATGCATGGCGTGAAATGCTCTTTTTTTCTAAATTATCAACGATTTTACTGAAATAGCGTAGCTGCCTAAGCTAAGCGACGTCTCGTCGGCAGTCACTTTTACTCAGTGCCGGTTTTAGCACTACCAGCGCCCTGGGCGAGATTTCTACGGCGCCCGCCATCTGCTATACAAACCAATGTGAAAAGAGGAAAGATTTAAACAATGGAAACAATGAAATAATAACCATTTATCTATTAAAAAAAAATAAAAACTAAAAGAATTTTAGTTTTCTGCCCTTTCTATCGTCAAACTCTCCTACATATGACACCGGAGTCAATTTTTCCTTCAATTTCATTTTCGATTCACAAATTTGCCAATTTCAATCTAGATTGAGATGCTGTCGATCGCAAATCAGAATATGAGTTTATCACACAACATACAACCATTTGTAACTGATTTCTAGGCAACAGTTAATTTTAATTCGAGATTATCACAGAGTTTGAGAAGGTCTGGTTTTTGTGGAATATTTTTTTATATTATACAAAACGGACGAAGATTCGTAGTACTAATTTAACTGTTCAAATTATTCACTGAGTGAAATTAAGGTAGTGTTCAATAGGGAGTTGAAAAATCTAACTTCAAATTTATTTTCTGGAGAAGCTGTACTCATCGCGGACAGTTTTATCAGTTTGGCATTATAACACATCGCATTCTTGATGTGGCTTTAAATACAAGTTCAATTTCAAGTTCTTCAGTTAATTCCTTCGCTGTTAAAATGACGCTTTTAAAGCCTGTCTTTCTATACTCTTCCAAGAAAGCGCAGAATTTTTTCAACACTTCTGTGCATTTATCGAGATCCATGTCCATTGATGGACTGCTTTAACACTGCTTATTCTTGCTCCCCAACGTATTTCACTGTGTTTTTTACAATGTATAATCCTAAGTGATCGGAAGCTGGAAGAAATGTGAACAACCTCTGAAGTACCCCAAATAATGTGACGGATTCGAATTATTTTCAAGTGCACCGGTGTAATGAGCGGTGTTCCGCTTTTAAGTCAAAAATAATACTAGCTCTTTTTTAATAGAATGCTAAAAGGGAATAAATAATAAGCTTTGTCTATTGACGGGGATTCCCAGTAAATGTACATATATCAGTAGGTACTTGCGTTCCAGTATTGCAACCCTAATGATTTTGTCGCCAGATTTAGGGGATTTAAGACTTTTACAGGTGACCTGGCCGCTGCCGAAAATGCCATAAGTCACAATATGCAACTGGATCGGCGCCCCTTCATGTCAGGCGCCCTGGACGGTCGCCCAACCGCGCCCCACCCTAACGCCGCTGCTGCTTTTACTTTCACTTATCGTTACAGATAGAGTTGTACATTTAAAAGGCAGAGTTTTCCGATGCCAAATCTATAGAATTGGATATTTTCTGCATATTATCTGTAGTTTGAGCCAAATAATTCTAATATCTGTCTGAAAAAATGGCACTTCTTACGTTTGTTTGAGCAGAATATCGCACAAGTTCCTAGAGAAGAACCTAGACACCTAGAGCTATCGAAAATTCTATATAAACTTGACCTCTCCAATGTAAATGCATAGTTAGGTACTTTTGAAAGATTAATATTCCTATCAAATTTGCCCCTCTTCGACAAATATAGCTTATCCACAGCACACAATTCTAAACCTACACATAATGATATGCAGCATGGAAGTACCAGTCTCCTTGATTTCTTTGTGGTTAGTAAACCTGAGCTTGTACATTTCACTGATCAGTTTTAGATTCATGGTATTTCTAAGCATGCTTTTATATATGGTCCATTTAACATATGTCCATCCATCTCCAATAAGTCATTTTTTTTTAGAGATTTTCGTCGTGTTAACATTGACAATCTAATGATGGACGAATTGCAATATGACTTTACGTCTTTATATTTTTAACTGCTGATGTGGACCAGCAGTTAGCAATTCTGAAATTTGTCCCGTTAAATCAGAAATTACCTATAGAACATAATACTAACTTTGTCACAAATGACTCTATAGTTAATGCTAGTGATTTGCGAGATGTAGCACTGAAAGCCTTCTTGGAGCATCGCAGTGCGGATCGCTGGAATACATACTGCGTCTATCGAAATCGAGTATCTAAAGAAATTAGGCTGGAAAAAAGAAGACTTTCTGCAGCTGCTTTTTCTGGTAGTCATTCTACGAAACAACTCTGGTCAAAACTAAATAAAATTGGTGTAAAGAAATCTTCTCAAATTTTGAATGCACATGTCGATCCAAATGCAATTAACTCTTACTTTGCCTCCTGTTCCTCTAATTGTCGGACTTCTAGAACAGATATATTAGAACAGGAGTCACCAGAATCTTTTTCCTTCCGGAACATTTGTGAAAGGGAGCTATTTCAAGCGGTTTCTGCCATAAAGTCCAATGCTGTCGGTACTGATGGATTACCTATAAAGTTTATTAAGCTAGTGTTTCCGGCTTTAGGCAGGCACATTCTCTTCCTTGTGAACTCTATATTGACAAAATCTGTTTTCCCTTTGGATTGGAAAGTTGCTAGAATCTGTCCAGTACCCAAATCCAAAAATCCTCTTGTACCATCAGATTTTAGGCCTATAAGCATTCTCCCTGCACTATCTAAAGTGTGCGAAAGAATAATGAAAGGTAAAATAATTGCGAGCTGGCAAGTAAATTCAAAGCTTTTTAAAAATCAGTCTGGTTTTAGACAGGGATATAGTACTGCAAAAACAACCAAAACATAATATCTCTTTGCAGTAAATTGTGCATAGCATTTTTGAATTACTTTTTTTTTCATACTTGCTTATTTAACTATTTTTTTTTTAATTTTTTATGTAAATTGTATAGATAAACTACCACCTTAACCCTCCGATTGGAAAAAAAGGTCACTAGGGACCTTTCAATTTTTTTAATGTTTACAAACTTGTCTCTACAATATGTATTTGCACACTTTCTACAACCAAATACATATATACAAAACTATTAAGGCAAAACTAGCATAATGATGATACAGTACATTTTTTGAAAAATTGTACACAAATGCCTCTAGGTCCCTAGGAACAGCTTGTATATTGCTATCGGGACTGTCGCTAATCGGAGGATTAAGGAATTTAAGAAAATCGATTTTTTTTATTCATATTTCAAAAATAAAAATTAGAATATTAAATATTTACAGAGTTATCGCACATATAGTATACAGCACAGTGAAACTTTAAACGCGATTTTCTCGAATCCATATTTTCAAAAACTGCTCGTGCTGTAACTTAAAAAGTTATTGATCGATTGGCCTGAAGTTTTGTAAGGTATAGAGAAAACTCTATATCATTGACGGATGGATAAACCAAACGTTTTAAACTTTTTGAGGGTGAAAAAAGTCGAAAAAACAGTATAAAATTTGAACATTTTATTAAAGAGCGTACAAATTTTTTAATTTTATACTTTTTTATGATCTTATAGGTTTATTCTACGCATGCATGTGTCAGAAATAGAAAGTAATTTTTTTTTTTTGGTAAAAATTTTTTTTTTTTTGGTAAAAAGATAAATAGAGAAAGACTGGCAAATGCAGCACTTTTGGACCTCGCGTCAGAGACACCTGAAAAGAAATTGAACTGAACCGCCATTTTGTGAAAAATATTTTTTTATATTTTCATAGTTCGAATAAAATGAAGTTACAACTTCAAAATGATTCAATTATTTATAACCTTTAAAAACAATTTTAAAAAATGACCATCTAAAGGGATTGCCCCCCTTAAACTATGTGCATCAAAAAAAGTTTATAACAAAATCACTTAATTTCTTGAAATGAGAATTTCGCATGGTCCTCCACTCCGTACCATCGGACCACACATCATGAGACTTGTGGGGTTACCTGAAGGATAAAGGGTGTCAGGATGACCCGCCACGAACATTGAAAGAATGGATCCAGTTGGAAGTGGTTCAAATCCCAATTACAATGCTGTGGAATGTGATATAAATAGATACTTGTACCTGAAGGGACGTCATTTTACCGTAGTTATTTTTAAAACGAGTAATTTTCATTCATTTTCAATTCTTACTTTTCTTTAATGGTGTTTTATGTAGCATAAGGTTGAGCAAATAAAATTCTAAAAAATCGATTGTATTTTCAACCTTTTTAAAATATTATGGTGAGGAGCTTAATATTTGGTATAGAAAACTCTATTGGTTACTGGGACATAACTCAGAAATGTCCACCGAAAATAAGATCCTATTATATAATCAGATATTAAAACCTGTCTGGACGTATGGTATCCAACTATGGGGTTGTACAAAAAAAACGAATGCACAGATAATTCAAACTTTTCAAAACAGAGTCCTTCGTGGAATAGTTAATGCACCATGGTTTATTAGAAACAAGGACTTGCATCGTGACTTGCAGTTTGACCTGGTAATACAGGTGATGAAAACAAATGCTCTTCGTCACAACCAACGTCTTCAGACCTACATATTAACCCTGAAATAGAAAACATATTAAATTCCCGATCAAATATTCGTAGATTGAGGAGAACCAAACCTCACGAACTTTTGTTGTAGAATTTTGAGAATCTGTATTTAAGCATAATACATTCTCCAAAGCGATTTCCCATAATGAAATGTAAATAATCATTTGTCGATCTTTCTTTGATTGGTTCCACGCTACTCTGGGTACTCTAATCCCTTAGTGCTAGTTTTAGTTTTTTTAGTTTTTATTGACTCAATATTTCATTAATACATTTCTTACAAAAATTATCCTTAAAGCCTAGATGGTTTGGCGTAATGCCGTCTACCAGATTGACATTTACAATAGTTTACGAAAGAAGAGAGAATATTGTTAAAATTAAATATATACATAAACATTTTCTTTTTTTTCTTTTTTTTTCTTAAAAATCTTCATCAATTATGCATCTCCTATAATGTAATGCTTCCCTTAGTGTCTTTCGAGATTTTCACCTTCATTAACAAAAAAAAAAAAAAAACCTTTTTAAAATCACTCTTACTGCGCCCCACCCGATATTAAAATAAACTATGTATATTCTTATTCAGTTACCTGCCGCTTTTGAAAGAGAGCGTTATCAAAACCACCCGAATACGAGAGCCTTCATATGCTGAGAGGAATAGTATTCCAAAAGCGAGGGGGACGAACAAAAAATTGACGCTCAGAAATGGAGAAGGAAACACGCGAAGTGATCAAATTAAAGGATCGATTAGCGTTAGATTGTGAAAAATTAAGCTTTACAAAGAAGAAAGGCGGTTGTTTGATGGTTGCTATCCTATGAAGGCATTTGAATATGCAATAGTTAAGGTATTGTTTTAATGTACATCCAAGTATGCTTTTTGCGTACGGAGAGACATGATCATAACGAATGATTTTATTAAATGCAACATTGAGATTGCTCATCATGTCCGCACTGATGCTGCAGCAGATCTCGCAACCATATGTTACAATGGGAACAAGCAGTGCTTTAACTAATATAAATCTCGTGCTAAAATGTGTGTAGTTACGAGAAGCAGACAAGTTCCTGAGAGACCTATACATTTTGCCTACAGCCGGGCGGATATGATGATCCCAATATCGATGATATTCTTTGCCTTATCTACGAAGTCAATTGGTTCATTGTTAAGTAGTATGGAAGCTAAACTATCTACATTGATCACATTCATCCCGATTACTCGATATTTTGATTTAGTAGGATTAATCTTTAACGAATTTTCTTGAGACCAACGTAAAATTATTTTTACATCTTCATTGAGCTTCGAAGACACATAATCGACAAGTTTGTGCTCAACTGCACATCATTTGCATACATACAGGGTGTCCCAGTTAAGAGGTATTAACCTTTTACTGGAGATTCCTGCAGTTCCGGTGAACAAAAAATCGTATGGCAGAAGGGGGAGACGTCTATTTTCACCCCCCCTCTAAGTTATAGCCCGTCGAAGTGGGACACATCCGATTTGGTGGTATAGCCACTTTAAATTATATAACTTCTGAACTTCTAAACATCTACAAACCATGATTTGACTTTAGTAGTTTCGGATATATGTAGGTTAGGTTAGAAGGGCTGATGAGAATGATCACATCCCCATCATACTTAGGTCAAGGTGAACCCATTGTGATACCCATGTTGTTTTCCCGCCCGTGGTATTAGTTTCTAGGTTTTAGCCATCCAGACGCCCTGGTAAATTCAAGTATGACCGATGGTGATCCATCCGATAGCTCGTCGATATCCTCGAAAAAGAATTTGGCCAAGGTTTTGTTTCTAAGTTGGCAGGGGCTAGGGCAGTAACAGAGGAAATGGGCTGTGTCCCCATGAACCTCTTCATCATTAGGCGTAACTTCTTCATATGGTATATTAGCAAGTTGTGACCGGATTTTCTATCTTTCTGTAGGAGTTCTGTAGGAGTTTCGGATATACATCGTCAATCACTCCCAAAAAGTCTTACAGAATAAATTAAAAAATAGGTTTGTAACCTTGCTTCTAGTCCTTTCGAATGATATCCCACATGACCTTTTTTTCCAGGCTTCCATTTCACCATATTGTATAGTTGTTTCACAATATTTTTGAATGATAAGTACATAGGCCATCGTAATTTAAAATTATTCCAAATTTCATGTTTCTATGTAGAGCGGTTCCTGAGATAGTATTCGTAACAGATATTTTAGAGTTAAAACGAACTTATAATGGTACCGTATATCCACATAGTCGGCACCGTGGTTTAGTGGTAAGTGCGTTCGACTACTACGTAATGCTAGCCGGGTTCAACAGCTAAAAGTTATTTTTACGGTGCCACCTCTTTCGACTATCTGACAAGCAATCAAAGAGTATCATTTGTCAATGAGCTTCTCCACTCGCCGTTCGGAGCCGGCAAAAAACTGTAGGACCCTTCCATTCGTGCAAAAATATAACATGCACACACAAATGGTTGCGAGAAACAGGCCCAGGTTCATACCGAGCTGTAGCGCCACCTAAAGTAAAAGTATATCCATATGGGTACGGAACCCTAAAAATTAAATCGGTACAAAAGATCTTTTACCGACTTTTCATAAGGGATGTGTCGAATTGTAAATCCAGTCTTTGTATCAGTATAAGATTTCTATCGCAGTTTTACGTTAAACTTAGATTGTGACAATTTTCCATAAGCCTGATAGATCTCTGTTAACAAAGATGACATCACCGCAGATTTCTTTTGAATATTAACCACTCGTGCCGTGATTGTTGAATAGATTGAGAGAGATATGGTGAACCAACAAATTTGCTCTTTTTTCAAAAGATACGTGCAAAACATGACGAATATGACACTACTAGTCTTACCAAAAAATATTGTTGTTGTAGACAATCCTTAAGAGATTCAATGAAAACCCCCACGAGTCACGGAGTTAGTAAGTACTAGACTAGCGCCATGCGAAGATGTATCTGACACTGGTTGAAAACTCATAAGTAATGCTGCTAGGTGAATAGTGATCCGAAAAGAGGAGAAGATTCAAAAACAAACTGTTAGAGCTTAGACCCAAACAAAAAAACATTATGATTGACGATTATGCTCATGTCAGATAACTCGAGCCACTGTACTCATGCAGGCTTAGGTAAGGTTGGGTTAATCGTTAAGTTTCCGAGCTCTCCTATGTTTGCAAAGAATATATGGCCTCATAGATGGCTTACCTCATAAAGGCTTACGATGATAATAACGACTTTTACGCTCAATGAGTAAAAGTACATAATAAACAATTTCAACATATGTATACATGGATCCTATCCACGACAAATGGTCAATTCGAGTGGGTAATCAAGATTGATCGTTAATGATTCCAGATGACAGGCACAGGAAGTATGGCCGAAGTTTCAAATTGAATTTTTGTAATTACACTAGAAACGAAGTTATTTTTTAGCGATGACATGATACAGATACACAGTTATTCGGTTAATGACACATTCTAATACCCTAATCGTAGAGCACATGTATTCGTATTTGTTTAATTAAAAGCTTCCAAGTAAGCGATATAATTAATCTAATTGTTACCAAGCCACTTGCAAATATGTACCATGAAAGAAATAAATAAAAAAAGACTAATTAGTATTATAGTTCGATTGTAATCAATGACAAGTCCAATGCTAATTAATGACAATCGTGACTTCCATTTACCACTGCATAAGCAGGCACCGACTTGACAATTAATCAAACCTTCCAATGATAGATTCGAGGCAATCTCAATCCCTGATAAGATCTCACATAGAACTTAATACCTCGATTCCGTGCAGGCAGTAGGTAAGTACCTACACCAGAAATTGGAAGCCACGCCATTATGAGAAGTTATTGTGTTTTCGAGTCATTAATGGAATCATCACGGCTTGGATTTCAGTTAAAACGAAGGCGATATAAAGAATTGTAGCTGCGCCGACCGACGCGACGCGACGTTGCTCGTCGTCTTCGAGTAGGTAGTTCCATTTGAAGACAATAATTTTGGAAATAAAATACTTGCTGCGCCGGAGTCGGAAGCTGCGGACAAACAATATCAAAGTGATACCGGGATTCATTCATCAAAAGATGTCGCATAAAATTTCTTCAATGGTTTTGCATGCACGTTAGGTACGATGACGTCTTCGTTTTAAGTTTTTCTCTCTCTTTCAAGGTGCGGCTGTCCGTCCTTTATCAAGAAACAGACTCCGATATAAAATAACGATCGCATTAATTATCCCAATGACTTAGGTATAAAAAAAAGGAGATAAGAAAAAGTAAGTATGTATTTTTTGAGTCCAATTTTTTATTTTATGTATTAGTTTCTCATTCACAGATTCTACTATAGGAATAAAATGTTGAAAATTAATTTTAAAAACCTGTAAAACAAAATCTAGTAGCAAGATATTGTACAAAAGAACGATTTAGAAAATTCGATTTTTTAAAAAAGACTGTAAAGTATGCATAGACACATACATATTTCTATAGGTTTTTTTTAATACAGTAGAATCCGCTTAAGACGCTATCCCGCTTTTAACGCTCTTTTTCTCCAGCCCGTTCATTTTGATAAGAATTCGTATGAAAAAAATCCGATTAATACGCTCTATTCCCGCTTAATAGACTCACACAGCTAAACGATACGATTTTTTTCCAGAAAAACTATTCGGTGCATTGGGATATACGGCGGCGCCGACGGCCACCGTTCTTGAAGGGATTTTTTGGTTTTTCGCAACCATGTCGTTTCTTTTGTCACTTTTGTTTTATTTCTTGTGTGCGCCTTACGTACATACAATAGAATTTATGACAGTGCAATAGAATTCGATTACATACATTGATTAGTACAAGGTATGAAGGGAAAACTAACATAATACATGTATAATTTCAACTCTTTTTATAAAAAAAAACCATATTTTTAGTTGGATGTAATTTTTTAATTTTTGCCGCTTAATACGCTATCCCGCTTAAGACGCTATTTTCTGTCGGTCCCTTGAAGAGTGTCTTAAGTGGATTCTACTGTAAGTAGGTAGGTATGTCTGTTAAGTTACTTTAAAAAGTGGCGGCTCCAAATAAATGCAGGAAAATGTGGTATAACTTGTTTTCGCAATGCAAGTGGGAAAGGACATCGCTTAGCCGTAAAAGAAAGCAAAACGTTGAGTGTGCAGATCGATAACCATTCCATCCCACTGCGGTCAGAATTAAAATACTTAGGTGTATACTTTCACAACCGGTTTCTTTTCAATAACCATGCTAGAAAAGCATTAGCAAAGGCTAAAGCTGTTACCGCTACGTTAAAAACCTTACTACAGTCAAAAGCATTGCCCTCAAATACAAAGATACTCATATACAAAGCACTTAAAAGGCCCATATTGGTATACGGATTCTATGCATGGTTCACTTTCTCCCACAACGGCAAAAGAATTGGAAAAATTTGAGAGAAGAATACTTAGATTCTGTTGTGGAAAGTATAGAAGACCAGATAAGAAATGGTACCCAAATAAACTGCTATAATGATACGACAGCAAGCTACTCATATGCTAACATTGATCTCATACAGCGACTGCAATCAAAAGTTCTTCGAACCATAATAAACTCAGCGTGGTACGTGCCAAATATTGATATGCTATGCACAAGGACCTACATATACCTACCGTCATTTAGGAAAAAAGAAACCACAACAATGCAGACATCCATTCATTTCCGAATAAAAAACAAACTAGAAGATGAATAAGAACAATAGACCTGGCAACTAGACAGCAATAAAATAAAACCAAAATTAGCAAAACATTGGTCCCAAAACACTGAACCTCGTAAAATATGTAAAAACGTTACTGTGCCTGTGCTGTAGTGCAGTTTGAGCGGTGTCGTCGGCAAACGTAGTTAAGACGGTCCCTTTTTCTTGGTGTATATCACGGGTAGGTATATAGAAGATACGGAAGCGGGCTTGAGACGCTTCCTTTGGGTACCCCAGCTAGAATTTCTTCGAATTTTCAGTGCTCGTTTCCGTTTTTGACACGGAAGGCCCTCTTTCCGAGATATATCATCAGTATGTTATTATGTATATAGACGTAGGCAAGACCTGCTGCAACTTGAAATTCAAGCCTTCATGACACACATTGTTCAATACGCTTGCGAGACATCGAAAAATATGAACTTTTATTTTTAAAACAAAGCGATAGTATTTTGGCTTAAATTAAATTTGTGTTTTTACTTGTAAAGATTTCAATACCTGCATTAAATATATCTAGCTCATAATCATACATTTTAACGAGCGCTGTTTTTATTTCTTCATAATACTATTGAATGTATTTCGTAAACTGCCGTGATTCATGAACTATAGCAAGTGTTGACTACCGATGTTTAAGGGGTTAGGCCACCCTAGAGGTCGAAAAATAGGCTTTTTATGATTTATTTTTTTTTAGAAATACCACAAAAGAAATCGAGACTTTAATAAAGAGTATTTATTATACATATCAATGATACAATACAAATTTTTTTTTTTTGAAGCGATTAATTTCATAATGGCGGCTGTGCAACGGTTTTCGATGACGTTTGCGTTTTTTTAAGTAAGAAGTACGTAGGAAACGGCCAACTTAAAAAATGCAGTTTTGAGATACACGCGTTTGAAGTTTTGATTAGTAGAAAATCATAAGGAAATTTTGCAATACCTTTAATTTGCGATGGCTGCACTGAGTACTTAGAGATTTTTCCCGATCATAATCTTTCGGGATATCATTTTTGAGGTCTTAGGGTACAAATTAAAACAAAAAAAAATTCGTTTTTCGAAAATTCTAGGGTGGCCTAACCCCTTAAGGAACATTACTACGGATGAGCATGTGATGATTGGTCGTATTATCCTTGTACGAGCACATATCCAATATTTGATATTTGGGGCTATCCACCAGATCCTACCGTACATACGAGTACAGGCCCATCTTGCTTCTGTTGGTTTGGTAATTTTATTTTTAACTTGTGTGGTACAATTGAGTTTTTTTTTTATCACGAACCATTCCTATATATTTTATTTTATTCAAATATTTAATTATTATATTGTTAAGACTTAGATTTTATTGCGAGTAAATGGGAAAACAATAGCTTTACTAGGGTTAATTGAGCAATTTTCTTTAACGCACCACAGTTGTTAACTAGCTTAAGAGCTGTTTGTATTTTAGGTGTCTGAAAACAATCTCTCATTCGTTATGAACCAGACCTGTTGTTGGTGGATACAAGTTGCTTTATATGCTTTATTCTGCTGTTACTAACCAGTTCAAATAATGATGGTGGAAGTGCTGCTGAAGTAAGGAGAACTAAGAGTATTCCGAGTTGTACCTATCCAGGTTATTGAAGAAATCGTTGCCTTACTTATTTACCTTTATACAACAAAAGGATCTTTCTTTCAAAAACCTTCTTTCTACCAAAATGATGTGTAAACCCTGCAATATGTTCACTGAGCTTAAATTCTCATTAATTCCTCATCATGTTTAAGACGAAAAATGATTAATAACCATTTCTGTCGAGCGTTCATCGTCCCCACTCCAAAATAATTAATTATCTCATTTGTTTGTAGTTGATTTTGGCAGCTCACGCTTCATGTTGCAACTAATATCGATATCAGACTTCGGAATTCTCCAATATCTAATCTTATCTTATTTACCTAGCCTCCCCTTAGAACACTCATCCATTTTTTTTAAGGGGAAGGGCAATGTGTTGTACATTTCTAGTAAAACGAAACAAAAAAAAACCCACAAAAACATCTTTTGACGGCACACACTTTCATCGGTGCGTCCTAAATTAATTTACTTCTATTATTTGAACGAGTATCAGTTGATGGGTTTGGGGGAAAACCCCAATCTCACTCAAAAAAAAAAAAATCTGATAGCACCACCGACTATCGGACGTCATTACAATCAAACTTAACAAAGGTAATAAAAGGAGGTGTCGCACCTCGTATGCCTCCCATCTCTCGCTCACCCACAAAAAATTTAACAATTTATTGCCATCGCCACCATTGCAGCAGTAGTGGAAGTCCTTTGTTATTGCTGTGCCAAAGGTACAAAACTAACGAGGGAAAAAGGACAACGTACGGTGTCGCACCTCTTCGCACATGCATTCACTCGCACTCACCCACTGATGTGGTGGACATTTAATTAGATTTCTTTCGTGCCATGTTGTGGGAGGCGTGTATGCAATGTCAACGCCTTTATAAACAATCAAATTGTTGTTTCTGTGCCGACTCGAAGGACGAAGAAATAGCGTTCTATAAGAAGAAATTTTCCACATCCTCGACATGATGTAACAATTTAATTTTCATTCATATGTCCTTTCAACTTTAGTGACAGTGTCAATAGACTCACCTAATGTGAAGTGATTCTCGCTGGGTGGATTGCTTTATTGTTTCCATGTCAAAAGGGACCAAATGGGTCCAATTCCTTTGTTGCAGGTATAGGCATCGAAAAAAGGGATATAAAGGTGGGCAACGAGTGAAAGTAGACCGCACACGTTTGTAGGTTTATTTAGAAACGCCTTAACCAGTCTATTGAGTATCAGAGCAGGTAAATGTCCTTTATCTTGTTGTGATTTTCCAAAGCAATTCTGTTGGCCTTTATCTGCATAATTACGTAAGACCAAGTAAAATGATCTAAAATGTTCGATACCTACTAAAAAAAAAACACTTTAATTTAAAGGGACAACAATTTAGTGCGCAATTGATTTGCTTCCACATGCACGTGGATCAACGAGTCTCGCTACCTACCCACCAAAGTGCGGATGTCACTTGTGAATCCATTCACATTATGAGAATCGCTACACATGTTTTCCAATCACAGTCGAGTGGGACAACCATCACCATCACCACTACCACCACCACTGTCGCGTGGAAAATTATGGAAAAGGTGCCGAATACAAGTGCAGGATAGCAGCTCCTCAATGATTTATATCCTTTTAGTAAATACGAATAAATACTTCGATACATTTCTAAGTGAATTGTATGTATGTATGTACAAGTGCGAGTAGATTGGAACGCCAGCACATGCAAATCCTTGAGGAGTAAGTGCCTGCCTGCGTGTATGAGTGGTTCAAGTGTACATATATACGAGTATGAAACAAAGTGGGTTGTCAGGCAGTGTTCCTTCTAACATTTCCACTTTGAAATCCCCCAAAAGAACAATGAGACGCTTCTAAGTGTTGTTTCGTGTCACCTGAGAAACATTTGGACAAGAGATTTTGTGCCTCACCCAGGATTGTTCCATATAATACTCATACACATACTTCTACACACATACGTACATACAAATGATACACGTGAAATATTGCACTTGGATATTTGTGTGTTTATTGCGGTCCTTTGTGATGCATCAATTACCTAGAGGAGATGCTCTTTGGGGACGGTATTAATTTATTTAAATTGTTGACAGTATCAAAAGTACCTACTCGTTATATAATAAAATTGTGACGTGTTGTGATAAGACACTTCACATGTATTGGATGACTTGCGAACTGGAAAATCTGCGTATTTGAATACTTCAACAAGGGCAAATTTATAAATTCAACCACTGAAAAGCCTAGAAGACACTTTGAATTCGTTTTCTCTCAACTCTGCTCAAATGATATATGTGCCTATCTACATGAGTTAGATACGTTCCACAGACCAATCACCCACCAATCTAAACGTGTAAATTCAAATTTATTGGACAAATTCGAAATCCAAAATGAACCTGCCGCAGGACGCTTATATCAAACATTATAAAACACAACGTCTCTAAGGTGTATTGCGTTGATATATCGCTAAAATGATTTATTGAATTATCATCAGATATACAGAATCATTATCGATAAACGTTGCGTTCCAAATAATGAACGATCGACTTACAAAGTTTAAAAATAAAATAAAAAACAAATATTTTATCTAGAAACGCCATTTTATTTAGACAGGAACTTAACGTAGCCCATTGTTAGATTGAAACGCTTTCTGTTTTAAGTGCTGGCGGTGCTGGTCAGACTGCCGTTCTGACATTGCTTTTATTAAATGGCTAAAAATGGCTAATTGTGTGTCTCAAAAAATGTTCTAGTTTAACAGTTTTCTTTATTTATTCTGCATTTATTATTTCGCTTTATTTTATTTGGCAAAATATTTTTTTGTATTTTTAATTTGTTTGGCTTTCATTTTGTCACATGTTAAGAATTTCGAACTAAAAGCGCTAAATATAAAAATGCGCTAAATAAGTAATGCGAGTTATAATCCTACAGCGAGATGAACGCAAGACGAAATGACAATGTGCCGCATGAGTTCTGCGAAATAAAGGAAATACATATATTTAGACAGTCGCGAGATAACAGTTTGCGAAATGAAAACAGCGAATTGTTGGTTATCCAAACTAATACTCTTTGTCGCTTTGCCGATTTTCATTTTTATAAACAATTCCACGAACATGTCCAGAGATATGAAACCCAGCGGAGGAAAACATAATTTTATTGACGAGGCTACAGAGGTTGAACCAAAAATAATATTATACATATATCATTGGGTTTTGTTTTAGTTACTTTTCTACATTAACGTTTCTCAGCAAAATAAACCATTCCTCTGGTGCACAAGGGCTTACTTACTTACTTAACGGGCTCCCGACATCCAGCCACCATTATTGCATTACATTGCATTACTTTACATTGCATTTCACTACATTACCTTACATTACATTATATTACATAACATAATATTACATTACAATACATTACATTACATTACATTACATTACATTACATTACAATACATTACATTACATTACATTACATTACATTACATTACATTACATTACATTACATTACATTACATTACATTACATAACATTGCATCATATTGGATTTCATTACATAAAATTGCATTAGCTTATATTATGTTACATTATATTGCATAACATCACATTAGGTACATAACAATACAAAAAATAAAAATATTAGATACATCATTTAATACATTCCAATGTCCCTATCTATGAAAAAGTCTTTATCCGTCTGTTTTTCTGACTTTTAAACTCCAAGCCATTGTCATAGCGTAGTACATATTCGTTAAATCTCACAAAAAACCACATCAATATTTGATACCAAGAAATGGTGCGTGATGAAATGGAGAAGCTTAATCATAATTAGAACAAGACTGCTTCAATGATTAAAAAAAAGTTTCTATAACGGAATCAACCCTTCTCCACCCGGATAGAATCTTCTCCGGCGAGACGGAAGTTTATCGAAGCATCTATAATCTTATTATTCAGTTAATTCAGTTGATTAAATCCCGTTATTGCACAGCTTCTTGCAAACAACAACTCATTTTGCCAAAACGCTTCCAAAATAAGAACTTCTAAATTTCATTAACAGGAAATGTCTTTATTTTGCAACTTTGTTATGCTCTGTCCATATGTGCATAGGTATAAGTACATGTATCCTGTTCCAAGCAGGCCATAGCCTGGTTAACACTTATGTACTGGTTGTCATTCACTCTTTCTCACAACTAACCCAAAGTTCTTTTAGCCGCGTTAACGATTCCTACTCCTGTTCAAGTTGGACTAAAATACTTTGTCAGAACACAATGTGCGTGCAACTCAGAAGAATACTGTCAAGACCTTAGGCGTTATGGTTCATGTCACTGAAAAGCCATCGTACCCCATCATTTATCTTAAACAATATTTCTTGAATATGTTAAAACTGACAAAATCACAGTCATTTCTAAAAGGGACGAACTTAACTTGGAAAGATCTTGTAACTCGCTCAACGGAGCATACGAGAATGATGTTCTGCCCTTACAAAGGGTCACAAAAAATGCTCACATGGATGTCATTTTTTTACCAAATATGATTCAGTGATTCGGAGAAATATTTATGTGACCACAGTTTTTGACAATATTGCTTGGTTGTACAGCGGCAGTCAAAAATATAGCAGTACGAATTAAGGTGACCACCTGTACCGAAATGACAGGTACAGTACCGAAATTTGGCCCCGTGTACGGGTGTACCGTAGCAAAGCTTTGGTATACACAAATATACCGAAATCCTAGTAAAGCAAATTTGCTCACATTTGACGTAGATTACATACATAATTTGTCGTCGTGCAAATATATTTACGTGGCGAAACTAAAGGAATTTTGCGATTCAGTTAACGTCGAATATCAAAAATGGCTTGGCTATTCCCAAACTCGCTTTATGGGTGTCTACTCTCGGCTGTCGATGTGATTTTACGAATTGTTGGCGGATTGAAAGAATATTTTTCTGGTCGACTTCCAGTATTGTTGAGAAACCTTTTTGCTACGTAAATAATTCACATTTATAATACTCCTTAACTCATTATGTACAACTCTCAATATGGCAGAGTGTAAATAAGACAGAGAGCTTTGAGATCTGACTCAAATCCATCTAGTCAGAGCCGTTGAGAACGGTCTCATTTGTTTGCATACGAAATTGAGTCCGAGCTCCACTCTTCACAATTGATCTCAGGTTTAAGTTCAAGCTCGTCAGCTCTGACTCTAAGATCGTGCTTATCATTTTGTATACGACCCAATAGCTTAGCAGTTTAACGGTTCGCATTAATATTTTTAATATTACGAGTATATTGAGTGTTAGCTGTTTCAATTTGATCCAGAAGTGGATTGTTCAATTTGATCACTTTTCGATCTTCGTTTGGTCCACACTCGACTAACCGCCAGAATGGGAATATGTTGAAGCCTCCACGAAGCTCTTTGCATCGAAGAATCATTTGACATCGAATCGATACTAAATTGTTCGACGAATTAACCTTTTTGACCAAATATGTTACCGGCGAAAAGATGTCTATTGACCAACGATGGGTGGAAAGCTATGTTTGTTTTTATTAAATTACATTAATTTTAAATGAAATTGTGGCAAGAAAGTTTTGTTTCGGTCATAAAAAATAACAAGAACACAACTTTGGTCTTCAAGGTAAGAATTTAGCCCTTAAACAAAAATAGCTGTATGTATATAAATAATAATTTTACAAATGTGGGTAATTAATACAACTTCACAATGTCTCTTTATGGAATCCACTTCCGGACATCTCTGCAATGGCAGCTCTTCCCAAGCGGTCTTTGCCATGGCCAAAAGTTAATTACTATACTAAGGTCGTATATGTCAATTGCATTCAAATTTTATCCTTAGGCTAATTTTTGACATTTGTATATGCAAATGTACCCATGAAGGAGTGTGAGAGCCTAGTATTTGTTTCGGTTTTCCCAGTCGATTGTCCGTGAAAAATGGAACAAAACTAGTGTTCACATACGATGTAAAAACTACCCATTGTAAAAATTATGTTAGGAGTTTAATTTTTCTTATCATTTTTTAACGTGTAAAATCAAGTAAAATTGATCTTTTTGAAAAATGTTTATTGGTGAAATTTTATCTCTGCATTTGCCATCCCCATCAGCAATAATTTAGAATAGAAAATCTAGTTAACTTGAAAAACGGACGTTGTTAGTTCTTCAATCATGTACTACACAAATAACATGTAGGTATATGTATTATGTAATAAATAAAAAAATAAAAAAACAATTATTGGTAATGTTTTTTAATGCTCTTTTTTTATATAAATCTATGAAAACAATTTGATAATTTGAGTTGTAATAATTAGGAAGGAAAGTGAAAATTGTCAATTCTTGTGAAAAAATTATGAAAAAAGAGTGTTAAATACATTATATTTAATCCAATTGACATATCAAAAAGGTAAAATTTTACCTACCTCTGTATGAACGTCAAAAATTGGCCAATTGACATGCAGCCTATGATTCAAACACACTCGTATATAACGTTTTTTGATTCAATTTTATGGTTTCAAATATCATACACTTCTGTTTTTGTCTGTCTGTTGTCGTTTCTTTCAAACAGTGTAAACGCTGGCCGCCTGTAGAATACTTTTACCCGTTCATGAGAAAAGAACGAGAAGTGTTAGAAAAAATGGCGATTTTTTTTAAAATAATTTATTTTAAAAATAAATTGTGTTCGGCCCAACAAGTCTAGCAACTCGAATATTTATATAAAACGATAATGCACACAAATCAATAAACTAAATTCGAAAATTGAATTAAGTAGTCATTGTCAAATCATGGTTTTTTTTCTCCATAATAATAACACATACTCGTATGTAAAGATCATACCTACTTTAAAATTATGTTACGCGATCAACCAATAACTGACACGATACTATCTTCTTAGCATTTTAAAAGTTATGTATTTACCCAAAGTTTTACATTCTTTCCAAAGTAGTTCGATAAATTTGAACAGAAGCAAGATCCTCTAAGTTTTTGCTGTTCACCAGAACAGTTAAATTTGAATTTTAAATGATCCCAGGATGGATTGTTTATGGGTGCAAGCGTTCTTTATGCTCTTAAATCTGTCATTGACAAAATGTCAGTTACACAGGTCCGCTTGCCGCTGATGAATCTTTTGTCGTTTAGAGCGGGTAGGCGAACCAATGAATTTTTAATTATTTGATCATCAAATACGAAATATAATTAAAAACAGGCCCCATTGGTCGGATATACCGTCAGCTTGTGGTACTTTATTGCTTTTTTCTATAACTTAATGATCAAACAATGTTAATTTGACTCATCTGCATATATCAACCTGTTAGGAAGTGGTAGGTATGTAGTATATGCGCGATAAAACGGTGGGTGTGCAGTTTGATTGATATAAATCATTCAATGGGTTGTGCTAAATAACCGCTCTTAACACTGTTTGACGGCATTTTTATGTCGTGATATTGTCAGTCGATGTTCTAGAATCTAGGCTGTCAATGTAAATGAATTGATTATAGGTTCTTGAGAATATATGGCACGTGCAGTATATTCAAATCACAGAGAAAAGCGAAATTCATTGACCATTGAATGAGTACTTCGGTTTTGATTAGCATACAATAAAGTCGCGAGAGTGTGAACAGAAATTATTTAACACTGATCTTTTTACAGCGTGAACTTTCCATGTTTCGGTAATGTGACTAACAAGGTTAGTTTCCATAATCATATTTGACGTAAGCAGACACTTTCTTAAAACTCTAGTGCAAAAGAACAGATAAATAAAAAAATTTATAAAAAAAGAGAGCGATACAGAAATGTCTCTGAATTCGAGATCAAGCCACAATAACTTCATTTAACACCATTACAATTGTTGCATTAAAGCAAAATTTTTGTCTTTACAAATTGAGTACCTACATATGTACATATGTACCTACTACAAGGAGGATGATACCGACTCGAGTTAAATACTTTTCTTACAAAACTTATCAAATATCAGAAAAACATTTAAATTTAAAAAATCTTTCTGTTCTATTTTCGTTGGTGAATATATTTACTCAGAACAGACATTTAGATATCACTTCCTTTGTGTTAATTTTGTACCATCAATGCCATGAGTCATTGGTTCTATCGGTAGTCATTTTAATTTGTTAAACAGCGTGTAAAAAGTATAATAATCGATAAAATCTTTTCGTTAAAAAGTTATTGACTAAGTTTGGGAGCACTGACTATTTTTAGGCAATTAGCAATTATTCTGGCATATTTGGTACTAAACGGTTTATTTTATATCCATTCGTGTTTAAAAAAAACATTTTAACTTTATTGTTCAATTTGACACAAATCCTTTTTATATAAAAGTCGACTTAGATATAAAATTAGAGAAAAACTAACAAAACAATTCTATAAGCTTACGAGTATTACGGCAAATAAGAAATTTACGTATCATTACGTATTATGTACATATGTATGTATGTAGGTATCTCGACTTATACAATCCTTATTTTTTCTTTTGAAAAACACCAAAATGTTTAATTGTTCTGTTTCATTTATTTATCAAATACTACATAAGTACCTACATAAACATATGTATGTCATTTGTTGGTTTTTTGTATTGTGTGTACGACATAGTCAAAGTTTCGTTTCTTAGCTTTTCCAGGAACCTTATCTCGTAAGAATATGTTATTTATTGAGTGCAGTTTACTTTGCACGAGGGTTTTATTGACGCGAGGGTATAAAGAACGCGTTTGCAAGTCCGGGAGAAGAGTGTTAATTTTTTCAATACACACTTGTTAGCCAATTCGTACTTTGTAGTTTCGTTTAGAAAGAGTACATCGAGTCCTTCACTTGATTTTTGAAGTGAAATATCATTAGCCGCGATAGGGCAAATTTGCCTGAATCAGAATTCAAACGCTTCCCCTTCTCCAACTTCAACAGGCAGTAAAATCTATAGATAATATAAAAGGAAGTCCCCAAAATGGGGCTAATCTCAAGAACCACTAAACGAATTTAGATGCGGTTCTCACTATTATGATCTGCATTTCCTGGCGGAATTTATGGGTGTATTCAGACTACTCCATTATTTATAGGAGCTGAGAATTTGAGATCGAAGTGGCAGAAAATCTAATTTGCTGTCATCACACAGCCCTAACTCAACAACGGATTATTGGATTTAAAACAAGTTTCAGTTCTAACGCGCGAGAGTCTCACGCAGTTTTTTATAAAGCAGATGAAATGGCCCTTTCATCACGGGATGTGCACTAATTGAATTACGTACCTTGGAAAACAAAAAAGTGTTCAATACAATTTCATTGTTCATCATGTTTTCTCAGATCATATACTTTCTCCTGATATATAATACATATGTACATACATACATACATTTCCAATTGTGCGCACGGATAGAATAATTCGTACTTGACATTGACTTGAACATGGACTTCAGAAATAGATCTGGCAATTGGTAAATAATCCTTCTCATTAAATTCAATTTCATCAACTCACTCAGCTGGTTCATGGTCACAAACAGTGAACGATCAAATATTTTGTGCCAGGACTTTTACTACTCAGCTGTAACCATATCGCAAGCGGATTTCAAGAAAACTATACCGTTACCTGTAGTTAAACTTAGGCAAGGCTATTCTAAATCTATAATGAAAGAAACTGGAACAAAGTATAATAAATGCAATCGAAGAGAGAGATACATATGAAAATTTGCCCAGAAAACCAGAAAACTAAAAACATTTGCCCAAAAATTGCAATTTTTTTGATATTCAGTCGACTCGTGATAATTTGAAACTCGATAAATTGAATTCCTCGATAATTTGAAGTTTTTATTTGGTCTCTTGAGTCAATTGTAACAAAATAACAATGCTATAATTTCTGCGCGCTCTAATTCTCGATCAATAAATCCTATAAATACATTAATTAAAATCTGTTCGAATAAAGTATCGGTAGATAGAATAAAGCTAAAATATCAAACTAATTTTCGTGCAAATTGGCAGTCAATTTGTCAGCTCCTATTTAATGGATGAAATATTTTATTATTATTTAAATATTTTAAAATAGAATAAATATAAAAAAGAAAACTAATTTAAAGATTTGAGACATAAGCCCCTTTATTTTTTCACACTCAAAAAAGCAAACTTTCCACCATTTCATGTCTTTTTTTTAAACGAGAATATTTCGATTAAAATCGTACATACATACAGACATATGTTGCTGGAAAAAAAAACAACAATTAATTCTGAGAGAACGATTAGTCAAAATTGTTGACTTCCATCAAAATAAAAAAAATATACATATATGTAAATAAAAGTTTTTGGATTTTACAAATTAACTACAAATGATTAGATTCCGCTCCCACCGATCCACAAATACTCGGTTCTAGTTGCACATACATATGTACATACATAAATATCTATAAAGATATAAACACCATGTCATGTAGATGTACGCAAAAAAAAATACTAACCAACAAACAAAACAATAGAGAGATAACAGATACTTTCCTGCCTCCTGTGGTGCAACAAATTATCTTCAATTTATTGGGCCCTCTATGCGCAATGCCATGCCATGCAGTGGACATGACCGACTTGGCCTGGCCCAATCCACCGAAGTGACATGTTTCTTATTCAATGCTACACACTTACTGCGTTGCCTCCGGTGTGTGCCCCATCATTTTGGGAGCAGAGAGATGAAGCAATTTCTTCGATGATCATCATTCTTGCGCGCTCATGTTGTTACTGGCCCGCGGAAAGTGGCCCCAGCGCCCTACTGTCCCGGTGCTCGATGGTGGCTGTTGCGATCAGTAAAATCGGATTAAATTTAAATAAGTACGCGCATATATGATTCCGGGCTTCATCAGATTGTGGATTGTCTCCTCTGGGGAGCATCGTGGGTACGTCTGCGGAATGAGATTTACTACCCGCCAGAGCCAGAGCCATTGCGATAAGCCCCAATGCACCAATGTAGTAGATGCGCTGACAATTTATGAGGTTTAAATTGTCGTAAATTATAAGTGCACCCATACGTGTACGGGTATTTGATTTAACAAAAACAAAAGCCCACTCCAATACGAGTTCGCTGCCTTCAGAAACAGGTTGCAGAGTTCCCACCCTACTCCACTTGTTTGCCCTGAGGATGATTTGTCCCATTATCGAGTCATTAAATGTCGATCGGACTTAGAGGTAAACCGATTAATGTGTTCCTTAACTAAGACGTTTGTTTACAAAGTTTTTGTGATTTTTCCTTGATCCCCTTTCAATCTGTCAGTGCATCGGATGATGTTGATTCCCCAGGGGTTGATTTGATACTATACATGCATATATGTACGTACTGTTTGTTTATTACGACCCTCGTCAGCATTATGCTTTGCTTAAAATCTCAAGTACTCTCGACGCACCAAAGTGCCGCGCTAACAAAGTGGCAAATTTTAGAAATAAAAGGAAAATCTCTGCTCTTTCATGTGTCAAGTCTCTTTGAGGGGGTGCAAATCGCGGGTTATATGACATTTTGACATTAGCACTACCACTAGCAGTAAAAACGTAAAAAAAATACCCCGAACGACATAGGGGCGGAACATCCACTTTTTTTCTTCTGGTGATGCATTTGTTTACTTCGACTGAGTAGAAAAAATTGTATAATAAAGTGACACAACCTTGGGGGTGAGTTTTATAGTTTGCGTTTTTTTTTTATAGGGTTATAAAATTAAATACATAAAACTGTTTGCACCACACCGCCAAACAGCAGTGCAGGATATAAAATGAGGTTTTACCTTTTACACAGCTCACTAACTAACACGATAACAGAAAGGAACAAAAAACAAAAAAAAAAAAAAAAACAACAAATCGACTATGGAGTGTCCTGCTGAGTCCTTAAGTGTTGACTACGTCAGGGGTTTGTCTCTAATGCGCAAAATAATCTCTGAGTATGCGGTAATTTCAGTGAATAAATCAAACTAAAGTGAATTAGCGATCCTAAGAGGGTTGCTTGGTACACTGTTAGGGGCAGCCCACCCGGTGTTCCACCATTAAATGCCACATATGGATTGAGTTTTAGTGATTCTGTGGTAAGTCCTGTTGCTTTTATGTTGGGGACCGATCGATGGTCAAGAAAAGGCGAAAAAGAAACACTCCAACTACATACTTACACCTTCACTATTGCCACGGGAGGAATCACAATGCACTAGTATTTGTCGTACCTATTCCCAGTAGCGGAACGAGAAATCTGACAGCCATTGTTCCGGTGTATAATGTGTCAATTTAAATTACCCTCCCTGTTCATTACTCAAAATAATTGCAACATCTGCTGTGCGGTTTCGATTCCATTTACGTACGCAGCCAGGGGTGTAACAAAAACGAGTGACATTTTTATTAACAATTGGCAATCTGCCTATCTGTGAGTGTTCCTGTACAAGTTTCCAAAACTGGATGAATCCAATGTCAAAACATTATTTTTTTGCGGGTCACCGATGATGGATGGGGTTTTAAAGATCGAGCATTGGCACAACCCTCTTGTGCTTAATTAAGCCATTTCATGCTCTTCAAAGTGCATCAAATCGAATTTAGGCATCACAACGAGACGAGACTGGTATCGGTTGGTTTTGGTTTACCTTCCTCTATGCAGTACTGCAACTGCAGCATCTGCAATTGGCGCAGAAGTCTGTTTGTCTGTTTCTGTTTTTTTTTTTTTCTATTCTCTTGTTCTTAGTTCGTTCGTATATAGATACAATTGCAAAGTGCAATGAGGTTGGAACAAGGTGTTGTGGCGCCAGAATCATAACTGCAAGCACCATCAGCACAGAGAGCAGGAAGAGAGATTGATCGCACACTGGATGCTGTATTGGGATTTTTGTTTGTTTTCCTGTTTTTGTCTTCGTTTCGGGCTATTTTTTTTTATACGTTTTGCACACTTTCCAGAGTATTTTGGTCATCCTCACAGCCAGAACAACAAGGCAGACATCATACGGCGAGAAGATGGCAATGAATGGGCAGGGTCTTCTACGCTCACCGGAGCTAGCAAACAGACGTTTGTCCAGTCGTAAATCTTTCTCTCTGAATCTTTATCCTTTTTTTGCCCATTTTTTCTGTTTTTTTTTTTTTTTGTTATTTGTACTAAGCTGGACTTGTATCTTTTTCTGTTTCTGTTTTAGCCATTCGTCTGCATCCACTTCATGTTGTTGCAGCGGCACCAGCATCAGCATCAGCACCAGCAGCCGCAGCAGCAATTTCTGGCTGCAGTGTACACCACGTCTACGTCTGGAGATCTCTGAAGCATCATAGCTGGTGGTTTTTTCACACATTTTCTGTATCATTATCAGATCACATGTACAAAAGAGGCAAGTGAATATAATAAAACCAAGAATTGTATACGATGAGACAAAAAGGACGAAAGGACTTGTAGTTTGTTAGATATAGATGTGGATATATTTATGTAGGTAGACGAAGAGATCGATACCTTGGCACCGGTCCCGGATGGCAAAAAAAGAAGAAGAAGAAGTATGTCGTATCTATCTACATTATGACATGGTTGGCACTCTGTTCGCAGTTGCAGATGCAATATTTGGACGAAAGTCGAGGAGGCTGCAGATCCTCTCTATGTGCCTGTTTACCAATTTATTTATATGATTGTCTTGCAGTCTCGCAAGAGCGTCTTCGTCGTCATTTTGTGGGGTATCTTATCGGGAGTGATTGGGAACGGCATGACTGGTATATTATATTCATAGGTTGATGTATAGTCGTAAATTGGACGTAGAGCTGTTGCTATTGCCATGGTCTATAGCTAGTATTCGTAAGCGAGATGCAGATAATAATTAATTTCGCATTGCATAAAGTACTCCAACTTCAGGTGATGAAGTCTTCCATTTTTACCTTTCCAATCTAGTTATTCCAAATGGCTGAGTTTGCCGATAAGTTTATAGGACTTTATTTTTGTCTTCTAGAAAAAGGATTGTGTGAATGACAGCAGAGTATATAAGATCATTTCAAATGTACTTTTTGTCTTTGTTGACGCTATGTCATGGCTTAGCGTTTCAGTATCACTTTTCCAAATGTCCGGCAAACATTCGAAAATTAGTTTTTCATGAGCGTGCATTGAATTCATCATTCAGCTTAAAGCCTCAAGGAGCACAGCAGCTCGTTATTCTCGCCAATCAAGAGCACGCTGCTTGTATTTTTGTATCTATGATAATGTGGCTATTAAAATAAACGGTCGGTCTTTTCATCATATCGATTAAACCAGGTTTGAAGACTTTCTTGGCTGCAGCATTGCCGTCGGCACTCACTGTTTTTGACTACAATTCTGCAATAAAGAGTTTGGATACGTTTACGTTATTATTTAACCATTGAGTCCATTTTAAGACTGCTCGAAGTGCCGTCAATATCAGTATTTCTCCTGCTAGTTAATTAAAATGGCTTCAGATTTTGTTTCAAGGTTCTTCGACTTTCTGCAGCTTCTCCCAACTGCGAAGTCACGTTTCTATGTAGGATGCTACATGATGTCCTCTGGCACAGTACTCTTGGATCGCTGCTCCTAGTCCGTGGCTCAACTTTGGTTTACAGGGTCCCTCTCTTCCACCCGTTTCCGTTGCGTTGTGCATACTTTTTTTATTCGAAGAGTTTATTCTTTGATATTTCTGAAAGTGTTTAAGATTCCCTTACAATGTCAACCAGAAGAAAAGCAGCGCCAGCGGTCTTTTTCTTTTACTTAAGGTGGCGCTACAGCTCGGGGTGAACCAGCGCCTGCTTCTCGCTACCATTTGTGTGTGCGTGTTATATTTTGACACGAATGGAAGGGACCTACAGTTTGTTACCGACTCCGAACGGCGAGTTGAGAAGCTCATTGATAAATGATACTCTTTGATTGCTTGTCAGACATTCGAAAGAGGTGGCACCGTGAAAAAAACTTTTAGGTGTTGGACCCGGGCTGGGATTTTAAGTCTAACGCACTTACCACTACACCATGGTGCTCCACTGCACGATTTTTGAATGGAGTAGGTCATCTAAGTGATGCAACAACTACCAGTAAGTCCCCACTTTCGAATTCAATACTGTTAAGACATTAGGTGCCATAAGTGATGGATAAGTGATCCGATTCAACTTCCCCAGACTTCTTTATTTATGGATTCGAAGACCCTAAAAACTTCACGATTTTTGATTTCAAATTTTGTATGCAGGTTAAGTAAGTTAAATAAATGCTATATAACCCTGGGTAATATCTTGCGTTTAAACTTCAATAACATTTAAATGCTTTTTCTCAGCTTTGAAAACTGATAGCAGAGTGGCACTTGAATGGAAAACGCGTTAAGAAAAAACTTCTTTCAACTAAGAAAAATAGAAAAAAATGTTGTTTCGACACTGAAGGTCGAAAAATTGTTGACTGGGGCCTTAATCTCTACCTCAGATTTTGCTGCGATTAAAAGTCGGTACCCACATCCAAATGAAAATCTGTAAGACTGTAGTGTTCAAAAGCATCGAATTAAAGTCCATAGCCCAGGATTATTTCTAGAAACATTAGTCCCTCAAAGGTAAATATGTAGAAGAGTGGTGTTTTCGGTGAAAAGAAACCGAAGGGCGCCATTTTGATACCACAACCTGAAGTGACCCGTTTATTCGGATGTTGTTCGATATATTTATATCCACCCTATGGAGTTTAAGAAGAGGATCAGTTTTCCAATCCTTTTCTCGGATATGTCTTTAAGGTCTTCGAAGAAGGGGCTAAGTATGCGCTGCCTGGCTCTCTCTAAAATGGGAAATTTGCACACAAAATGAATAAGCGACTCTTTTTCATTTTCATCGTTGCATCTTCGGCAGAAACTGTTCTGAAGAATAACTAGTTTGGACGCATGGTCCCCTATTGGCCAGTACCCTGTGCTCACTGTCACTACCCTTGCGATGTCTACGTGAGTTCGTTGTAGCAGCTCATTGGTTTTTGACCTATTGTCATTTTTAAGAAGGAACGTCTCGGACAGGTTAGTAATGTGAAGACTCCAACTCGTGTTCGTCCGGCATGGTTAGCTGAGAGTAGAGATGAAAATCCAGGGGTGTCACAGGAATTGGCTCTATCCGCAACCATCTTGCGCCGCATTTTGCATAAAGATCTTGGCCTACATGCTTGTAAGGTTCAGTTAATACACGCACAATGCCATATTTTTTCTATCGATTGAAAATGACACCTCTTGTTGAATGACCACATATTAATTCACTTTGTATAAGAACGGTTCTGTTCCATTATTTTCCGTTTTCGAAGTAAGACTCCGACGGGATCGCTAGTGCTTTTATGCACTAATTACCCTTATTACTCGTAAAGTGTAACTAAATCCTTAATTAGGCTGTAGAAAAGTTAGTATCAAATCAATTAAAAGTTATCACATGCTAACGAATCAAAAAACCCTTCAACATGATAAACACTAACTCGTTTAACTGTAACTATAATGAGGAAACTATGGTAATAATCTGCTCTGAGAAAACGTTTTCTTTTGGTTGCCAACAATACACAGGAGTACCGTCAAATCTCTTGTGCAACAGCGACAAGGAAGAGTAAAACTCTAAGAACGTATGTAAGTAGCAATAGCAAGGTGTATCTGGAATCATGATAATAAGTTCTCAAACCAGGAGTATCATCGTCGTTGTTTCCCTGCGGCTGTAGATTGTGCAGCGCTAAGTAGGTAGAGAGGTATAACCAGAATCTAGTTACCTTACAGGCTACATACTATTACCTTTCTACCACAAACGAGGATATGACGCTCCTTGTTTCTTTGCTTTTTTTTTTTGTTTTTATGAAATAACTGCATGTAGTTAAAGTTTCACGGAGAAGTGATAGGGGGAACAAAAAATTCTATACAGTAGTGGTGGATTGCCTGCGATATATGAATAACTTCAACCACCAACCAGAATGGTATAAAGGATCCGCAGCCATACCTACACTACCACCACCACCGGCACTCGAAAACTCGACGGCAAATTACGTGAAATAATATCCAACAAGAGTCCTTGGAGACATGTTACTGTAGCATAAGTGCTCATGGTGAAATCATATAAAACATTGTTCCATTTTACTAAAACATAATTGGTAAAACGGGTTATCGTATGCCAGAGTAAAAACAAAAGAAGAGAAAAAATAAAAACAGTGTACGGAAGCGTTACCGTGAAGGACAAAAAAAAGAGTGCGAAACACCCCCTTTTTTGTCGTTGTATCCTTTTAAGCCGTCATGTTAATATGTTCGTTTATCAGCGTTTGCTTTTGTGCTTTTAATTACCACGCATTGAGGTTTTTTCATCATAATCCTAAAATTAAAACAAAAAAGAAAAGAGGATAGAATAGGACCTGGGACCGCCCTGTATTGCCCTTCCATTCCAGGTTCGCCTGTAACACAACTGCTAATGGGTGCAGGGGATGAAAACAAATATGAAAAGTTTCATTAATGTATTCCACGCATTGCAAATGGGGCACAAATGTGAATATGTGTCTTTTATGCTAATAAAAAGGGTTACCAGGACATTAAACCGCCCGAGGATCAAAACGAACAAAAACCTAATAATGGATGTTAGGCCCTCCCCTCGAATCCTTGCATAGAGTGCGAATAATCATAACATATAGCAGATACAGTATAATTACGCCAAGCAGCACTGAAAAATACCTACTCAAGAGGTAAAGGATGTCAATACACATGTGTGAAGATATAAGTGTACCCTAATTACGGCTGTATGCCACAGAGAGATAAACCTCCGCAAAAAAAGGCTCCCCCAAATAGTTGAGAATAGTTTTCCCGCCCGCACCGCAAATAGCTTATCAATTAATTTAAATTAACTACGAGCGGTCTGTATGCGCGTGAAGAGTTGATCCTTAATTACCCACCCACTAAATGGTGTTACTTTAGTGAGGATTTCACTTTCGCAGAGATATTTCAATTCTAATCCCAAATGCTGAGCAACGATGTGGACCTAACAGTATGTGTATGGTATGATAATGCTCCATTAACATTTCGGAGAACCGTGAAGATGCGCGATGCGGCACATATGTATGTATGCACGTCTCACGATTATGCGGCTGACATCCCTATAAATCACTCAATTAATCGTCGTCGTTTTTAGTAATTATAATTGCCATGTTCCAACACACGACTTTCGCACTCTACTCGGGAAGTTGGAGCCAAAGTGAATGCAAAAATAGCGACATTTTGCTGGGGAGACTGGGGAGACAGCAACAGCTCGCGTGGTACAACATCGAACGCATCACTGTTGGTGATTTGACATCTTCCCGCTGCTAAGACGAGCTCCGTTGGGAGTCTAAATGAGGCGGAGAATTTATAATTTACTGAACGATGGCGAAGACGCAGAGGCGAATGAGCAATGGCTTCGCATTGACTAAGTGAGATATTTTCCGACCACCTTTTTCATGATGACGTCGAGGTTGAGATGTTTACGTAGACGGCTGATAGAGTGTTTATGTGGCTTTCGCATTGAATTTCTAATCAAATGCCTTGATGTAGTTGATCAAAACAGAATTTAAAAAAAATGTAATTTCAAAAGGTCGATAGATGTACTCAAAATAAAATACTAGTAGCAAAGAAATACTCTGGATGTGAAGTGGGTTTTTTGTTTTATTTACCAGTACATGTTTTCAGAACCTACCAACCTGAGAACTTATCTGTTGAGAATCTCTAGCCGTGTTTTATTATCCCCATGATCTGATCCGGATCAGATCAGAGTAATAAAACAAACTAGATCAAAGTTCTGTGTTGTACAAGCTAAATTCGTTTTGACATTTAGTGCGAAGTTGCCATGCGAATGAATATTTTCTTTTAAATGAAAATTTAATGCGCTTGTTTTATTTTTTTAGGAGGAAATTGTAAATTTTGATTATCAAATACCGAATGAGAATAATATTTTGTAGCTAACATTTCAGTTTCACATCGCTTGAATATCATTATGAGCAGAAAGATGAATTTATTCGAGCAAAATAACATTTAATGATATTTGGAGAGCCCATAATATTTTTATATTCTAATCTGGCAACATTTACACTTGACAATTGTCGATAATACAGCAACATTCAGAAACGAAAGTGTATCATAGTGAGAAATAGTCGAACTAATTTTTGGATCACGAAAATTGATCTTGATTGTTGTTGTAATGCACATAAACTTATGAGTTGATCTGATCCGGATCAGATCACGGGGATAATAAAACACGGCTTCTATCTAAACATCGCCGTCAGCGATCTTCAACGATCGTGGAACACGGCTTTGAATAAGGTTCGGAACTTGATTGTAAATTCTTTATTTTTTCATATGATTTAGGAAAACCGTTTTGTCATTTTTTGTTCGTTGTTGAACGGTAAACGGTAGTAGCTACTTTCCATGTGTTTTGGCCTAAAATGGCGCTTACGTAAATGTCTTTTCAGACAGCCAAGTTGCGGATGAACTGGACTGCTCATGTTCCAGATTGCCAAATTCTCAGCTAAACTGGGCAAAAACTTTAGCTTTAAATTAGCAAATGGGAACACGATCTTCGAATCTTGTCTTAGAGAAATGTTCTATGGCTCAGACAAGTCAAACTGTTAACCAAGCCTTATACCGGTCACAGCGATCTTCTCAACTACAATAAGGACGGCATTAGGTATCTAACAAGCTCCCTCTTCGATCATTGTCATCTATCATGTAAGGCCTTTCTGTTAAGAGGAGGTCGAAATTACCTCAGCACGTCCTTTTTGAATGCCCGACACTTTTCAGGGTCAGACGGTGTATCTTCGGTAAAAAATTTCTCAGACCTAACGATTTTAAAAATGAGTCAACCAAACACACTAGGCTTTATAAGAAATATGGTTTGTCTTTTGGACTAATTACAATCCCACGATACAGGTCGTAGGTAGTATAAGTATAAGTATCAGCTTCGGTGTAGGATCATTTTTTACAGCAACAAAAAAAAAAACATTGAACCGACGAAAGCCGAGCTTTAATAAAAAAATGTTGAGCGAGGAAGGTAAGACCTATAGATTTTTTGCTGAAACGATCCGCTGCTCTCGAACTCGTATTGTTAACAATGCTCTAAAATGGTGTAAAATCGGTGAAAATTGAGGCAGACTACTTAAGAGGATGAAAACAGCCGATCGCCAGAAAAGTCAGAATTAGTTAAAAAGGATCTGTTTTTTACTTCTACCCGAATAAAAAATAACTGAATAGCAAATTACCTGCTAGAAGTTCAAGAAAATGCCCAGTACCATCTTATTAAGCCTAACGAATAATGGAGAAATACGCGGAGTGGCGCTGTCACACTTTTTTATGTATTGTTATCATTTTGATAATATGCCGCTACATTTTTGCAGAACGTTATTTTTTTTAGTTTGGCGGTATATTTATGTGTGAGTTTGCATAATACGTTTCCATTTTTCTTCTGATACGCACATTATATTGAGGAAAACCGCATCATAATCATTTTTTCATACGAGACCCAAGATATACACACTTTGTCTTTCGTGATCCCGTAAATGTTTTATTAATTTCAATGTAATGGGTTTATTTTTATTTGTTTATTTAATAGTTTTTTAGTAATTTTTGTAAAACAAATATGCAAATAACGGCAGAAGAAGTCGCCAGGGCGCTGAATGGACAAAGTGTGCGGTATGCTGCTATTATGATCAGGAAACCGGAGACGACGCTAAGAAGAGCCATTAAAAGATACAGAGAAGCCAATTCCTACACCCGCCGTTAAGGCTCAGGTAGCCCCAAAGCAACATCTGCAAGGGATGATTGATATTTGGTGATTCAAAGCCTCCGAGATCGTCACAAAACAGCGGTTGAGCTGTCTCACAGACTTAGATCTATTAGAGGCACGGATGTGAGTCCTCAAAGGGTGAAGCGGCGATTAGTGGAGAGTGGCCTGAAAGCAAGAAGACCTGCTCGTGTACCGACACTTACGGTACAGCACAAAGACATACCAGCGTCAAACTATGTTGGATACCACATACCACAAGGGGGCATCCTTTCTCCTTGGCTATGGTCCCTCGTCATCGACGATTTGCTTGCTGAACTACACAACTCGGGATATGAAGCTATCGGCTACGCTGATGACCTTACGATCATAGTGAGCGGTAAATTCGATTCCACCATCACGAGTATGATGCAAAGTTCACTACAAATCGTCTCAGAATGGTGCAACAGGGAAGGGCTCTCAGTTAAGCCCTGTAAAACCGTTCTAGTGCCTTTCACGAAGAGAAAAATCATTAACTTGGGTCCAATCATCCTGAAAGGCACCACACTTGAGTATTCCAATGAGGTCAAATATCTGGGAGTTATCTTAGATAAGCGTCTCACTTGGAATCCTCACCTCAACTCTATAATAAACCGTGCAACTAGGGCCTTATGGGCAAGTCGTCGACTGTATGGTAGAGCTTGGGGTCTCAATCCAAAAATTATACACTGGTTGTATACCATGATGGTCAGACCCATCATTTCGTACGGAGCCTTAGTTTGGTGGCCTAACGTTCTCGAAAAGACCACAGCCAAGAAGCTTGATAAGCTTCAACGCATGGCGTGTCTTGGTATAACCGGTGCCATGCGCACCTGCCCTTCAGCAGCTCTAGAAGCTATAATTGGCATATCGCCATTACAGATCTTCATTAGGAAGTCAGCCGCTAGAAGCGCTATTAAATTTCAACTTATTCGTAAGTACAAACCAGGTAGCCTTACGGGTCACCTTAATATTATCAACAACATTCCCGATCAGGACATGCTTTGCACTGTCGCTGACTTTATGATAAGTGAATATTGCTTTGGGAGAAAATTCAAAGTTCATATTGGGGAACGTACCACGTGGTCAAACGGAGGACCCACGCTAGACCCAAAAAGTCTAATATGGTACACTGATGGATCAAAAATGGCCTCTGGCGTTGGCGCTGGGGTTTTCGGGCCCAACACTAGAATCTCCGTCCCTCTGGGATAATTTCCCAGCGTGTTTCAAGCTGAGGTCCACGCCATTGAGATCTGTGCCTTGATTAACCTACAAAGAGGCATCAAGGGAGCTAACATAAATGTCTTTTCAGACAGCCAAGCCGCACTCAAAGCTTTGAGCTCCTATTCTGGGGACTCAAGACTGGTAAAGTGCTGCTTCAATGCTCTCCAATCTCTAGCTACCCAGAATAAGGTCAAACTTTGGTGGGTGCCTGGTCACAGAGGCATTGAAGGAAATAAGATTGCGGATGAACTGGCCCGATCAGGCTCTACTGCTAAATTCTCAGGTCCAGAACCCTTTTGTGGCATAAACTGGGCAACAATCTCAGCCTCAGTTAACAATTGGGAACACAATCTCCGACTCTCTCATTGGAGAAATGTCCCGGGGCTTAGGCAAGCCAAATTGTTGATTAAGCCTTATACCCATCACAGGGAACTTCTAAACCACAATAAGAAGGATATTAGGTATCTAACAAATTTCCTCTCCGGTCATTGTCATTTACGATAGCACCTGAACAAGTTAGGCCTGTCTAGCGAGACCGATTGTCGACTCTGTTTGGAAGAGGTCGAAACAGCCGAACACGTCCTATGTGATTGCCCGGTACTTTTTGGGGTCAGACGACGTACCCTACACAAAGAACTGCTTAGACCTTATGAATTAAAAAATGCGTCAACCAGGACTTACTCACCTTTATCAGAAAGGCGGTTTGCCTCATGGGCTAATTAGTATCCTATGATACAATAGATCTCTCAGGTCGCAGTATCAGCCTTGGGGCAGGATCCAGATAATAAAAAAAATGTTGGATACCAGGACATTCTGGTGTAAAAGGAAATGAACTTGCTAATGAATCAGCTAAAAAGGCTGGGGGCACTGCCTATAACCCAGATGGTCCACATCACACCACCATCACGCGGCATCAGGGCGAAACTGAAGAATATAACAATCATAACTACGGCGGGCCACAGATGGCCAAGAAAAGGTGGACATAGGGTGCTCAAGACTCTTTGGCCTGCCTTAAATCGCAAAAGGACACTGTCTGCGAATGCTGATACTGCAATGACATATGAGCGTATGTATATAGGTACAGCGAAGGATATCGAACATATCCGTTGTAAATGGTACGCGCGTACGCCATTGCTCGCTCTCAAAAGAAATTTTTAGGGAAGAACTTCTTACACTGGAAAAGGCTAGCCAAATTGGCCACAACCAGATTTTACAATTTTACAGGGAAATTAAATGTTTAGACGGAAATGTTTCGGCTTAGATACCATCATCAGATGGCCCCAGCGGATCGCGATTGGCTCATTATGGTGCCTAATGTTTTATGGTGACTCAGCTTCAGAACTCATTTTAACCGAACCTAACCTAAATAAAATAGAATATGACATGTGTACATAGTATATGTATGTTAATATATAAAATCATGTTTTCCTTTCATACTTACAGATATGGTAATTTTTCAAGTTCAACAATTAATCAAATGCTTCGCTATGCCTAAGCAAAATAAAAAGGGTCTGGTCGATCAAAGCAAAAAAAATTAATTGCTTGACTTTCCCTCAACTGAAAAGGGCATTATGTGCTTTGCTTTTGCTTACAGTTTTCATAATTTTTCTTAAAATTCAAAAAACTCTCCAAGCATAAAATTAAATCACATATTTAATGAGCAACAGCAAAATATTTAAATCTTACGATTAATTTAAGAAATTAAATTTAATTACCATGACACTGTGCTCAACAACTGTCTGCATCACTATCAGATTGCCCACCGTTTCACATTAATCAAAGCCGTGATTTTGCATTTAAATTTAAAGCGAATTACATGAAAGATTAAACAAAAAAAAAAATATTTATTAACAGAACACAATTGTTATGTTTCCCGTGCTAGAAAACGTCAAACACTTGGCATGGATTTCTTTTGTCCAACTTTTCATCACAGCACAGTGAAAGCGCTGCTCATTGCCAGAATACTTTTCTTGTTGAACAATGCATCAATCACCAAATTTGCGAATGCACATGCACATTGTTGTGTGGTCAAATCAAGGTGATGACAGTTAATTAGTAATTAAGAATTAAATTTAAAAGTAGTGTTTAGGTAATGTTGAAATTGCTTAAGAAAAAAACTACATAGCTACCCGCAGTGACTTTAAAACTCCAAAATTACAGCATTAAACTACAGTGCTAGATGTGAGTATTGTCGGGAATATTTGGCTATAGGCCAACACATTTCAATGGCATTTTGATTTAACGGTATTCAGCGTCGGTGACATGCAGCAGCAGCAGCCCCGCGCTAAGGGAATGGGTATAAAGCGCATGGTAATGAGCAATCAAATAGGCATTTCCCATTTAATTGTGTAATTAACAATTCATTTGCTCGTGACATAAAACACGGCGTTTGGTTTGCGGAATTTATGCTAAATAAAAAACTGCACTACCGCGGGATTTCCATTGTTTTCCACTTGTTGTATTATTGGCTTGGGTTCAGCTCGGTGCTTGCCCATCGTGTAGCTGAAACAATTCGATTGATTCATTACTGAGTTTCTCATTGAACTTTCCTTATACATATGTATGTATGTAAGTCCTAGTAAAAGTTCCTCGATCACTCAGATGGCATATGCGTTTTAGTTATACTTTCGGTATGTAAGCTTATCATCTCTTAGATGTGAATTCTATTACACAAAAGGAATTACATTCGATGGGTGTTTATAAAGGAGCTCCAACTTCAAATCAAGTTGATGGTTCAAGATAGTCAATGTCGCTGTACAGCTCGTATAGTTCGTGGTTGATTTTTCTTCTCCAAAACCCGTCAACGCAAACGGGACCGAATATCTTACGCAGTATTTTTCTCTCAAAACGACCAATGATATCTTCATCCACTTTCGATAAAGTTCATGCTTCAGCTACATAAAGCAAGACTGAAATAATAAGAGGGCTTTACTACTAAATTGCCTTCTTAGCCCAAAGAAACAGCGATTGGCAAGAGTAATCCTTCGTTTGATTTCCAACGTTGATATTGAGTGTCCCTTTTCTTTGACAGCATATATTTTGTTTTGCCATCGTTTTCCGCTGAACCCATTTTAATCGCTTCCATTTCTATACTCGCAAACGCACCGGTGACAGCTCGCCAATGATGAGTTCATCCCTTCAGATACTGTCATAGGTGGCATTGAAATCGATGAACAGGTGGTGGGTATCAATTTGGACTTCTTGGGTTTTTTCCAGGACCTGGTCCAAAAACTGCGCATTGGGCGTTTAAGATGGCTAGGACATGTAGAGCGTATGGACATCAACCTTCCGGCCCACAGAGTATTCGAATCCAACCCAGATGGTCAGCGCAACATGGGACGACCTCGCCTAAGTTGCACGGCATCCACACGTGGAAAAGGACCTCAACCAACTTGAAGTGCGCTACTAGAGGCAGTTAGATAAGGACCGGGCTAATTGGAAGGAGTTGTTGGTTGAGGCCTTTGTCCACCCCGGACTGTAGTGCCACCTTAGTAAGTAAGTAAGTATACACCAATATGCGATGATTTGAAGATGGACTGCGGAGATGGCGCGGCCATTTCCTCGGAAAAACTCGAGCTATCGTAATCCTAACGCCTACCGAATTTCGCTAGCGTTTTTCAGGCGGGACTACTAACGATTCTCGAGGCTTGTCACAACTTAATAAATGTTCCGATTAAAGCCATAAATTCGGCGATCACATCATCAGTATTGGCTTACCAATGCCAAGAAAAACTCAATCGCTTGGGCAATCAGGCCAGAATTACCTTTCTCTGGGTCAAACTATCCAGTATTAGGAGCCTGATAAACAGTGTCGTATCAAGAAAGAGATGGCTAATCTACAATAGGTCAAACAAAAAATGAGCTGCTACAAAGAACTCTCGTAGATATCGCAAGAGTAGTGGCAATAAGTACAGGACACTAGCGAATAGGGGTCCATGCAGCCAAACTAGCGATCCTTCACAACCATTTCTGCAGTAGCTGCAACGATGAAAATGAAAAAGAGTCGCTTATTCGTTTTCTGTGCAAATTTCTGGTTTTAGCGAGAGCCAGGCAGCGCATTCTTGTCAAATGGCAAATAAAGAAAATAAAGCCTTTGTACTCTTAGAGGCTAGTGTCGTAAAGGACCCACATTTATCGATTCGATGCCATGCATAGGAAATGGGGCTTTATTCATCCTCTATCTGGAGGACTTTGTAAACCACGAATAATTGTATGAAGTCCATTCTAGCAGAACTGAGAAGATCCAAAAACTTTTTGCGAAGGTTGCTGTGCGTAAATCATTTGGTATCTTACCTCTGTTCAAGCGTAGGCAATATTTTTCAATTATTTCGTCTTTTTCAAATATATTCGTGACTTAATAAACAATCGTATCGATTGCTACTTTTTATTATTATCATTAATTGGATTCTAGCGAACACCGTGGCTTAGTGTTAGTGCTTTATACTACTACGCAATGATGCCCGGGTTCAATCCCAGCAAATACCTTAAAGTTATTTTCACGGTGCCACCTCTTTCGAATGTTTGACAAGCATTCAAAGAGTAACATTTGTCACGCTGAGCTTCTCAAGACGTTCGGAGTCCACACAAAACTGTAGGTCTATTCCATTCGTGCAAAAATATAACAAGCACACACAAATGATTGCGCGAGAAGCAGGCCCTGGTTCACCGCGAACTGCCAACTAAAGAAAAAGAAGTGGATTCTATGCTCCATCTAGGCTACTTAGAAACGGTATTTTATTTGATGTTCCATATCATAGTGTTAATTATGGTTGCGATGTTGCCTTATTAGACTGAGAATCTAATAATTACAGGAAGTCGCTTAGCTGAACACTAATTTTGGCGTTAGGCTTTGGTGGTAGTTTTTAAGTATAAGTTAACACAATGGGTTCGCAACAGCCACATACCGCTGATCTAGCAACTCCATAAGCGGTCATCAACATCGAATATCCACATACAGCTGCCTTACACAACATCGGATTTCCTTACTCAGCTGCTTTGCAAACATTCGTCGTCGCCAACGACGATCAACGGAAGCGGGCAACTTAATATCTTGCACGAGCTGCATAGTCAGCACATCATTGAAGTAGGGAATCGTAGGGACTGAAGTTTAGGGTAATGAAATTGTATTTTAGTTTTTCATCGAACTCACTTAACAGCAGCACACGAACGGTGCTTAATAAAAATTAAATTAAAAAGGAATTTAAGTTCTTCTTACTTATTTTAAGTTAAAAGTTTTCAGTGGCGCCCAACGTGGGGCATTGTTGAATTAAAATAAATAAAAACCATTAAACATTTTTGTGTCACACGACAACTATAAGGAACCAGAACCCATTGGAAGCATCGCCATCAGAACAACGTAGACTACGACGAAATTCACCGAAGCAATCGACACGGACTGTGGGCGACGCACACGACTACAAGCCTCAGCAATTGACACCAATAAGATATCAAGAAATAATCTAATCATTTTTGAAATGGAGAAATTGTAAGTGATTGCTCATTAATTATTTCTCATTATTAAATAAAATTACTTAAATAAGTTTTGTGCCAAGAATTGTCGTGTTATTCATTGCCCATTATTGATTCAAAATTAGAAAATATTGTTACTGTGAAATATTTTTGCAAGCTAAAGATAGACCCAAAGGTTGCGGTGTTCGTTAGCTGGGTAGTTTAAAGATTAATGAGTGACAGTGAATGTGAACTGAGTCGAGTGCTGGAAGACCTTAGGTACTTGAGTATTAGCGAGATAAACAACGAAAATAAAATAAAAAATGGGGATATTTCCCTGCTCTATACTATCCTACCTTAGATTTACTCTATTCTATCCTATCCTACCTTAGGTTGTCCTTGTGGACCATCCTCCCTTTAATGAGAACTGTTGTCCCCAAATCAGCTTCTACTCTTTCTTCCACGTACAGTGGGGTAAGTTTATTGCCCAACCTTCTGTTGGTCTTTACCAATACCTTTTCTCCAACTCGGAAGATCCTGTTTCGCCTTGACTCATTGTGCTTTTGCAATAATGCCTCCTGTGCCTTTTGAACCTTATTTTTTATTTCCTCTCTAAACTCGGCTGGAGCCGAGTGAATGATATCAAGTGGTTTTTGGTCCGTGACTGAATGGATGGTCCTATTGTATTCTATAGTAGCTTGTAATATCAGGTCAACCGTGTCGTCGATTTTTCTTTCTAGCTGTCTGACATCTTGAAGGGTGAAAACGGCAAGGTAAGTGCCCACCAGTCAAAAAAAATTAAGATCAAATTTGATGACAAGCAACTACAAGCCTTTAACAAATTGAGGAACATCTTGTTATCGGAAGATGTTACGTTATTATACCCAGACTTCAGGAAGCCTTTTGACCTAACCACGGATGCTTCGTCTCATGGGCTGGGAGCGGTCTTGTCCCAAGATGGGAAACCAATAACAATGATTTCGAGGACACTTAAAGACAGGGAATTGCATTTTGCGACCAACGAAAGGGAACTTTTGGCCATTGTGTGGGCCCTGAAAAATCTGCGTAACTACCTCTATGGAGTAAAAACTCTAAACATTTTCACTGATCATCAACCCCTCACATTTGCGGTTTCAGACCGAAACCCGAATGCAAAGATAAAGCGCTGGAAAGCATTTATTGACGAGCATAATGCTCACATATTCTATAAACCAGGAAAAGAGAATCATGTTGCTGACGCACTGTCACGACAAAACATTCATGCTCTAGAGGATCAAGCAGATTCCGACGTTGCTACAATCCATAGTGAACTATCCCTGACTTATACTATCGAGGCAACGGATAAACCAGTAAATTGTTTTAGAAACCAAATACTTATAGAAGAGGCAGCATTCGCCTCAACTCGCAGCTTCATAATCTTCGGGGAGAAAAGTAGGCACTTCGTGTATTTTTCAGACAGGGACACACTTACAGAAACAGTAAAAGATATGGTAAAACCAGATGTGGTCAACGCAATTCATTGTGAACTTCCAATTTTGGCCCATATTCAGCATAGGCTCGTCGAGTTGTTCCCAGCAACAAAGTTTCGATATTCTAGGGAATTCGTGGTAGATATTTTCGATAAAACTGAGCAAAAAGAAATCATAATTACAGAACATAATCGGGCACACAGAGCTGCCCAGGAAAATGTAAAACAAGTTTTACGTGATTACTTTTTTCCAAAAATGACCAAATTAGCAAATGAGATTGTCGCGAACTGCAAAACATGCTCAAAGGCCAAGTATGACCGACACCCAAAGAAGCAACTAATCGGCGAGACGCCAATCCCATCATATGCAGGCGAAATGCTGCACATTGACATATTTTCCACAGACAAAAAATATTTCCTAACTTGCGTCGACAAGTTTTCCAAATTCGCTGTGGTCCAGCCGATATTGTCCCGTACGATTGAGGACGTGAAAACACCAATTCTGCAGCTAATGAATTTTTTTCCTCAAACAAAAACAATTTTCTGTGACAACGAGGCATCATTAAATTCCGAGACTATAAGGTCAATTTTACTGAATCATTTTAATGTCCATATAGTCAACGCCCCACCTTTACACAGCACGTCTAATGGTCAAGTGGAGAGGCTGCACAGCACTCTACTAGAAATTGCAAGATGTCTTAAGCTAGAAAGAAAAATCGACGACACGGTTGACCTGATATTACAAGCTACTATAGAATACAATAGGACCATCCATTCAGTCACGGACCAAAAACCACTTGATATCATTCACTCGGCTCCAGCCGAGTTTAGAGAGGAAATAAAAAATAAGGTTCAAAAGGCACAGGAGGCATTATTGCAAAAGCACAATGAGTCAAGGCGAAACAGGATCTTCCGAGTTGGAGAAAAGGTATTGGTAAAGACCAACAGAAGGTTGGGCAATAAACTTACCCCACTATACGTGGAAGAAAGAGTAGAAGCTGATTTGGGGACAACAGTTCTCATTAAAGGGAGGATGGTCCACAAGGACAACCTAAGGTAGGATAGGATAGAATAGAGTAAATCTAAGGTAGGATAGTATAGAGCAGGGAAATATCCCCATTTTTTATCATTTGTTAGACCCGCACAACCACAAGTATCGCATTAAGGGAAACAAAACATTTTTTTTCAGGATCCTACTCATGCTGCTTTCAATCTCGACGACAGTAACTGTAAGACTGACGGACTACACTCATTCGGACTATATTCCAATCTTGGACGGAGGTGTCATAATCTGGCAGGACCATGGCTACCTTAGGCACACAACTAACTTGACTGCGTACTCCGAAATTATGGACGAGACGATCAACATGACTGACCTTTTCCCGCAAACACACATGAGGAAAATTTTGGAAATAGACGCCAGACATTTGGGGACACTCTTTGCAGCTATAAACATACACCATAGGCACGCGAGAAGTTTAAACTTTTTAGGCACGGCTTTAAAGGTGATTGCCGGGACTCCCGACTTTGATGACTTTGAGAGGATAAAGTTCACACAGACTCAACTCACTGAATCAAACAATAGGCAGGTATTAATAAACACAAAAACTCAGGAGCAAATTAATAAGCTTACAGACACCGTAAATACCATACTGGCAAGCTCTAAAAAGGAGCACATCGATACTGCTCACCTTTACGAAATATTGTTGGCTAGAAATAGAATCATGATCACTGAAATAGAAAATTTAATGCTCTCAATAACACTTGCTAAAATTAACGTAATTAATCCGACAATTCTTGACGACAATGACTTAAAATCAATAATTAATGAGCAATTCACAAATATTAGTGTGACAGAATTAATGGAAGTAGCTAGTATTAAAATCTTACAAAATGATAATGTCTTGCATTTCCTTATAAAGTACCCTAAACCTAAGTTAGTATGTAAGAAAGTTAGCATTTTCCCCGTCTCGCATGGCGGAACGATTCTCCACCTCACAGATAACAACATAGTAGCAGAATGCGACAACCGGGTGCTTGCGGTTGACGATTGCAGCCCAACAACGACATCAACATTCTGCAAGGAGGCACCAAATAAGACCTGCGCCCAACAACTGTACTCTGGCGGCGTAGCACACTGCAACACTCAACCTAACCACCTGGATCCTGTAGTAGTGGTTGATGACGGTATCATCATAATCAACGACAGTCCAGCCAAAGTTAAGGAGATTAATGATGTTGAGAGAACTATCACCGGCACATACTTACTCACTTTCGACGATGAGGTCTGGGTCAATGGATCCAGATTTGTTAATCGCAACAACATTCAGAGGAGACGTCCAGGTACCACCTCAGTAGCTCTATTAAATATCACTGGTCACCAAGAAGTACTGAGCCTACCATTTCTGCATAAAATTAATATAGAAAACTTGCGCTACATTGACGAAATGAGGACGAAGATAACAACACAACCAGTTCTGGCCTGTTGCGTAACTCTTGCATTAATTGCGATCTGTTATGCCACCCTCAAACTAAAACAACATCGAAGGAAAAAACGACAACAGCTTGACCTTCAGAAGGTAGTCGAGGCCCTGGGAAAGACCGAGGACGGCCTTCACTTAAGCAAGGGAGGAGTTAACACAATGGGTTCGCAACAGCCACATACCGCTGATCTAGCAACTCCATAAGCGGTCATCAACATCGAATATCCACATACAGCTGCCTTACACAACATCGGATTTCCTTACTCAGCTGCTTTGCAAACATTCGTCGTCGCCAACGACGATCAACGGAAGCGGGCAACTTAATATCTTGCACGAGCTGCATAGTCAGCACATCATTGAAGTGGGGAATCGTAGGGACTGAAGCTTAGGGTAATGAAATTGTATTTTAGTTTTTCATCGAACTCACTTAACAGCAGCACACGAACGGTGCTTAATAAAAATTAAATTAAAAAGGAATTTAAGTTCTTCTTACTTATTTTAAGTTAAAAGTTTTCAGTTATACATATTTTGTATTAGGTAATCTAGCGAGAACTATCATTTGTAAAGAAAAAACGATTTTATAACAAAATGAAATAGCTTAAGATATTTCATAGCTTTTAAATCAAGAAGAAATAAAATTTACACAGTGTGATATGGTTGTAATTTGTAAACAAGTAACACAAAGTCCTAAATTACACTTTTCACAAAGTACCATTTTTCAACCAGATTCTGTGGGCAGCCAGTGTCAACTCTATGGGCTAAATGTGATTTTTCAGCTAAAATCAGTATTCCCTTGCACTAACCAGCTATTCGGAGCAAACAGCTCTCAAATGAGTGATCAACGGTTATTTTACTGTTGTCGCAGTAGCTGGCCTGTAGTTGATTGAAGACGCGATTTAAATTGTATTTGGTTGTTTTAAAGTATTTTGACTTCTCTTAGCTTATGCAGTTCACTCCAGAGTTTAGTGAATTGCTACACCTTCCTTAGTTATTCAGGGTTTCGTACTTATGTATATGTAAGAACGTTACCATTATAAGTTCGCTCTAACTTTAAAACGTCTGTCTCAAGAATCGTTCTACCTAAAAAATTTAAATTTGGACCACATAATTGAAACTACTTACTTACTTAGTTGGCGCTACAGCTCGAGGTGAACCTGAGCCTGCTTCTCGCCAACCATTTGTGTGTGCGTGTTATATTTTTGCACGAATGAAAGGGACCTACAGTTTTTTGCCGACTCCAAACGGTGAGTTGAGAAGCTCAATCGTGACAAATGATACTCTTTGATGCTTGTCAGACATTCGAAAGAGGTGGGCACTGTGAAAAACTTTTAGGTGTTTGCGGCGGGATTGGAACCCAAGACCGCTGGCTCAGTAGTCCGACGCACTAACCACTTGCGCTACGGTGCCCAATTGAAATTACTGATCACTCAAAAATATTGTGAAACAATAATACTCGGAAAAAAGAAGCAAGGATTTCAAAAATATTTTTTTTTAATTTTTTCGATTAGAAACTTTGTTAGTTATTGCCAAAAATGAGTAAAAATAATACCAAAATAAGAATATGGAACTCTAGTGTGCCGTTGTGTGTGTTTACATATATGTACTCTTCTTTGAATTTTTAACCATTATACGTATATATGCATCTATGAATTTCAAAACCCCATACGATAATATTAATAACGTTCAAGACTGTCCAATTTTATCGATTTCGAAGGCTCATGTGACGTACAGTGTTTTGGTTTAAATACTTCAATACTCAAACACAAATCCAAGGACTAAATAAATATGCTTTAAATAATGCAATGGGACTAGGAATTAATCTAACTTAATCCAACTCCGAAACAAGTAAATAGCTTAGTTTATTAAAATTCTCCCCGAATTATGTTTGGGTATTTATTCTGGTACTATAGTAAAAGTTTGTCCGCCTGTAGTTTATTATATTTCTCTTATAATATATTAGGGTTATGTTTATTCTTAGAGGGTTTAAGCTTATATTGCTTGTACTCGCTTGTACAAGGTTTTAATTTTATACTCCGTTTGCCAAAAGTCACAACAATTGCACGCTGTATAAGCATCACGGTGGTTGCAAGATATCAAAACATTTTTTTTAAATAAAATACGGTTATATTTTTATATTGCAAATTGTTTCAGGGTTATAAACAGATCTAAACCAACAATCTTCCGTTTAATAGTCAAAGATGTTATCACTACATCACGACCATCAATAAAAAAGTAATAACTCATAAATATGGAATAACATGGATTTGAACCAAGATTGTATCTTATACATATAAATGTATGCACAGGTAAACAGTGAGAACTCATTTTTATAAATATTAGTAACTTAAGTGCAAGAAGCAAACTTGCAAGTTTATAGTCATAGGAATTGTATTCAAACATGTACAAATACTCGTAGTTACATAGCGTGCTATGCACTCCTTAATTATTATTCAGATTTGAAATTAAAATTAAATCTTTAATACTTCCACAAGAAAATAAAAAGGATCGTATATTATTTTGAGCATGGACGGTCTTAAGTGTCTATGAAAAATAACGGTGGATCATTGTTCAAGACATGGTAAGTATCAAGTTCATATACCTACTTAAGGCCTTAATAAAATTTCCAGAATTGCATCCAAGTCCGTGAAATCAAACTTTAATCTTTACATTATTTTTTTATTAATTTTTATTTTAAATTATGATTGATATGTTTTCTGATGTTAATTACGATTTAGATATACTACGGCGATGTAGTAGTAGATGGTAGAAGCTCATGATTATATATCATTGGAGAGTCATGTAAATTGTAGTGACTGTTGCTTTTTAATTGAACGTATTGAGAGCTTTAAATACCTAGGTATTATATTGGACCTTAAGTTTAGTTGGAAGGACCATACGCTCTATGTGACAGTATCTAAACGGAGTCGTAGAACAATTTTACCATCTTAGTATTTACTGCAATCTACTTATTTTAAAATTTCTTTATAATGGTACAGATATTAAAATCGAAAATGCAGTATGGAACTTCTTACTGGGGTGGTACATAACTACTTTTATAAAATGAAGTCTAAAAAAAAGTATGTATGTATGTGCCGCAAAAACAAAAGAACTACTGAACGGATTTGAATGCGGTTTTTTGCAATCGATTCTGGTTGGATTAAGTCTATAAAATGGATCAAAAAAAATCAATATATTTTAATAAAACACTTCTAAATGAGAAAAAGAAAAGTTTATATTTTACTTTTGGGCATTTATCTCGCTCTATCTTAGTTCTTAAATAACGTATTAAAATAAAATTAACATATTTGTTTAGATTATTTCACAACAAAGATTTTGATACATATATCTTCTTTGTACATTTTCTGTGGGAAAAGAAATAACATAAAGAAATATTGTTTGTATGCTTTCGCGATAACGATCAGTGGAGAGCATTGCCACCGTCAATGCACCAGCGGCAGCGGGTATGCGTGTATGCGATACATGCGTGTAGTATAAGTGCGTGTATGATAAGTAGATGCAGGGCTTGAAACAGATACAGTTATGTAAGTATTATGTTTTGATGTTTTGGCGGTAAGAACGTGCTGTAATATTTAAGAAAGCGGAAAAGTTAGATTGGAAGAAATTGCTAACCCACCTGCGTCACTTTTTTCTTTAATAGTCTATGGAAAATCCTTTATTCAATCAATTCATTCAGTCATTTGGTGCTAAGCAAATTGTGAAGCAAGTATTTATGCCAACTTTTAAGGAACAAAGTGAATATTTTTGTATGCGCAGCGAAGCGGGTACATCAGCTAGTATTTTAATAAAATAGAATGTTTGTTAGAAGCATGCAATAAAAATAATGTGTAAAGTTAATCGCAGAATCCCTACTTTTGAGTTTTCAAATGTCTCGAATTTCCTCCTTTAAAGCACTTATGTATATTGTTACAAAGTCTTAAAGAATTTTTTCAAAATTAAACGTTTTATGATGCCAAAGTTAACGATAGCCATAACTTGCGAGTCGACACCAGAAACTCCAGAACTATACCAAAAATTCACAGAATACATTTTCACGTTTTTATTATGTTACTGCTTTTCGTTTCTTTAATACATTACCAGAAAAACTTAGGTCTGGGAGTGAAAACAGTATTCTTAAATGATATTAAAAAATGGCTTTTCTTGTTTAACCATTCTGAAATAGATGATATAACTTAAATTGTAAAATTGTATGTAAATAATAATTGAATCTTTTCTTTCCTTATTTTAAAATTACATTGATTGTTTTCGTCATCATTTATATAATTTATTTATTTATTTATTTATTTATTTATCCACTTCATCAATTAGGTTATAAACCTCTTACAGACTAACAGAATTATGTATATTAAATAAGAAAGATAACAGTTAGAAACTATGTATGAAATAATATATAAAACTAATATAAGTATTAATAAAAAAATCGATGATTCTAGAAATGGTTTAAAAGAGAAAGAAGTTTGTCTTTAAAAATTGCTCTGGAACACTCCAAAAATAAATCCATAGACCTTATCATAGAGTTGACGTCTCTGATGCATCTCGCGGTTGTTTCGCCGCGTGAAGTTTCTTTGGACTCTCTCGATTCTTTTAGAACGAGTCTCATAGCATGGAAGTCATATTATAGTGCCATACTCTAAGTTGGATCTTACTAGAGATACATATAAAGCTTTTTAGGTATATGGATCGGAAAAATCTTTTGAATTTCTTTTTAGGAAACCAAGCAATGCATTGGCTTTACAAACTACATAATCCGTATGTTCTCTAAAATTTAGTTGGTGATCGAATATGATACCAAGGTCTTTCTTAGAAGTTACTCTAGTAAGAGGATTTTAATTTATAAGGTATTGGTACATAAACATTAGATCTGAATAAACTGAAATATTGACATTTAGAGACGTTAAGAAGGAGGTGATTCTGTTCACACCAGTCATTGACTGCGGCCACATCTTGCTGTAATAAGTCGCAATCATATTCTGATTTAATGGAGCGAAATAATTTAAGATCATCGGCAAAAAGAAGGCACTCAGAATATTTGACGACGAGTGGTAGATCGTTGATGAACAACAGGAATAATAATGGCCCAAGGTGGCTCCCTTGAGGAACACCAGATGCTACTGTAATAGGAATCGAAAGACAATCATCGATTCCAACATATTGGACCCTATCAATTAAGTAGGACTCTAACCAACTAAGAAGGGTAGAATGGAATCCAATAGTCGATAATTTCTGAATAAGGGTACGATGATTAACTTTATCGAAGGCTTTTGCAAAATCAGTAAAAATTACATAAGTTTGCCTACCAAGTTCGAAATGATTCACGACATAGTTACAAAAAAGTGCCAGATTTGTTGAAGTAGATCTTCCCTTAGTAAGTCCATGTTGATGGTCCGATATTACATTGTTAACAAGAAAAACAATTTTAATATAAACAATTGATAGGTACATTCGCCTCTTGTCATTCATTACACAATAGATTGTACTAAACTATTTCTTTCAAAAAAAAAATAAAAAGCTCATTAATTATTTAATTTGGATTTAATTTAAGTTTCTTGATATGAAAAAGGGAAAAAGAGAAAAAAAAACGTTTTCATTCTTAGCTCTCGATGTGCTAATTTTTATTTGCCTATAATGATGTATGAACCTGTTATTAAATGGACCGATCAATTTTGAAGAGCACTCTTTAGTTAATAAATAGATCCTTTTGTTTTAATTAAATCTCCATGAACTTAGATGTATGTAGCTGTTTCCTCCATTTTACAAAGAATTAACTAATCAAGTCTTAAATTTTCATTTTAATTAAAGCATTTGTTTTTAAATTCAATTAAAACTATTTTTTATCATATTCAACTTAAATATAAGAACTTGTATTGTAATTTGAAATAATAGAAATTGAAGACCTTGCATCAAAAGGGGGGCATGTCCAAATTTAACTTTTTGTGGGAACTCAAAAAAAACTCTTCGAAAAATTGATTAGTACACGAATGTTTTAAAATGATATGCTTTTAAAAGGTTTTGCATATTTTCACATTTTTTTAATCAAGTTTTAAGTTAAATAAGCAATACACATGACATTTCGCTATAGCGGCCTCTCTTTTTTTATTACTCCTTTTCGGTTCTACGGCCAATATTTTTCGTTATAACGGCCAAAAAAAACAAATTCCCTTAAATGTTCTTACAATGTTTTTACTTTAGGCTGCGAATCGGCAGTTGACACCAAGAAATTGGTGTAAGGTTAAGGTATCAATTTTTGGTTATTCTTTTGAAGATTTTGAACCAATCTAATGGATTTTGTATGAAAAAAAAAATTGCTCGTTATACGGCATTTCGCTTTACGGCCTGATTTTCGGGAACGTATCCAGGCCGTTAACTGAGGTATGAGTGTATTAGTAATTACTGCGATTTTCGAATTCCGAACATAATTGTCTAAACAAAAGAGTCAAAAATATCACACTGATTATTATTACTTGGACGGTGAGGTTTACTTTCTTTATTTTTTTTTTTTGTACATCGCGCAAAATAAAGTTACCTATCCGTTCTTTCTGAGAGGTCAAAAGCAATCGTTTAATTTTACGAAGTATCGTATCGTTTTTTTGCGCGTACATACATATGTATTTATAACTAACCATATGTAATACATCAAAAATGCAAGAATAATATTAAAACACAGTAGACTTACTGGGATTATTTTATAAATGCTGGACAATTCATATTAAAATAAATTCTCTAGTAAAAAATGTAAGAAATTGTGGCAAAAAACAGTTTAACAAAATTACAAATACAATGGACGTCCAGTATAACGAATGCTGGTATAGCGCATTTTATATATAACAAAAGAAATGCTTATTCGAATTGACTTGGTATCTCTAAATAGCTTTCACACAAACTTGCTAACCGTTATAACGAACATAATATTTATAACTGCATATTTCTTTTACGTCTATTGTTGTTTCACGTAAATTTTTATAAATACATACTGCGGTAGAAAACTAATTAGAAACACGCTGACTCTGTCTATTCCAATAACCGCAAATTATATTAAGTTAACATAATGGTAATACTTGTTGTTTTAAGGCAAAGAGATCAATTTGCAAGGAAATCACTTTGCTTGTCAAAAAATAATGCATTTGTAGTTGGCCCCCTGTGTGGCGGATATCTTATCGTGGGAAATGTAGAAAATGTGTTTTTTTTTTTGTGTGGCCATCTAATTAGACACACCTAAGTTCGATTCGATTTATTGAAAAAAATAGTCAATACAGTAGAATCTCGGAAAGATGAACGAATAAAAAACAAACCCTGTTCATGTTTTCGAAATATTCATCATTTGGAGCAGGTACTTAATTTTGAGTAGGTACTTAATTTTGGTTAAGAAAAAAATAGTTAACACCTTTAGAAAGTATACAGAGATTATATAAAATACAACAGGAATTAATTTTATTTTTATAACACAAATGAAGAAAGAAGAAAGTTGCTGATCAAAGCCTTCTCTTAGGTTTCTCAAGCTTAAAATTGTGGAAACGTCGGCTTCACATTGCTCAGCAAATTTTAGGCAAATGTTGATATCTGAAATAGCCTGTGCTGGTTTGATGACATTGACATCGGTGTTTTCTTTTGAACTGCTCTGAACAGTTTTCCAAAGAATAACGGTTATGTGAATCTACTACGGCTAACTAAAACACGAATAAAGAAGAAAAAAAAAGATGGGTAGAGCATTCATCTTTTCGAGTATCCAAAAATCAACCCGTTCATCTTTTAGTAGTGCAATGGTGAAAAAATTCTGTTCATCTTTCTGGATAGTTTATATTTTGGAATAGTTCATTTTTCCGAAATTATTTTATGGTTGATTTTATTAAGATTTAAACGATTTTGCGTTGGCTAAAACCAAAAACTACTCGGAAGGCAGGCAATCATTGAAATGTGGAATCTCAAAATGTCATACTGACCAATCGTAACTCAATTAAATTGCTGACGCTGTCCAACATTTCAAGGTATTTGAAACCGCTGAAAATGTGCAAAGGAAAAATACTTATACTTATTTCAAACTTTTAAGATGTCATTTATAAAAAAACACAGTACATGATATGAATTTGGGTTGAGGTGTTTCTTATTAGTTGTCCACAGCTGTATGTACAAATTATGTTTGTGGTTAACCCAAAGAATTGTGATTGCAATGTGACACTTAAAGAAACGCACTAGGTTCACGCAGTCTTCGTGTTTTTTATCTGCTTTTAAAATAAATGCTAAAACCCAACGAAAAGGACTTATGCACATTTAAAGAAAATGTCAATACTATTGACAAATGCTACACTTTACACTTCGAGAAATTTCATAATACTTCGATATGCCAAAATCGTCAATCAGTGAAATGTAGAATTATAAAGGATACACAGCAAATAACAAGAACTAGTATGCGATGAAATTTTTGAACTAGGCTCACGCTCAGCAACTGAAGACGAGTTGAGCTGATGGAAGCGATATTATTGAAGCTCCAGTTAAGCATGCTGTAGCAGTTAGTGCTCTAGCTAATGTGCTAGCATGGACAAAATGTGTCGACGTTGATATCCCTTTCAGAACCATATTAATCGACGTGTGATGTAAATAAAAAAAAGAAATATTTTGGACATACATACACATATACATATATGTATGTACAATGTACATACGTTCCAAATTTCTAATAAGGTCCCAAAAGCATCGATCTGTCTACGTTTTGTGAAGCTAAGACAGTAAAAACATTACTTTATGCTCCTATTCATAAAAGAACTACATATGTACATACATACATTCATACATACATACCAACATCCATACATTATTTCATCTTAATCGAACAATTTTTTTTGCTGGGTCTGTAAGGGACAAATTAACATTAAGGCGGCTCAAGAAAAACATTTGAAATCTGAACGTGAAGTAACGGCAAGTTCTATCAGCAACAAAAAATGTTTCGATATAACGAGCACTTTCGCTTCATCGGACGACCTCAAACATTACAGTGGACGTCCGATGTAACGAATTACATATATTACAAACATACATGTTAAATCGAAAAATTCGTTAAATCAACAATTCGTTAAAACAGCAATCCGTTTTGCTCTATAAAGTCACGTTTTCGAAATAACCGAACGGTGCGGTATACAGTATGGTCCGGTTTGGGATACAGATATTTTGGAATCTGATTCATTGGTTCATGGTATGAAAAAAGTCGTACGAGAGGAGGGATCTATCTTGAACACCCACTGAGCTACAGGGTGTTTAAAAAAGTTCCTTCAGAGAAGCAGGTACCAACTGTTATTCAATTATAACTTCGAGCGTATTAAAACTAGAGCAACCAAAGTTAGCTCGTTTCATAGACAATTGATTAGTGCCTATTACAGCTAAATAATATTACCTACCATGCGTATTTTTATTTTTGAGATATTAGTCTTCAAACACAGATTTTTTTAGTTTTTTTTAACCAATTTTTGTGAAAATATCAGCTATCTCGGGAAATTGTGATCGCACTTTTTTTTTATTAATACTATTTTTATGCGCCATAATGTCACCTAAAAATTCACCATACAAAGTTTTTACCTGGAACTTACGGTTCTCCTGGTATAAAGTTAATTGAAGCACAAGAATTTTTCAAAAACGGGCGTTACCTAGTATGCCGTACTAAATGCCATGCTATTAGAAAATTCAGGCAAAAAAGTTTGCAGATCAGATGTTTTATACTCAAGCAGAGGTCTGGTTGTATGGTCAAGTAAACACAACATTCTAGTAAAAGAGCATTTAGTGATAAAACCTGAAATAAAAATAATACAGTGAAATCCGGATATAACGACGGTGAAGGGACCGGCCAAAATGGTCGTAATAGCCGAATGTCGCTATAACCGAAGGTCAGGAAAATTAAAAAGAGAACACTCTTTGCTACACTGTAGATACGTAAATACATAGTAATATGCATTTATATTTTTATTATTTATTCAAAATTATAAGAAAAAACCGGCCAAGTGCGAGTCAGACTCGCGCTCAAAGGGTTCCGTACTTTTAAGACTAGTTACATACATATATTTTGTTTACATAACTGTTTCGTTTCGTTAACACAAAAAACGAAAACGACCCACCTCTATATTCACTTTACAAACTTATAATCAGTAATATTATTCACTATGAGAAATTGGATAAACATTAAGAACGCGGCTGAGTGTGTAGCTGAGTTCAGGGGTCTCAGGTTCGTTTCCTGGCAAAATCCGTATTGTTATTATTTTTTTTTTTTTTGTATGGCAGCAAAATTTTGGATGGGCTTTTATTTTTCCAAAATTATTGTTAATCGAATAGTGATAATTTCAGTGAAATTGGTCCAGTAGTTTACGAGTTAATCGGTTGAGAAATTGAATTTTTCGACATAAAATTGAATTTTTCGACGTGAATTTCTCAAAAACTATACAACTTACGAGACTCGCTATATTTTTCTTCAAAAATATAATTAATCACCTACGAACTATGATTTTTTCATATTTTTGACTTAAGTAGTTTCCGAGAAAAAGTTCTGGTGCTTTTTGTATGATATTTTTCACACATTTTTGGCAATAACTCCCAAAGTTTCTAACAGAAAAAACTGAGTAAATTTTTGGAATCTTTGTTTCGAGCCCTTTAGAATGATATCCCACATGATATATTTTTCAGATTTTTTTTTTTACTAGTGTGCATCTAAGTAATTTTTTGGAAAAAGCTGTTATATTTCGCTGCTTTGACTTTCTTGTCTCAGCAAAAACTTTTTCTAGCCGCTTTTCAGTTCTTATAAGCCACGAAACTTCCAGCTCGTTTTCACCTTCACCAAATAGAGCAAACCGTTTTAAGACTGAAATAGCACATAGAACATCTATGACTGTCGGAATTCGTTTCACCATTTCCGGACTCTGGCAAGTTTATTGCAGAAGGTGAAGTTGAGGCTTCGCTTTCAATAATCTCTTGACCTGTAGGGTCAACTGCCAACATGGTTATCTACATCAAAGTAAGACTGCCAGTTACAGTAGTTTTCTTCGTTCGACCAAATTTTAGCGATTTGTGCCAAAGGCAAACTATTCAATCCATCATCGGTGTCCTCAATATATGCAGGTCAAGTTGAAGAGCGACGAAGTCTGCATGTTCAAAACATTTTTTTATAGTCTCTGGGTATACTCTTTCCTATGCTGTTTGTTATCATTTCTACTTCAGAACACTTAAAATACTTCTTCCCTAGTAGGATGCCAAATTGATTAGCCTTTTCTTGTAAAATGCAACTGCTCAAAGAGATATTTTTACTTCGTTGCAATTCAAACCATTCGAGAAGCGAGTGTTCAATATCTTTATGTTCGAATTTACGATGTCTTTTCATTTTTAATGAATTCGACTAAAAAATTGTTGTATTCTTTCGAAACGAAACAAACGGAAATTTTTGCAGAGGCAACTAACTACATATTATATGCTATTTTTTTATTTCGTCGCTTTATTCGGAGGCAAAAATTCAAATTCTTGCAAAAATCGGGCGCTATATCCGGAATCGTCGTTACATCCGAAGTCGCTATATCAGGATGAATTTGTATGGAAACTAAGGTGTGAAATCATGGGACTCAAAATTCGCGTCGTTATATCCGAATGGTCGTTATACCCGAGGTCGCTATATGCGGATTTCACTGTAATAAGAAGTATAGTCACTCAATTCAATCTGAATCCGCAAATCTCCGCTGCTGATTCAACTTGTATCAAAAAGTTCAGAAATCAGTCTTTCTGGCAATGCATAACATGTCAAGAAGTCTCGTGGAGAACACAGTTAAAAGTTTAACATAAAACACAGAACGCAAATTTAAGATTAATTGAAGAGGTAGTCTACGAAATGGTCTGAAGACTTAAATATCAGCTCGAAGCAGCTTATTTATAATTTTCAATAAACTACAGATTCTCAGCTTTCTTTTGATACTAAATATATCTTTGGCAGAGGCTGGCAACTTTGTTAAAAGTCTTATAATAAATCAAAAACAATTTAATTTACTATACTTAAGAAGAAGTTTTTAATTTAATTAATTTTAATAGTAAAGTTATTATTAAATATTTTATATTGAAAGAAAGCACATACCCTGTTCTTTGAACCCCATGACTTAACACAACCAAAACTTTACACAGAAGCGTACGCGTTCGACAAACTTGCATGACTAATTGGGTCGTATTGACAAATCAGTTCAGCAAGCAAGTTAATGCGTTAACTTTCGTTAACAAAAACAAAAGTACCTTATCGTTCTATTTAATTTTGACATTTGTTGTGACAGAAACATTAATAATGTCTCAAGTTTTTTCATTGATTTTTTTTAACTGTGGCCTATGGCGGGACCACTGTGCAATGTGTTTATTATAACAATAGGAAAATCATTCACATAGATAGTATGTATGTAGATAAAATAATAGAAGCTATAGAACTATTTTGTTTAATAAATTTGTAAAGCACTCGTTAAACCGAGCGGATATTTTTTGAACCAATATAGAGTATACAATGAAAAAAATATCTTATTCCTTATATTGGAAATTCGTTAAATCGGGTATTCGTTAAACTGGACGTCCACTTTAATTCCTTTTTTCCGTAACTGACCAACTTGAACCCCACCACTTCTTTGTCTTAAATTGAGTTTCGATCTCCAAGTTTTAAGCAAAGTCTAAAAGAATCACATAAACGAATCTTAAAATTTTTAGATTTCTAGGAAATTCCAAGACAAATCTAGTTTTATTTGTCACAAACTAAACAAAGTCGAGCAAATGCTAATTCCAATAATAATGTCAAACAAACACTATTTTTTTGACAGTTACAACTGCTGGTAAAGTCTAACAAAACAAAGTGTTAGGAGAGACATTAGAATAAATAGTTTTGCAAGATTTACAGACGAAATCTCTTGGTGGGACATATGTTACTTATAGTAAAAAAAATAATTCGGCAAAAACTTTGAATTAACTCATAGATGCACTTATTAATTATATTATTATGTAAGTGTCAAATTTAGCATGAGAGCTAATGTGATCAAAACGAACAGACTTTTAAATAATTGAAATTAAATCAACTGAGCAACGAAATATGTACATACCTGCGATCGGCTTTAGAGAAAATTATTTTGATTCTTAAAAATTAAAAACGTTAAAAATAGAAAAAATTAGAATAGTTGTATTACAGTAGATGCCCTGTTTAGTGCACAAGTTACATTAACGGACACCTTTTTGGGGAACTAATTTCTAGTTTCCCAAACAAAATGCGTTCTGAGAAACGGACAGCTCTCATTAGCGGACAACAAACTCCTGTAATCCCGTGGTTATCCATATAAGAGAGATTCACTGCATTATTTTTAGACATATCAGCTGTTTCACTCTTAGTATATTTAGCTCCATAACAAAAATAAAGAAAATAACAAAAATTTGAACTCACCTCATGTGGATTAAAAAACTCATCATCGCAACTGTTCATTTCCGGTAGAAATGCTGACACCGGATGCTCCCAGTCTTCACTCACACTGTTCAAGTCCATCTTGACCCCAAACTATGGGAATTGTTTGCTTGACACAATTTTCACTCAAACTCCCTTATCCTTTTGGCTTGTTTACAAAAATGTAACTACTAACACTGATCACATTTAATCACACCACACCGGCACCAACTCAAAACCGTGTGACCAAAAAAAAACACAAACCCGACCAGAACACACAGCGAAAAAAAAACCCAAACTTTCTTATCAGTTCCAATTTACTAAGTGACAAACAGGGACATAGGCGAAGAATAATCGAGGAGAAACCACCAACGATTACGACCTTTTTATTTTCCACGCTCGAGCACTGAAACTTTTGACTTCGTACACAAACAAACAGGACGAACTACACGGAAAACAGAACAAAAAAGTACCCCGTATTGGCTATGAGCAGCTCTCCCTTCAAGTCTCATACACGATTCCTGCGACGTGCGGTGACTTCTGTTGTAGGACCTTTTGCGTTCTCCTACCATACATGAAATGCGGATTGCACGAATCCAGAAATTCCGTGTCGAAAGTTTCCTGAATGCTCAATAGTGAGCAGCATTGGTGCGTGCCTACGATACTTGCATGTGTGTATCTGTCTGTGTGCGAGTTTGTATAAGGCCCACCAATCCAGTGACGTACGAGGACAATCTATCTTAGCTTTGTTATTGTTGTCGATTTACGAGTGTGCTGCTGCGAGCTTTTGGCCGTTGAAAGTTTTAATCGAAATGCGCCGCGCTACACAACTCCGTGTATGATTAACTCGGCAGCGAATGTCAGACTCAATAACACTGACGGCGAACTCGAGCCTTCTGATGATTTTGCTGGCCCACTTTTTTTTTGTTTCACCAGAATGGTTTTTAATGGATTTTTAATTGTCCTGTTGTTCTGATTGCAAGATTATGCCGCACACTCCCCCGCAAAAAAGCGAAGGCGGCGAATTTTGAACTTTCTGCTACTTTCCTTATCACCAGACACGAAATTAATTTTTTCGATTAAAACAAAAAGTAAACAAAACAAAAAAAAACACAAGCATTAGATACACCTTTAGGCACTTAAATTAATTGCAGATACGTTACTCAGCACGTACAACGAGCGTCCTTAGCTTTCACACTTCTTATCTTAACGCACAGCATACGATACACGAATACAGCCCGATTGGTGAGATCCTTTCAATTGCTGATCTGGTACGCGCCCGAGATTGTAGATACACTACTCCGTGTGAGGTATGCAGATCGTCAACTGGCGTCAACTGGAAGCACTGTAACTATGAAGCTCCGATGGCTCAAACCGAGTGTTGTCCGAATTTGTGCAAAACAACGAAAACACGATTAATATGTTGTGTTGACTGTGGAACGTTTGTTTGCTCGACGGTCATTTGTAACCACTTGCTCGTACTCGTATTCAAATGACTTGAGAAATGAGCCACTGTCAGTTGGTCGGTTGGAGGTTTTTTGTTATTTGGGAAACTGTAGAGAATTAGGCAAGTTGTTGGATTGTGGAACGAACCAGAAAGGAAATCATATCACACGGCTTTAGCTGTTCAGTGAACGTATGCGCGGTTGCGAATTTTTCATACAGCAGAAGTCTCAAAGTTGCTATTGTTGGGAACACCTTACCGAGCAGGATGAAGGGAGGAGTATCATCCTCGCTTTACCATCATCATCATGGTGGTTGTGTAGCAACACACACAGATATCAACCGACATCGATTGGCATATCCTTAACGCGCATATCTCTTTGTGTTCTGCTCTCAGTGGTACTGCCACTGGCACATGCAGCATGAAACAACACTAGAGAGTACTTCATGTTAGTTTGATGTTTTGGATGATTCCACCGAGCATTTCTATTTGAATTCCAATTTTCTTTATTCTACTTGATTGTGTTCGTTAGTGGGGCGGCCGGTCGGTGTTTGACTATTTTCGTATTTTGCCTACAACTTGCCAGTTTCAATTTTGCATCGCTCAATAGCATCTGTGTATGTATTTAAGATGAGGAAGCAATGTTTTCGAAATAGCAGTCTATCACGAATATCTATAGTACGAGTATAATCTGGTACCCAATAATGCACATGTATTTATCTTTCTATGTGGCTTTCAAAGGGTGTACTTTTTGTAATAAAAAAAAAAAGTTTAGCTTGTTTTGCATGTAATTATAGTTGCAAGTGTAATTTATTTCGAATTAAACTGAATTCATTTCGTGTCAATAAGTAGTTATCACCTGTGGCGGGCATAATTGCACAATGCTGTTATTAGTATGACAACGGGTGGAAGTGGGCTAATTTTAGCTGTCACGCATTTGTTTGTTGTCGATTCTCATATCATACATATTTTAGAAATATTATTATTATATGGGAGTTAAAGTTAGAGTCGACCAGCTTGTCAATTATGTATTTAAAACTGCATCTTGCAGACTTGCATATATGTATGTAAGTAACAGAGTATTCAATGGAAACGTTTATGGTATCGAGTCTTACAGAACTGTCTGTTCAAGTTATAGAATACCTAACGTATACGGAATTAAATACGAACAAGTTGTAACGCTCAAAATAAAAAGCTATAGAAAAAGAAGATCAGAGCATTCTGATCAAAAAGTAACGGTACTATTCCGGCTATCATCCAGCGAGCACATGAGCTCATTAAATAAACATTAGTGGCAATAATGTCATGTATGTAGATAGAGTTGCAGCGTCGAAGAATAGTTTGTAAATTTTTCGAGGGAAAACTAAAAATGAGATATCTCGATATTTTTTTGATATGAACTTCCAAAAAACGTTTATATGTATATATAACACTATACACACATTTAAGAGTGGAAAATCTTTTGAAAGAAAACGCGTGGCAAAGTTCGTGCCAAATTGGAAGCTGAAATTGTTGGACGTACAGCAAAGTCGTACCGAGAGTTGGGCAGAAAATATCATGTGACTGACAAAACTATTAAAAAGTGTATTGTGAACATGGGCATACAAAAATGTAAAAAGAAAAGGGTTCCAGCTACATTTGAGAATCAGTTGGTGGTCATTGACCACCCACTATCCCAAAATTTGTTTTCTGCAAAGTAACCTTACATTTGCATAATGGATGATGCGACTTATTTCACTGTGGTGGGCCATGAATATGCACCCAAATATTATTTTAAGCTTCATAACACTAAAAAACACGAAAAATCAACAACCATCGGCAAAACGAAGTTTCTAAAAAACAGTTTTATTGTGGGTGGTCATAAGTGAGCGGGAAATTAGTGATCCAGTCTTTTTAAAATCCGCTTTAGATATGAACGCAAAGGTTTATACTGACCAATGTCTTACTGTACTTAAAAAATGTCATGATAAATATCATAACAATGACAAAACAGTATTTTGGCCGGATTTGGCGTCTGTTCATTATGTCAAGGCAAACTACCCAAACTACTTTGAACAATTGAAATATAAATTTTCTACCTAAGGATCGAAATCCCCAAACATTCCACAACTAAGACCAATTGAAACTTTCTGGGCTAATTTAAAATGAAATGTTTACGCAAAGGGTTACAAACACAAAAACCTTAATTGTTTGTTATTAAAAGTTAAAAGAGTGCTAGATAAACTGCATACAAGCCGAACTCAGGAGGTCATGCGGAAGGTGCCCCAACATATAAGGAAGGCTAATCGCTATGTAATCCATATGGTAATACGGAACCATTATGAGTTCGTTCTAGCTCAAAAATGTCTGTCACGATATAAACATCAAGAACCGTTCTTCCTAGAAACTTGAAATTTGGCACACTTATACATTATGGTGGTCTACATACATGGACAAAATATTACTCAAAAATATTGTAAAAAAAAAACTATACAGAGTGGGTAAAATATAATCTAAAAAAATATTGTTTCTGAAAAATATATCATGTGCGATATCATTCAAATCAAAGATTCCAAAAATATTTTTCTTAATTTTTGCCGTTAGAAACTTTGGGAGTTATTGCCAAAAAAGTGTGAAAAATATCATACAAAAAGCACCAGAACTTTTTCCTAGTAACTATTTAAGTCAAAAATATGAAAAAATCATAGCTCGTAGGTGATTAACTATATTTTTAAAGAAAAACAAAGCGAGTCTCGTAAGTTGTATAGTTTTTGAGGTATTCACGTCGAAAAATTCAATTTTATGTCGAAAAATTTAATTTCTCAACCGATTAACTCGTAAACTAATAGACCAGTTTCAATGAAACTATCACTACTCGATAAACAATCATTTTGGGAAAATTAAAGGCTATCAAAAATTGTGCTGCCGCGTTCTTAATGTTTACCCAATTTCTCATAGCGAATAATATGTATTACTTATTATAAGTTTGTAAAGTGAATAAAGAGGTGGGTCGCTCCCGTTTTTTGTGTTAACGAAATGAAACAGTTATACAAAATATAACTAGTTTTAAAACTACGTAACCCTTTGAACCTGACTCGCACTTGGCCGGGTTTTTTTTTTCATTGGCAACACTTTACTGCAAAAATGGCGAAAAAATCAAATCTTGCGTGAATTTTAGGACATCATTTATTAAAGCTCCTTTTTAATGTTATCAAAATATAAAATAAATTATGCAGTGGCTATAAAAAATAAATTTGTATATGCATTACGTACCAACCTTTTCAAATACTTTCTAACAATTGGCATCTCATTGAAGCTTACTTACTTAGTTGGCGCTACAGCTCGAGGTGAACCTGGGCCTGCTTCTCGCAACCATTTGTGTGTGCGTGTTATATTTTTGCACGAATGGAAGGGACCTACAGTTTTTTGCCGACTCCGAACGGCGAGTTGAGAAGCTCAATCGTGACAAATGATACTCTTTGATGCTTGTCAGACATTCGAAAGAGGTGGGCACTGTGAAAAACTTTTAGGTGTTTGCGGCGGGATTCGAACCCAAGACCGCTGGCTCAGTAGTCCGACGCACTAACCACTTGCGCTACGGTGCCCTCATTGAAGCTTCCTATAGGTAAAATACCATAAAATACAGATTACCATCTCCATGATTAATTTGCATGTTGACCCTCAATTTCATGTATTAACCTCCGGTTACATCAAACATAATCGGCAATCCATTGCAATAAACCACCAGATTAGAGGCAACATACCGCACAGTAACCCGCACTTGGGTGGCGGCCGCAGTATAGCCAACCGACACCTCGTACACAAATAAAACTATAATTAATTGGCATTAAGCCCCCATCATGATTGATATGTAACTAACCCTTAAGTGTCTCATTACAAATAAATTACCAAACTGTTCTGACAATCGCCACCGTGTGCAGCTACAACAGGATGCAACAGTTCTGATAGCTTGAAACGTTATGGTAAGCGGACGTATTCAAATAATAATAAAAACAAGAAAAAAATTAATTTAAAATCCAAGAGTTGGATCAAAAAATACGTGTAAGACGTGTAACACAGATTTCCATTGCATCCCCAGAAGCACCTCCACGTACAAAGTGGACAGATTCTTTGGGGCGTACACGCCCGTAAGTGACAATCTATCGGTAATTCATCACAGATTCGGGTGAGTATCCCCGCAATCTTGAACATATGTCGCGATAATTAATAATTTCCTCTCTGCCCGGGGGCAGAGATAAATGCGCAACTTGCAGCAAACATGGTTCGTCCCGCCAAAAACCACCCAACGCGTACATGCAGCACTGTTTCGATTTTATAAATTAAAATTAGATTTATTCCACGTATATCATTTTGGGAATGCATGAATCGCTTCATAGCTATCCGGAGAATTCCCCACACCCTTCTGCGGTGGGGGTAGCACACACACATACATATGTATGACTTATGAAAAATGTCGTCAACAGAGATCAGTTTGTTTCGGGATTTCTCTCACTTTTACGCTTACGTCCAATTCGGAGGTGTCATGTTGTCTTGGCTGTAAAATGTGCAATTTCTGTTTACCCCCGGACGATGTTCGTACGAGTATGGTCGTATCTCTATCACAGGGCGAGCTCTAGAGTGCGGCGATCATTCTGCAACATCGGTTGACACAACTATTTACGCAGAAATTAATGGGCTACGGATATTAATATGCATTTTCACCATATTACTAATAATAATATCTCCCGGTGTCGCATAGTGGTGGATTGGATGCGGACCCCTCCATGCCCCGATGGGCCGGGCCCGACATTCGAGTAGCATGTTAAATTAAACACTAATTCCGTTGCAATTAGCCGTGTCAGATAATTTATCATTTGGCTATAAATATCGCCACTTGCTGATGCTGCTGCTACTATTGCTAGTGCGATTCGGCGGTAGACCATCTTTTCTCTCGTCTGCTATTGAGACCGTCTGCTACTCCACCCCCAGTCACACAGGTCTATCTGCATCGGCCGTGGTGTAACTAATATCGCCTTCTAGATGCATTGTCCTTGTTTTCTATTCATCCGCACATACAAATTAAACGAAGTGCAAATGGAGTGAGCATTCGATCTCACATGGGGCGGTGGAAGTAAATGACCGGCCGGCGTATAGGTACACAAACTGAAATGTGGAGACTACTTAATTTAATGGGATTCATAGAGATTTGGATGAAAGACAGGTAGACCAGGCAATGGATACCATACGACAACCACAACGACGCGACGCCGGCTGAAATTGTACGACGAGTATCACAGTACTTGTGGACTTATGAGACTCCTGCATTTATCATAAGACACGATGCTCCGTGGGATTTGTGCTTAATTTAATGCATTGCTGCTGCTCATTATGGTGTGCGTAATAAATTATTTAGGCTCTGCATTTAATATGCCATGCGATAATGTGTTGGCCAGAACAGCGTAATTAGTTTAAAGGCGGTATTAGGTTGGATGCATTATTTGATGGCTCCAGAGCACCGCAGTAGATGAACGTGCATCACATGTCAGATGGAGGATTGAGTTTTTCAAATTAAATAGCTGTTAATTATGTATAACGAAAAATGTTATAAAAATGATTAGATACATGAAACAGAATTTAAATATGTATGTGTGTATCTATTGATGGAATTACAAATCAAACACACATTTACAGTAGGTTATCAGATGATAAAAGGCAAACTGCATTACTAGATTTAATTTTCATAGACAAAAAAAATGTTTGGAGTACAACCCAGGCAGCCTGCTCAACCATGCAATTCCTTCCTTGGCTTGCATTCTTATGGCCACTTCTGGTGTTCCCCAAGGTAGCCATCTAGTTCTCTCCATCCTATCTTCAAACGATCTTGAAAGAGTCATCAAACACTTTTCTCTCGCCCTCTATGCTGACGTTACTAATTTTTTTAAAGTAATTTCTTCACCCCATGGCTCTATTCTCCTTCAACAAGACCTCGATAGTTTTGAAAATTGCTTCGAGCTCAACATTGCCAAATGCCAATCTATAACCAGTCACAATCAGACTTTATCGTCTTCACGGTCAACATACATGTATATATCTGTCGATTTGAACGACAAGGATAAAAATGTCCGTTCGCATATTGATGAGATCATCTTAAAAGCCAAATCATCGCTTGGTTTTATCAAACGGTGGTCCAAAAAATTCTCTAACCCTTACGTAACCAGATAGCTAAGCTGTACATTACCTATGCTAGTCAAGACTGGTCCCTGGCCAAATAAAACTTGAGTTGTAAATATATAAAAAATATAAAAGTTGTAACGGATCTTACAAACTGTCTTCGTGAATGTTTAGTGTTGTTTCAAGTGCGGTAATGCGCTCAGCGTACACTGTTTAACCGCCAAGTTGTAACTCGACAGCTTCACCCGTATAAGGTTAAATATTTATCTTAAAGGAAGACTTTAGAATCCAAGTTTAACCTGACTTGTGGATATATGTTGCCTGAGATAGAGTCGTTTGGGGTATGATTGCGCCGCGGGTAAGAGTACGCAGTACTGCGATAATTTTCCAATTGACAGTACAAAGAAAAACAAGAAAAAAAAGCCGGATTTTGTTAAAAAAAATGTCAATTGTTAAAAGTGTGCCAGGAATGTGTGGCAACTCGATACGATAAGTAGTATGTAGGCATAAACAGTGTATATGTGTGTGTGATTTAGGATAACATTTTATCATTCGTTCTTAAATTTTCAATACAATGAAAAAAAAGTAGCGTCTAGGGAAAGAGTGCGCAGTCGATCTGTAGGTAAGAGTGCATTCTTAACTTTTTATATGCTGATTAGATAATTAGAATAATAACAATTTTTGGGCTATTATCTTCTGTCGTAAGATGCAACGAGCACACCATAGTCGTAGGTGGTAGGTTGTAGCTCTCTCTTTCTGTTTTTGTTTGTCCTGAAAAATGCCTCGTATCTACTAATGACAAGCGGAAAGGAAATTGATAACCCAAAAGCAAATCTCCGAGCCTAGGGAGCTGATTTAAAATGGAAAGAGCCCATGGAAGGCCGCCGAAGAATTTAGTTTGAGTGAAAGCACAGTTTCAAACCATTTAAACTACGAAAACTTTGACTTAGAAGCCAAAATTGAGACTTATGTCCCGATTAAGTGGGACATAAGACCCAAATCGAGTTAGGGAGCTTATGTCCCATCCAGGGGCGGACTAAGAGGCAGTGGCACCCGGGGCGGTAATGCAAGCTTGCACCCCTTAAAAAAATTAAGAAAAAAAAAACACGAACAAAGATTTTATTTAAAGGTGCTTTCGAGCTTTTATTGCACTGAATGTTTCGATTAAATCATTAAGATCTATATTTTTTGAGTGCTCCTTTTCGATTGAAAGTATAGCCAGATTAGTGAACCTATTTATAATTAATTGTAATTCGTTCACACGATGCCACTGAGGCACTGAGACGCAAATTGTTAAATAAATTCTCATCGCCAATAACAGACTCGACAACGAGTCTGAAAAGTCCCACTTAACAATGTGGCTTAAGAATTCAAAGGCTTTCTGCATCTTTTAAATTTATTCGATATTCAATATGATACGGTTAATTCTGTAAATGTCGAGGTAAGCATTGGAACAGGACGCAGTTCTTCCGTTCTATACAGCAATATTTTCGGTTGAAGAGCTGAGGAAACTGACGCAATGTCTTCCATGGCCTTCGACCGATGAATAAGTTCAGTGTAAAATGTATCCTGACATTCTAACATGGATCTTTGAGTTTCCTCTTCCAAAGTCAAATCAGCATCTTGAGCCTTTTCGCCTGGCATAATTTTCTTCTTTTTTGTTCTTCCGCGCTTTTCAATTGAAATTTCTAGCTAAGTACATTGTCCTCTTGCATATTTATGGCCTTTTTCACGGTTTCATCACGATGTTCATGAACAAAACTCGCGAGTGCCTTAAGCTTTATTACACTTTTTTCTAGAGTGAGCGAGTGAGTGAGGATTTTTGCAAATACTTCTGTACAGCATCAACTTCTTCTAAAATAACGCACCAGAATGAAAGATAACACAAAAATCGCATACAGCAGATAAGAGTATGGTTGCAGCACCTCTTGTATCCAAATTTTCCTTTTGAGCATTACAAAAGAGTTGAAGAGTTGAAACGAAATTTTCCTTCAATGGCTTAACAGCCTCGTTACCGTAACGACGACCCGTAACGACGGGTAGATGATGAGAAAAATGTGTAAAGTCTTTCCATTACTTGAAGGAGTGCTTCCCAAAGAGTGAACTCCACAAAGGTTTAAAAAATAGTTTGAATAGTAAACAAAGCTTTTGGATTAATTTGCGGAATTAATTTTTGAGCTCCTCCATGAATACCGCCCATAGTCGTCATATCCCTGAGCCCTGCAAAGGTTAATGCCAAGCCTCGCTCATTTGGTCGATATGTGATTCATCGGGTGTGCTGTCGAATATAATGCCAAAGTACTTCGCCTGGTGGATGTCTTTCACAGTTTTTGTCCTCACTTCTTTCCCCAAAAGGAACACAGGACTGCGCGGCTTGCTTGAATGCTTGGTTGTAGCTCTCGGGCTGTTCTTATTTCCATATAACCTATCTGAAGGGAATAGGTCAGAAACGAAATTCATGCGTACATACATATAGGTATATATGTAGAAAACAAATTTATTGTTTTATTTGCGTTTTTATTTTGCGTAATGTGAAAATAGTTATTTTGCTGTTACTGATGGCACCCCCTATTAGTCTGCCACCCAGGGCGCACCCCCCCCCCCCCCCCCCCCCCCCCTTAGTCCGCCGCTGGTCCCATCCCATCGGAACATTTGTAAGTCCAAATTTTTTTTTTGTCGAAGATGGGACATAAGTCCCAAATTTTCGGAGAGAGTTTGAAGTATGAAGAGAGTATTTGAAACAACGTTGTGGATTTCCATTAGGCATACGAACCCTTATCATCCACTTATGTATATACAATGATCTTACCATACTTACTTACTTACTGAATTTACAAGTACTGTACTGCCACTATTAAGGCAAAACAAATTGTATTGGAGATGAGTGCCGAATTATTTTTCCGGATTCCCTTAGCGGACATCTTTGTCATTATAGGAAAGTGCTGTACTAAATGTACTCTCAGCCCTTTAGGTCCAGCGGTTCGGTCCAATTAAACGATTAAATGGTGTTTGATTGTACAATATGAGCTTTTTAATTTACAGACCGAAGAGCACAGCATCAAGTTGTTCGCTTAAATGATGTGCTTAGTATTATCACAGTTACATATTTATAAAATGCATATAAAATATAATACAATAGGTATCAACTGAAAGCTTCCAAACTGAGCCTACCTGTTTTGGCAAATTAAAGTGACTGTGATTTCTTATGGAGACAACTCGTCAGATCTCCAGAATTTTCAAATGAACCCAAGTGAATGATAATTGATTCCAGAAAGGTTAGTTTAGCCATCAAAGTGAAACCTTTGCTGGGTATTTGAAGTGGAAATGCTTCTGTTTATAAGGGTGCCACTATTAATCAGAAACTATTAAGCTTATCATTTAAGTTTGAAATATATTTTCCCATGCGTTGCACCCGCTCAAAAATCATCGTCATGGAAAGGTGCTTCTTTATTTTCCATCAGTGAAACAAAAGATCATTGATGTTAAAGATATGACAGCACTTAAGTTACAAACTAAGTTAACGGAATCCCATTGATGCAACTAACTGCTTTGGCCAAACACAATATCTGCAGGTAGGTGTACTGTACACTGAAAACCTTTTTGCTTCGCAAATCTAAATCCACCCCCATCTTCAGTTTGAGTGCGTAGAACTTCTAACTAGGGGACACAACTTGGAATTAAGCACTCAGCCGTGCGTAGCTGGACATTTAATTTCTGGTCAGACTTGACACACAGGTGTAAAATCGAAAGAATCTCAAAGTTGACATCAAATGACTGCCCAGCATTCTGCACCCCGCATAACAGCTTGAAAAAAAAAAGAAAACCAAAACAAAAAACACAGACGCAAACCCTACTCATGAATTTCCATGAGTTTCTGCCAACTTGAGCATTCACACGAAGCACACTTTTCCTCCATGCCTCCCCCGTACCACCATAGTAGAAGCCATCGCCGACGCCAGCCGCCACGACCTGTGCACTTGCGTGCATTCGATTCGATTACAAGCGCAGTAGCCGAGTTCGGGAAGCACAACGGCTTTGTGATCAAATTGATCGCCGTAGAAGAGGATCTCGAAATCTGCAATCTCTTAAACTTAAGTACCTACCACCGTCACCATAGATACAGCCCCAAGAGAGAGAGGACACCACACGATATACACTCGTATAATGAAGAAGTGATCCGATTTAAATCCCCGGCGTTATCTGTGGTCTTCATCGAGCTTCAGCGAGGGATTTATCTTCATTCTGATCCTTTGCGAAATTTGCAAATGCTTATTTTATAATTTTGTTTAGTTTATTTTGTTTTTTCTTGCTTTTCTTTGGGGGCGATTTTTTATTTTTTTTTTTTTTTTGGTTCTGTGATTTTCATTCAAACTTAGGCTGCACGGTGGCGCATACCAGTGCGGATGGAAGTAGATTTTAATGGCGTCTGTGGTGCAAGGCGAACCTCCAAATCGTCCTCGTCTCAACCTTAGAGGTTTGTGCCAATGCATCGCCATAGTACGTACGAGTATAGCGAACGATCGTAGCTCCCCATTCGGATGCGACGTTTCACCTGTGCTGTTCGTGTACATTGTGCCGAGGGAACGCGGCCTGCTTCCCTCCTAAGTAGTGGACGTGACTTTTGCATAATTGTGTATAAAGCCTTAATGCTCATGTTGCACTTTGGTGGTCCACTCGTGTTTCCCATAAAGTGTTGTCATCGCGCGCACTATTACAATTCTCGAAGCTTGGCGCATGAGTTTGAGTGGGTTAGTCTGTTCTCTGCTGTTTACGGAGGAGACAGCAACTGCAACGGCGACGATATTGTATGTATGTATGTATGTACATATAGTCGGATGTATCTGCGGCCCTGCTGGTCTCGAAAGAAGGGCTTTTATTCACATCAAATTGGGTAATTCAGCAATTTCTCAAATTGAGTGTCGTCTTCTTTTTAAGCCGCTACATTCTCAATCTCATGCATATTCATGGTTGGTGCGAAGCCACAGATCTAACCATGTGTCATGGGTGTCGATATTTGGACAAGACTGTAGGATTGCAAAGAATTCACTTGATATCACATTGGGTCACAGTGAGATTTAGAGTTATTGTTTATTATTACATTAAGGCTTAAGAGATTAAGAATATAGTTATCACTTTACATGTAATGCTTTATTTTGTGAATCAGTGGGAAAGATTGAGGCATATACAGAGTGAAAGAGAATTTTTGGTGGTTGAAAACTCAATGGACATCGCCAAGAACCGATTTGGCAAGGACTGGTCTTTTCTCAGTGAAGATACTAATGTTCGTTTGAGGTCTTGAAGGAATTTACCTACCTAATACAATATAGTTAGCATAGGTATTCACGTTGAAGCCATTTCCATCTAGAATTCTTCCAAACTGAGGCGGTAAAGAAAGCCACCAGGAGGTGTTCCCTTACTGACTTTTCTCACGCTACTTACGCCAGTCAGTGTTGGGTTAATTGTGAGCGACTATCAGAGGAATCAAAACGTCAAGGCTTCGGTAGATAATTATACCTACGTTATTGAATGTTCATACGCTGTTTCGACAAGACTTTCTCAACCAACAGAAGACTCCAGCAAGTTTTTTGAATCACCGGTTCCTTTTCCCAGTAGGCATGTTTTCTGCTATTTTCTTCCTATAGTTGTTTTTCTGAAGCGAATGCCAAAATGATGCATGACATGGGCAAAAAACATGGATTGGGGCACTTTAAAACTGTATACTCAACAGCTGACTAACTCATTGAAAGAGATCATTATTTTAGGAATATACTACCCAACTCTTATAGCTATATTCTATGTTATGTCAGCTACCAGTCAAGATAATAACCGTAGTTAAAAAAACGAAATTTGCTTTAAAAGATATTTTGCCTTCATGGGAACAATAAATTCTGTAACGTGATGCACTTCAGGTTGTTCTATGGATTCAATAAGACGAGTGTTCTGCAAGCAGGCGAAATAAACTATATATGTAGATCATACAGATCAAATTAATTTTTTCTTCGAAATCCAAGAGCTTGACATTATCTGCGTGGTTAATGAATGCCTACCCAAAAGCTTATGATTCGGTGGGTTTAAAAAAAGCTCAGACCTTAAAGGTTGTTACCTTTATACTGTTGGATCAAAAAAAGCTTGGTTTAAAAAAAGCTCAGACCTTAAAGGTTGTTACCTTTATACTGTTGGATCAAAGATGGAAACCGAGGTAGGTGTTGGTATTTTCGGACTAAGAACAAGAATATCCACTTGGATGACAGAAATTCATGACATTCAAGTGTGCGCCAACATCATCCTTGAATCAGAAATGAAAGGTGTCCGCATCTATATACTCACGGGTAGTCAAGCAGCTATAAAAGCACTAGGCTCAAACCTTATTGACTTCAAATCAGTGTTTAACGGCTTCAATACTCTCCAAAACCTCTCCTAGAGAAACCAAGTCGAACTTTGGTTGGTGCCCAGACACGATGGTTTCTGGTATAAACGAAAAAGCCCATAAACTGGCTAAAAAATGTTCGGCAGAATGCTTCTGCAACATTCCTAACTCAGCTACAAACCTAAAAATCAAAAGTAGGGAAAACAAAATGTATGTCGCCCATTGGGAAAATATCCAGGTTCTTCGCCAGGCGAAAAGAGCCACCTTACCCTTCCATAATAAATCTATAAAATACCTACTCCTCAGTAGGAGTAATATAAAGATATGAGAGGGATTTCTAACAGGGCATTGCGATCTCCGAAGGAAACTGAATGTCGTCTCTGCATGGAAGACGACGAAACTGAGAAACATATTTTATGTGACTGCATGGCACTCTGCGCCCTAAGGAGATAACATTTCCATAGAGAGATCTTAACTCCACTGGAAATTCTAAAAGTCTCCTCCAGTAAGATCCTCAAGTTCACCAAATGAATTAAACCTCTTCTGGTCCCCTAAACTAGCAATGCGGTACAAAAGATATTTTAGGTCGCAGTACTCTGAGACTGGGGGGGTCAGAACCTTTAAAAAAGAAACTGTGTTGAGGCCCGTCTTATTTTAGTCATTCTTTAGTTACTGTGTTTCTATTGGCCATATATGGGCTGAGCAGCTGTACCGATGTTTAATATATGGTCAGCATTTTTCTCGTTCTTTAAGGGTATTTTTGCATTTTTGTACAGAATTAACTTTGAGAGATTCTTTAATTTAAATGTGAAAACATCCACTAACCAGGATTAAAAATAATTAAACATTTTGCACATTGAATGATGGGCATCGTAGCGCAAGTGGTTAGTGCGTCGGACTACTGAGCCAGCGGTCTTGGGTTCGAATCCCGCCGCAAACACCTAAAAGTTTTTCACAGTGCCCACCTCTTTCGAATGTCTGACAAGCATCAAAGAGTATCATTTATCACGATTAAGCTTCTCAACTCGCCGTTCGGAGTCGGCAAAAACTGTAGGTCCCTTCCATTCGTGCAAAAATATAACACGCACACACAAATGGTTGCGAGAAGCAGGCCCAGGTTCACCTAGAGCTCTAGCGCCAACTAAGTAAGTACATTGAATGATGACCTGTCCAAGGCAGATTTATTTTAGTTTTAATGTGTATTTTCATTCTAAAATGTCTGTCCTCAGTGTCGATCACTTATTGACACCACATACTTATTTTATTTGATGACGTGAAATACCACCTTACGAAATAAGGCCGCATTTGGAATTATTTTTGTTCTTAAGTGGAAATAGAATAAGGTCAAATAAAGAAAAAAATGGCATTTGGCTTAATTTAATTTTTATTTTTTTTTGCAAAGTGAAATAATGCCCTGGGCGCATTTTTACAATTACTCCATTTTATCCCCAAAAACTAAAGATTCCATTCTAAAATCAGATATTTAGTTTTAAGCTTGTATACTTACTTTAAGGTGGCGCTACAGTTCGGGGTTAACCCGCATAACATTTTTTTTCCGTGCCACCACTGGCAAAATAAGGTGCCATTTTGAGCCATTGCGTACCACCGGCAAAAAAAAATAGAACAATCACCTTTTTTCAGTCATTTTAATAGAACACGTTTTGACAACAATGGGTACGTTCCGGATTTTAGATCTTAACTAATAGCCTAGATCTAAAATGCGGAACGCAATACTGGACTAAGAGCCCCCGCATACTACAGACTTTTTGTCTTGTCGGCCGACAGTTTAGTCGGGCTCTTAATCAGTATGAAAATATATGAGAGTGCGCACACTACAACGATTTGATATCGGCCGATAAATAAGTTTGATAGGCTACATGATTGCCTTCAAACTAAAGTATCGGCAAACTATCGGCCGACTACTTAATCAGTACGGCGCTCTTCTACGTGCGCACAGACTATAAAGTCGGCCGATTTTTTTCGATGGCTCAGTTTGCTCTGAATTTTAAATTAATTTTCTTTAGGTTCTGGATATTTCGTCGTATTTAAATATGGAATTATGGACATATTTGGGCGTAGAGCAATGATTACCTCTCTGGAACATTTTTTACTAACTACCATTAAGCGACTTTTCTCTGCAAAATGTGTTCAACGACTTGCAAAACCAAATCGTTCGAGAACAGTCGGCCGATTGTTTGTCTAGTGTGCGCACTCACTACCAACCCGACTATTTAATCGGCCCAGTGTGCGCACTAACCAGCCGAACCCGACCAAACTATCGGCCGATAGAAAGTCTGTAGTGTGCGGGGCCTCTAACTCTTTACTTGATAGTTGACATTTCACAAACGTCATTATACTTTTTATTTTCACATTGACAGGTTTGAGAATTGTGATTTTTTTTTTTTTAAATTTCAAATTTATTTATTAAGTAATAGCTTACACACATTAAGATACAGTATCGTATTAAATTGCGGAAGCTTCAATATTAATTTTCTATGTATAATCTTGAGTGGAAAATTAATAGTAATAGTTAAATATTCAATAATAATAACATTACTTTAAATTACTCAATTGAGGAAAAGAAAAAAAAAAGTAATCTAGAAATACACAAATTTACAAATCTCATCATCATCATCGAAGTGTTTCCAAATATCGCTTCATGATTTGCAAGATATTTATACAATAGAAATAGAGCAAAGAAAATAAGAAAATAATATTAACCCGTTTCATGCCAAATGGCATAAGTGTTTTTACTGTTTTCAATAGTTTGATTTTTGATGAGTCAATCGACCAAAGCTTTCTAAGAAACATGTTCTATCGTAATTTTTTCTGCCCTTTCCGAATCCGGATACAGAATTGTTCTATCTGCCGCCATTTTTGAAATATGGCAGCTGAAAGCAGAAAAAATATGAAATTTAATTTTGTTTTTCCAAACAATCGTAAATTTGAACATAAGTCAACTGCGATAGGAGGTTAATACTTCGTGTCTGGTGGCATAATCGATTTCTCTATAAGATAGGACCGATAAAGCCAGAAAATTCAGTATGGCGGATTTAAGATTAAGATAGCGGCCATAATCACGCCAAAAATGACAGTTTTTGCAAAGTCAACTGATTTGAACCAAATTTGGTATAAAGGGGTTTTGGGGTCGCTGATCATGAATCAAAAGTCAGATTTGCAAAATCCAAGATGGCGGATCCGATATATCCTATATACATATATCCAGCTATAATCGTCACACAAGTATTGTTATTTACAAAAACACATTCAGCATTATTTTCCATAACGTTTGGCCTTATTTCCATGCTAGTATATGGAAACAAGGCCAATTTGTTGCTATTTCACTCCTGATGTGGAAATTAGATCAAATTCAATTTTTAGCCTTATTTCGTGTGGGGTTATCTCATGTCACCATTTGATTTATGTCTTTAAAACATAAACATTGTTTTAAGGTAAGTAAGAGTCTTTCCCAGCCTTTAAAAAAAATGTAATCATTTGGTAAATATACCCTAAATAATGTACATATTATGTATGTAAGCTTTGCTTTCACTTAACATTACAGAAAAATTAAAAAAAAAAACATTTATGTTTCATTGAAAATCAGTGTCACGTGTTGACATCAGTTCAAGTGCCAAAACAAATGGCTTAAGTATATTTACTTAAAATGCTTCATTGATTAAAAATACAGAAAATAAAATAAATAAAACGAAAATCATACATCAACATACACATGTGGCACTCCAAAGTAATTTGGGTTATCTCTCGCCCCCGGACGAAAGAGGTCAATCACGACTTTGAATTGAACGATGATTTTTACCTGCGTCCCTCGGTCCCATATCATTTATCAAACTGAATTCAAAGTCTTACGTCTTACCACAGTCTGTCCGTCCATTCCTCTGGTACAGTAAAACTCGTGCGTTTGACCAACTTCCTTAGACCCCCAACCGTAAGTGATAAAACAAATAATTCGTTTTTAACAAAAAAATACTAACCAACACCGGACGAGGCAATACACCGTCCCGCGTACACCTCTCCATGTGACATAGTACAGGTACACTTGGCCTATGGCATTATATGGCCACAATTCGAGACTTAACTTAAAATCTCATTAGTCATTTCATGATGGCATTTATCAAAATCAGATATGCCACGACCGACGACGCTCTGCCAAGAGCTGGAAGAGGCCGGACGACAACGACGACGACTCGAGCTATGTGCTGCTGCCACACCTAACCAGCATTTCGGTTTGTGTAAAATGTCACTTTGCAGTCCTTGGGTAATCATTCAAAATGTTGGATTTTCTCCATAGCGACAGTGCAAGAGGCCTGTCTACTTGCTGCCGATCGTCGCACCTCTCAAATGGTTTTGATGGTGGTGAAATGCATACTGACAGCCGATGTCAAAACCAAAACTGAAACTCAAATTAAATAACCGAAGAAGGCCGAGACAGGCCCGAATGTGAGGTGATGAGACATAAGACAATCCTAATACGATGATGGAATCGATGCAACCACTTTCCAAGGATCTTGCTCCTTGTATGTATGCACATTCGCATCGTCATTTTGAAAACCATGGAATCCGTATGACCGGAGTTCTCTCGCCCATATGGAATTAATATATTTAATTGAGAATTATTATTCGTCCTGCTGCAGTTGCAGGTTGCCGTCGCGCCGAGATGAGATGACATCCTACAGAGGAATGATAAATGGATTCTTGGACCTTCGAATGGGGATTAACACTTAAAATTTGGAATACACAAGCGTTGCTAGGACACACTGTGACATTAAAATTTGTACAATTTGTAGCCGTTTGTCAAGTGCAATATTGAGCTTTCAGCTGCCAGGAACATCAACAGCAGGATGACCCTTTCATTCCTTGAGAAGACACACAGACACACACACACACAGGTCATGATGAATCAATTTATGAAGGTATCCCGTCTGCATCTGTTCTTCTTCTGTTGAAGAGCTTGTTCGTATATGTCGTTATCATCCTTCTCTGATGGGAATATTGGAAATAGTGTGACTTGGGATCGTGTGTAAAGTAATTATGTACGGATACAGCTCCAGATACATATACGAGTAAATATATTGGAATAGCACTCGCTTCACATCTCTTCGTAACACATTTCATTGATAATTGGAATTTTCCCTTTTGGATTTGCATATGGATAGGGTTGGTTTGGTTATTGGATGGGGATGGATTCTCTGGCATTTGGGAATTCATTTAGTGTAATTCTTCGACGAACTCGTCGGACGGGGGGGCGAAGATGGAAATTTTGCATTTAATTTGACCTTAAGGATGAGATATCTTTCATTAGTGTTTCGCATATAGTATACGAGTATTATCTTAGGAAACGTATTTGTAGGGCTTATGAGAAGATAACTTCGCTTTGTGTTCAATTGTTGGATTCGCTTGTGTGGGCGAGTTACTCCTAGAGTTGAATGGAAATTCGGTTTGGTGAATATTTGATTTACCTAAGCCTTCAGATGGATAAAGAGACTTATAATTCTGTGCTCCAAGGGATTTCTTTAGACAGAGAATGATAAGGTCTTCTCTATTTTAATTTTCACACACACAATTCATAGATTTTTGATTCATACCAACAATTGGAACAGTGTTGTTGTAAAGAAGGCCATAGTGCTCTGTCGTGAAAGTGTGAATAAAAAGGCAAATTGTTTAAATTCAGTTGGAATAGAGACGGGACACAACTATGTACAGTCAATCACTTTAATATTCGGGCAGATAGTGTTTTAAGATAGATGTTCGCGTGAGCATAGTACGAAAAACAAAATACACACGAATTCAAATTCTATAAGATATATTTCATATTAAGTAAAAAAAGAAAACATAAACTTAATCATATTCAGCTAAAAAACAAGAAATAAATCCGATTTAAAAAAATAGGTACTCAAATTAAGTTCACAAAAATATTCGGGCAAAAAATACATTTTCAAATTTTTTTCTCCATGCTTTCGTTCTTCCATCTGACCCAAATATATTAAATTTGCTTTCGTCACTAAATAACACACTATCCCAAAAATGTTCGTTTTCATTCTCGTATAATTTAGCAAATTCTAGTCTTTTCTTTTTGTTTACTTCACTAATGAACGGTTTTTTCCTAGCCGTTCTGCAATTATACCCATTCTTCTTTATGCACCTCCTTACAGTTTCGGCGTTTACAATCTTACCATAACTTTCCCCTAACTCTGTTTTAGTTTTGGTTGCAGCAATTCTAGGATCTTCTCTTACTCTTTTCATAAGTCGTTCTTCTTTATCACTTAACAGTTTCGGACGACCCGTCTGCCGAATAGAAGCCACTCGATCCTCACTTTTAAACCTTTTAATAATGTCTCCAACTGTACTTTTACTTATATTTAATAGTTCAGCAATTTGTCGTTGTGTTTTGCCGCGTTTATAATTTAAAATCACTGTTTCACGTTGCTCAATCGTAGTATTTTTGCCCTTTCTACCCATTTTGCTTCTAACTTTTGACAACACTCCCGAAATATCTCAACTAGGCGCACACCCTGCGATACAATACCCAAAACTAAAAGAGCGCAGTACAAACAATAATAATGTTATTCACATTCCAGGAATATTTATCTTCCAAGAACTTAAGGAAACTTTGCTTGCCCGAATATTTTTATGAGTTCAATTTGGCTACTTTTGCAATTTAATTTTTTTTTGTGCATTCTTTAATGATATCTTTTATCAATTTGATATAGTTTTGTGTTCTCAACAATATAAAGAACACAATATAAAATATTTATTCACAATCATATTGTTATCTACTGTGTTATATAAAATTTAAATTTCCTATAGTGTTTGCCCGAATATTAAAGTGACTGTATATACATAAATTAGTTACAGTAATTCTGAATATCGTAAGAGCAATATTAGAAATCCAATATTAGATTGTCAATTATCGTACGCTAATAAGTTCTGCCATTAATCTTTTTTTTACTTATTAAAATATTTAATTTCTCATTTTGAACCCTTTCAGTGAAACTTTTTTTGTTTTAAGGGTTAAACATTATTTGTTTTCTTTGTATTGTAACAGAGGCTTATACTAACAAGGATGGAAAATAATTTTTGTTAAATTTTAGTTCTAAAGTGGTTTTTGGATATGATGTCCTAAAAACACAAAAATTATGTCAAATTCACAAGAAATAACTTATACGATTATTTTAATTTTAATGGGCGCACGCCCATTATTTATCTTAAAAATGACATCAAAAATGTTAACTAATTCGACGATTATCTAAATAAAAAATAAATAATAAAAATGGTCTACTGTAAGAAAATCGATAATAGTTTGGAGGATTTTCCTGCACGAGTGCTCAACGCGCACTGAGAGCTTATAGGATCGAATTTTGTTAGCACCAAATGCTTGAACATATACAGCACGAAGTAAAGAAGAAATCTGAAATAAAAAAATGTTCTCATAGAGAAATATTGGGATTTGGGAGTTACACGAAACCATGTTACCATATAATATCAAAATACTGAAAGGGTTAATATTATCTTATATACTAGAAGAAAATGCTTATATTGTAAACTATACTAAACTACTAGTAACTATACCTGTCAAATATGGAATAAAAAAGTATTTTAGACGGCGTTGAAATGAACGTTATTTTATAATTTTTATCATTTTTATTATCATTTTTTCTTAAAACGGAAGCTGCTTAACATTAAAAACTAACTGTAATCATTGTGAACACTTGTTGCATAGTGTATATTACTATAACGTTAGACATAACTAAAAGCTGATGATCAGTTTCGGTTTCAGTTTTCAGTTCAGTTGACATTTCAGTTAAAAAAGGAGTGTATTTAGCCTTCAGTTGAGCTTTTATTTTACTGATCATCTAAATGGGGCCTAAGTTTCAGTCTCAGCTTCAGTTTCAGTTAGACGTTTCAGTTTTTGCATTTACACATCAGTTTAACTGAAAGCTCAACTGATAGCTCAACTGAAACTGAAACTGAACTGATCATCTAAATGGGGCTTAATGCATGACTTCAATTCCGGAACAGCAGCTTCCAAACCCGTAAACTTTTAAGAATATCTCCCTTTTGAAAAATAAAGCAAGTGTAGTTCTAATAAAATCGGACAAACTACTGTAAAGTACGTCTTCCACTGCATTAGGGTTACAGAGACTACATATACATATTTATATCTTGCATATCTTGTCGATATGCTCCGTAGTTAGGCCTCGGTAATTCAGTTCGCGTCCTAAAAATTAAACTTACTTGATCAAGTCCAGATGTCTAGAGAAGTAATTACTAGTTCCCAGAGAATAGTCTAGGCTAGAGAGTTATACATATGTATGTCTGGATGTCGAGGAATTCTTACAGAATGATGATATACAGTAGCGAGCATATAAATAGGGAAAAACAACCAAAGACAGTAATTTCTGTGTGTTTTGCTAAAACTTTAAACAACTGGGAAACTATCAATTTTATTTTTTTAGCGGTATACATTTTAGGTATCTCATAACATCAGTTACAGGAATAATTGAACTTAAGAGATGAAGAAAAATCCTTATTTCTTGGAGAACTTTAAAACGCCATTTATACGTTCTTTCGCAAACAGAAATCTAGCCTTGCGATTTTTTTTACTTATAATCGGCTTTTTCTTAATCCAAATACCGCTTAGCGACGTCGTACTGTGTGTACACTCACATTGAAGTCTTCTTGTGCCAAAATTTCAGCCTGAATGTCAACAGCGGTCCTGAAACGATCCTTTTCAGAAAGACGCTACATCATCCAATCAACACGCGGTGTAGTTTTTCGTGGTCTGGGAGCGCGAGGTTTATTTAAACTGCTATCATAGCGTTTGACCTGTTCCAAAGCTCGATGACAAACATTAATTGATATATTTAAACGTTTCGATATTGCAGAGAGCGTAATATCTTCACTTCTTAAACGACAAATTTCTCGCCGCTATTCAGCCGTTATGTTTTTGCCCCGTCCCATTCCTATAACATCACAAATCGAGTTATTATGACTAGGCAATAACAAAGCAATATTTATGTAAACATTACATAGTAGCATAGTAGAAGTTGAGTACAAACTAAAAACAATATAATTTCCCTATTTATGTGCTCGTACCAATTTAACACTTGGCACGGTATTTTGTATCTGTACCGTGAAATGTAGACCGAAATATGTTATGCATGTTACAGTTAGTTCTAAAAAATCTGTTTTGAGGATAAACATCGCATTTTAGTCAAGCTATTTCCTTGAGTGCCAGTATATGGTGATTTGAACTATGTTGACTGAATTTTCCTATTTATATGCTCGCCACTGTATGTAGGTATTGCCTGTCGTCTAAATTTTGGATAACCTTATGTAATTTGTTTTTCCAATCAAATGCAATTGATTCAGATTGAATAAGATCAGAATTTTGTGAAGATGCTAGTTCATGCCAGTCTTTGAAAGGCGAAATTGACAGGCAGATAGATGTAAGGAGCTTTTTTTGTAAAATATGTGCATCCATATACATAACTTTGATCATCAGCAATAGCTTTAAGGTTACGAATGTTGAGCAGATTCAACATATAGGGTATATTTCGTATATGCTAATGAAAGTTTAAAAAATCGTTTAAAGAAGAACCTTAGAATCTTTTGAAGCTCTTCAACATATTAATGGTCATGGCCATATATTATACTTGGTTTGTATAGCAAAGACAGGCATTTACTGTAAAGTTGAATACTTTGAACTTGGAACTAGCATCAATATGTTTACTGGAGAAAACGTTTCTTCAGAAAACATTTATTACTATTTTTACTGCCACTGCCTGCCCATTCATTGATGCGCAGACCAAAGTTGGGGGATAGAAGAAAACTTAAGTTCTTAAATTGATTGTCAATTTCAATGAGTTCGCTTCTCAGCGACCAATACTCTTGTGAATGTCGTAATCATTGAAAAGTGCCATAGATCATAACTAGCTGACCCGTGCTCGCCTCGCTTCGCCCGCCTGCAACTTTTTACTAATTTCCAAAACCTCAAGAGCGATTTAAATGATTTTTTTAGAAATTCTAAATGATTCTTCTTAACAAAATATGTTCTTTAACTTTCTAATATACCGGGAAATCGGAAGCTTTAATAGCCTGGTACGATCACAAATTATTCTGAGGGGCCTATGCTAAAGTATCCACAATAACAAACAATTTTATTAATGAACTACTTACCTGAACCCGTGCCCGCCTTAATTCGCATTCAATGGGAGCGAAGAAACATCAAAGTATTTGTGCAAGTAGATTTTATCAATGTCGTTTCAATGTGTTTCAGCCTCTAAGTGCAGATTCCATAGTTCTCAAAAACCAACATGCTCTATGATGTTATAAAACATCATCTACTATAAATAATTGATAATTGCTATATTTTATTATGGAAATAACAAATACATTTTTACTTTCGCTGACATAGGAAAGAGACACGAATAATTGACCGTGTGAGAAGCAGCCGTTGGGAGGTCCATGCCTGCGGTACACAGTGTTTGTCCCTGCGCCTTATTTATCGTCACCGCAAAGCAGACAGCACAACAGCCCGTTAACACTTTCGCTCCCACCAGATTTCATTGCAGAGTTGTAACTCTAAATCGGGTGCCGTTACATAACTTAGGTGGGCTCAAATTTTTTATAAGAATAATAGGTACAACCACTTTTAGTTTTAATTTATGTGATGGAATCCCTGAAGCATATGAAGAATTTAAACATTCAACCAGATAGCTGGTTGTTATTTTTTCGTTCATAACCCGGTTGATTGACATGTATTCTGCACTTTGATCATCAACACGTGCCAGTACGTAAGAACTATCGTTACTATTGACGACGCCACGGCCAATGGCAATTTTACCTTGACTTCGTACTAATGAACAACAAATGCTTCCCAGATCATTTCCATAGAGCAAATACATATACATTCATACATATCGCACTAATAATACAATACCGTTGTAACTCAACATTTGTAAGATTTGAGATATCATCATATTCAAACGTAAAATTCACTTCTCTACGCGTCAATAAGCTGTCGTTAGAATAGTGCAAGAAACAAAATATTTATTAATAATCCTAGTAAGCTATTATTTTTTTTTTGTAATGTGTTACAGGAAATAAATACTCAGTTTTTCTATGGTTCAGAAAGAAGTCATATTTTGAGTACCGACAGTATTGCATTATTAGTGCGATATATAGTATGAACCAAAATGAACTCTTAAAACAACAGGTGTTAATTTTGGATAGTTTTCGGTATTTTTTGTTTAAATTTACTTAAAATATTTAAAAGCTGAAATGCAGTTCACTACTCTAAAAATTTCTCTTTCTTTTGACACCTCATTTGTTAAAATTGGTTGAGTATGAGAGCCGCAAATGCTTACGATGATTGTAGTACATTAAAGCGAGCATTAAAGTGCAAAACAAATGATCACGTCAGAGCGCGCACACACACTATTGCAACTGCTGATCGGCTGCTGGCAATGGTCTCCGCTGAAAGAAAATTGTGGGCGATGCTTTGAATAATTGTTTTGAACATTGCTCCGCTTCAGGACAACGCAGAAGGATGTTTTATACCTCAAATGACTCAGTGGAAAATTTACTAAATTCACCTATTTTTTTGTTTTTCAATCCGATAAGCCATTATTGAGTAAGGGCTGAATAATTATAATTTTCCCTTCAAATATGCAGTTTTTTCAATATTTTCTTAAAACCATGCCATTTTCCGGGATAAAGAGTATAAATGATATGGTCCAAGAACATAAGCAATCACTATGTCAATGTTTTATCAGAATCCGTTCAGTAGTTCTAACGTGATGCTCGAACAAACAGTTTTTGATCTACAGTTTTATTATATGTATAGATTTGTGACTTCTCTGTATTAAGTTTTAGGTCCCATACATCACAGTACTATTTTAGTTTATTTATTTGAAGCTGGAGAGTTGTGTGACTTTCAGCGAAAATGACTATGTCGTCAGCGTAAAGTAGGATTTTAACTTTTAAACTATCAATTAAAATAATGCCAGGTAAACAATATGAAACTTCATCAATATTATGCACATATAATTATCCCTGTGGTACATCCGCACTAGTATCAAAATAATTTCAATGTGAACTGAAACTCTGATTAATTTACTTGAAGTTCCTATTGTTGATAGCTTATAAAATAAAGACTTTCTATTGATCTCGTCGAAAGCAGCAGTAAACTACAATTTCACGTTGCATCTACCTAAAAACTAACAGGTATTCACGACATTTTCATGACCGCAACATTTGGAAGCACTACGAGTAAAAAATAAAATATAATTTAAATTATGGTTCATTGCAGTGAGTTATTAAATGGAATAAAGCAGTCTCACAAGGTCCAAGAAATATACATTCAACCGGAGATTTTGGAAACATACCCCAGAAAGTCTATATCCACCGACTCTAAACGCCTATGCCAGAATTTACAGGGGATGAGATATAAAGAGGAATGTCTGGTCTGGACAAAACTCATCAAATTCGTTTAGCTATGCATAATATCGACTGAAAAGGCTCAAGACTTTAATGTAAGAAAGTATTTAGTGATTCTCGAAAGCCATCTGATGTATCTTTCAAAAGCTTGTACAACTACTCGACATGACCGCACATGACCCATAGGTTTTACTTTTCTTCTGAAACTTTAGTCATACAGCCTAAAGGGCATTGGGTTATCGGTGCGACCCTGCCCTGCTATATAATGGAGAAGCGAGCAGGTTTAAAAAAAAAAATCTTTGAGTGATTTCCGGTTTGTGAGAAGGAAGGAGAGGATACAATGACTAAGTTAAGGAGCTATGTAGCAAAGTTAACTTGGAAAAAAGAGTAGAGATTCAATTACTAAGGTGGTAAGGCAAGGCTCGGAGAGTCTTCGAATTCTCACCGTAGGAACAACATGGTAGGGCAAGACCATCGCCTCAAATCTCGAAACCGATAAGAAGTGAATCTCATTCAGCTAGAGGCGTATTAGTCCAGTGCAATTAGGTTTATACCTCGGAACCCAGCTATAGTGGATGGATTTAGATGTTTCGGGATTTTTGGAATCTCTTATACTATAAAGTAAAAAGTTTACCTTTTGAAACCTTCCGCTAATGTTTTTTTTTTTAAGACCTGTCCCATGGAAATGATGCTATTCTAAATAGTATAGTACATTCCTTTTACAAGTTCTTGTGACTAGATTAACTTAATACCAGGAAAACTGTAAGCCCCAGGTAAAAACTTTGTATTTTGAATTTGTAAGTGACGTCATGACACATAAAAATAATATTAATAAAAAAAATTATAAGTACACTTTTCCGAGAAAAATACGATTTTCACTAAAATTGGTTAAAAAAAATTATAAAAATCTGTGTTTACAGACCAATATCTCGAAAACGAAATTAAGGATGGTAAAAGTTTTTAACTGTGATAAGCACTAATGAGTAGTGACTAATCTATTGTCTATGAAACAATCGTACCTTGGTTGCTCTCAGTTTAATACACTAGAAGTTGTACTAAAATAACTACTTCAATGATCTTTTTTAAACACCCTGTAGCTCAGTGGGTGTTCAAGATAGACCCGCCCTCCCATACGATTTTTTTCATAGCATGAACCAATGACTCTGATCCAAAAATCTCTGTATAGTAAGAAAAAAAATTGATTTTTGATTTTTTACTTTGAAATTGTGATTTTTTGTTTAAAATTATGGATTTTAAGAATTGCGGGAATTTTTAATGGGTAAACTTTTTAGTCTATGGTATTATAAATCCAACAAAAAAAAATCATTCAAATCCAATCACTATAACTGGACTCCGTCATTTTTCATTTATAATGACTAATTGCACTGGACTAGCCTGCCAGAGAAGCCTTTTTATTTAGTCGCACGTCTATCATCGACAATAGCGCCAGTCAATAAAGAAAAAAAAACTCGTGAGCTGGTGGAATTAGAATCTCTTCCAAGATAAAAATTAACATTATGTCTACAGACTATTACACCGAGTCTCCACGAGACATATTTATTTCCGACATAATGTCAGACATCACTTCAGAAATTTTTATTTTTTCATTGGGTGGACAAATTCTGTCAGTTTTATTATTTAAGGTAGTTTTAAGCTAAAATCAAAATGTTCTTTTTGCTAAGTTTTTTTTTCAAAACAAAAATGTTTCTTAGCTTTTAAATTGTAAGTTTAATTAAAATTCAATACTTTAAGTTAGGTTACGTCGAAAGAGATAGTATAAGTATTAAGTTTAGCTTAGAGTGCCCATGTGGGGCCAGTAAGTAAGATAGTTAAGTTAGTTAAGCTAGTTTTAAGCACTTTTTGTCTAGCATGTAAGAAATACTTGAATTTACCAATAAAAAAAACCGGCCAAGTGCGAGTCAGACTCGCGCTCCGTTCCGTAGTTTTAAGACTCCATAGTTACATACATATATTTTGTTTAAATAACTGTTTCGTTTCGTTACCACAAAAAACGAAAACGACCCACCTCTATATTCACTTTACAAACTTATAATAACTAATATTATTCACTATGAGAAATTGGATAAACATTAAGAACGCGGCTGAGTGTGTAGCTGAGTTCAGGGGTCTCAGGTTCGTTTCCTGGCAAAATCCGTATTTCTATTAATTTTTTTTAATTTTTTTTTTGTATAGCAGCACAATTTTGGACAGCCTTAAATTTTCCAAAATTATTGTTAATCGAATAGTGTTAATTTCAGTGAAATTGGTCTAGTAGTTTACGAGTTAATCGGTTGAGAAATTGAATTTTTCGAAATAAAATTGAATTTTTCGACGTGAATTTCTCAAAAACTATACAACTTAGGAGACTCGCTATATTTTTCTTCAAAAATATGGTTAATCACCTACGAACTATGATTTTTTCATATTTTTGACTTAAGTAGTTTCCGAGAAAAAGTTCTGGTGCTTTTTGTATGATATTTTTCACACATTTTTGGCAATAACTCCCAAAGTTTCTAACGGAAAAAACTGAGCAAAATAGTTTTGGAATCTTTGTTTTGAGCCCTTTCGGATAATGTCCCACATGATATATTTTTCAGATTTTTTTTTTTCGTGTTCACATTTTGCCCACCCTGTATAGCTGTTTCACAAAATTTTTGAGTGATCAGCTGTCTCATATATGTAAACCATCGGAATGTATAAATGTGCCAAATTTCAAGTTTCTAGCTGAAACGGTTCTTGGTGTTTTTATCGTGACAGACATTTTTGAGTTAGAACGAAATTATAATGGTTCCGTATTACCATATGGATACGGAACCCTAAAAATGAAATAAAAATAAAAATATGAACATAGATAGCTCATTATAACACCTGGATCATTAAACCTACCTACCCCGAAACCATTAAGTGGGCAGGAAGTTTGTGCTTTGTTTGTGTACTACTTTATTGGCGATGGCATCTTCTGCTGGCTGGATAAAAATTTAATGAAAACTTATGACAAAAATAGAAGCTTAACTACATCACAAGAAGTTTTCAACTACCGATTAAGTTGCGCGACGATGAGCGTTAAAATGGCATTTGGAAGACCGTTTCAGAATTTTTCATCATCCAATCGAAGTTTCTTTAGACTGCTTTGATGTTCTAATCCTAATAAGCGGTGTTTTTCACAACTATCTTTCCCGGGCGATATCCAAAGGCCTTACAACAGAACTCAATGAAAAATGTCTAAATATGTACTTCGCTTCCAGAAACGTTCACAAAACTCGCCCCATAAGACTGTAACCGCTAGAATTCGTGACAACAACCTCATTCCACAAACACTCATTTTGTTTAAAACAATTGATTAATTCAAGAGTTTTTATTTGCGAAATTCGGCAATCAGTCATGTTTCAAATAAAACTCAAATTGGCAGTCCTTGTCAAATTTATATCCACAGAGATTGCAAGAAATAAAAGTAGGAATTAGTTCCATAAAATAAATTATTTCTAGAAATCTGCGGTTTTCATTGGAAATTTCAATTGCATGACATATTTTTTTTTTTTCAATGAATTATTGCCAGTGGAGACCAACGGTTAGCAGCTTTTATTTGAACGAAATTTATAAGGTCTTCTTTCAATTTATAAATACATATATACATAGCTTGGATTGGTCTGAACATTTAAAAAATCAGCTCTCTTGAAAGTTCTGCCCTATTGACAAAGAAAAGTCCACTACGTAGCCTACAATAAATGTCATGAAGCTATTGGAGTTAAATGGAATAACTACATATGTTGCTGCCATGTGGAAGTAGATCCGCATATTAGCTGGGCCACTTTCAGACTTGAGATGGAGACCGCTAATGTACACAGTAAGTAGTATCATTGTATCATATATTGTTTCATATACAATGGTAGTAACACTGTTCCATTGGTTTCTTTTGTCGTTCTCCATCAACTTCTTCCCTTTTTCTTCATTTTATTTTACACTACGAGTAATAAATTAAGTTTCATTACACTGAACATATGTAAATACATACAATCGCGTTTTTATTTTTATCTCTTCTTCTTTATCCTCATGTTATTTTAAATGTTTTACGAGTATATATACTATTGTACACTTGCTACTGTTCTCATTAAACCAGAAAGTGCAAATTTCTATTATTCATGATACCGGTATTATTAAAGAAAATATGTTAATGAATCACAAAAAAATGCAATTAAAAATTACATTTTATAATAAAAAAGATTTCATATTCATATGCACGTCCTGTGGCTAGATAGTTGGACTTGATGAAGGCACAAATATGGCACTGGGTCTGGTAACTACTGTGTGGAACCAGAGTTAGAAGTGTCCTTAATACTCGCGCATTCTATGCGAATGCCAGGGCCTAGATCGGTGTCGTAGGAACGTTTAAGGCAGCTTCTTACTTATAAATCTAAAGATGGTATGCCAAATCAACCATAGACTCGTTCTAAAATGTTGATGGGTAATGAAATGCTTTCAGGACATTTTGGCGATTTAGGTGCCATCCTGGGATGGATTTTTCGGGGATTGCGATGAGCCCACTTTGGTGCCTAGTATTTTGTGATCGCTCAACTTCACAACCCCTCTCAACCTAACCTTCCATTACCTACAAATATGTACACAGTAACTATAATTCTGTCGAAAAGTGTATTTTCAAAACTTAAGTTGCGTTACATATAAACGGGACCGATGTGGTCTGTTTTACAGAAGATGCTTTTTGGTTAAATATAGTGCAGTCGATTTTATAGTACTTTTAACGATTTTTCAAACAGGAAATTAGTATATTGCTGATATTTTTACGCACAGCGCATTAAAATAGCGTTTGGGTATATTCCATAGCAATCGCACTACCACATTTGTGCAGAGAAAATTAGCAAGTGAAAATCATTGACCGTAATGAGGCGCATTTTCAACTTAATTGCTTATAAGCAAAATTGTCGCATTTGAGGTAGTGAGAATCTTTAATTGACTCATGTGGTGCTTATCGGATGCATGCATGCATCTAAGGTGTCTATGTGGTGTGGATTTTGGGATTGTGGCGTGAATGTACATCTTTCCAAATATGCAATGACAGTATCGGAAGATGATAGCTAATTTTTTGTGGACCAAATAAGAAGAGCTTAACTTGAAATAAAATTGGTTAACAAGATGGCAACATCCCACACAACTGGTAAAACAAACGCTATATTGCGTTAGAACTTCAACCACCGCTTAGTGTAGCGTACACACGAATAAACATGAAATGGGAGCGCAACAGTGAATATAATTATTGATGTATCAGCATATTACGTGAGAACGTTTACGTTCATTACGACTTATTACATTATGTAGCTTCAAAATTTGGCGACGTCGATTGGCCACGAAGATCGTGAAATTTAACACCGTTAGACTGTTTCCTCTGGGGTTGTGCAAAAGTGCGTGTCTATTTCAACCACCCACAAACTCTTTACGCACTTAAAAACAGCATTCGTCAATTAACGTCCGGGACAGAACCCAAAAATTGTAAAAAAAATCATCGAAATTTAGAGTAAACGGATTATGACCTGTAAGCGGGACTGTAGTGGACTTTTGAATGATGTTTTATTCCATGTCTGAATGTACTTTCATACAGAATAAAGATATGTGAATTATTTTCATAAATTAGATACATATGTATGTGTTTTTCTTTAACAATAAGCCCGTGCGCACTACATGGTTAACCATATCTATTAAGTATCCATCATGAAATTGGAGTTGTTCATATTTCCAAAACTCTTAGACGGTTTACGTTTCAGATCAGGGCAAGTCAGTATTTAGTTTTTAAGAAATACCTTACTGCATATACAAAAATTCACAATAGTCCCAAAAAGTCACAAAATTCAGTTGAAACGCCATCCAACGAACGTTTTAATTGATAAAACAAATGGCTTTAAAATTAATTTATCTTTCCAGCCTTTGACATAACAAAACCCTCTATTTTCTCCTTGATAGAGTTAGCTCAAAAAATTTAGTTGTTTATCGCATAGGACCAGGACATCCAAATCGCATTTTTTTTAAAGGACGGAGACAAGCTCGTCACCGCTGAAATATATACTCTAGGAACTGATAAAATATGTTTACGGGAATAAGTAAAATTTTGACATTTGTTAACGTTGAGCTTAATGCATTTTTTTTCGGCACCCGGTTGCGAACTTCTTCACGTCGTCTCGAGATGGATGAAAGTCTGAAACTCTGAACTCTTAACTCTCTCTAAACTCCGGAAGTGGCTATAAAGAGGTCAGATATCATCCATAGGGAAATGTTAGAAAAGAGAGAGAAAATTAGAAAACGGTTTGATTAAAAAATAAACACGCATATTTTCATATCACTCTTGTACTATCCTGTATTTTTAATCCGAACGGCGCGGTATTTCTTTTTGTTTATTATTTAGTGGTTCTTTAGGAATGGTTCCGTTTTTTGTCTACTAAACGTTTTCGTTTACATGAGAATATTTTTGGAGAAATTGGTGGAAATAATACTATCAAGTAAATAAATACTATGTTATTACATGCTTATGTACATATGTCCAATTGAAAAATGTTGGAGAGATTTCTGGATGTTCATATTCACGGTGGTGGTGTGGTAAAGGGCAATTTGACGAAGCGCAACACATTAACTTGAAAGGTAAACCGGTATAAACTGCTCTACATGAGGTATATGCCCCAGTGGCTTTTTAAGATTTACAATGAAAAGGGAGAAGCACTGCATAGATTTAATTGAATATCTTGCTGGCTGCAAAAAATGCTAGGGACAAGGACCATTAAATCAATACTGAGGGACAGTATAATAAGGAAATCAGTTAGCAGACAGCAGAGGTACTCCTCAAGGAGAAATCCCATCACCCGCATTATGGGTGTCGTACTAAATGATGCCATTAAGAAACTGCGCTTACGCTGATGACGTGGCAAATTTACTTTTTTTATAATAACTTTACTCATATGCACTCTTTTTAAAATTGTTTACACTGATGAACAAAGAACAATTGATAAGCTTTCGATCAGTGTTAGAATAATTGAAATCGATGCAGAAATAAATTCTCAGGAGGAATCACAAGCTCTTGCTCAGCAATTCAATTATATAGATACTGAGTGAAATCATGGAAGCCGCGTTGGCAACTATCAGCAACTAGGCAAGAAGGTGTGGACCATAATTCGACTAGTTCCTTTTAAACGAAAGTAAATCACACCAACTTTCAAGCTCCCCAATCTAGAGGGTACGCTTTCTACCATTTCATGCAAGGTATAATTCTAGATAGAAAGCTCAATTGGAATCTAAATTCACAGGATAGAACCAGAAAGGCATTAATGCACTGGCTTTGTGCAATGATTGTCTGACCCATACTCAATACTTATATACATACGGTGCACTTTTCTGATAGAACTTGTCTCTTAAGAAAAGCATATTCGGAAGATGAGCAGCGGTTCAGAGAACAGCCCGCGTTGCTATAACGAGAGCCCTACGCACCACATCCACGGCAGCACTGGATACTTTTCGGTATCTTTTACCATTCAATCTGCATAAAATGCACCTGGCAAGCAAGAGTGCGATTAGACTCACTTACCTATGCTACTTCAGGAATAGAAGATACGGTCATAGCCTCATAGCTCGATTCCTAATGAATCGAGATGATGATGCACTACCATCATGCATGGCGAAACTGAAGAATACAGTCATAAGTATGGAGGACTACAGACGGTTAAAAATAGGGGGACATTGGGTGTTCAAGCCTCTTTGGTCGACCTTAGATTGCAAAATGACCAGGTAATCCTAGTACTAAATAGGGCAAAGTTAAGAAATTTAATAGGAAATCTCTCCGGACACTGTCTCTTGAGAAAACATTTCAAAGTAATGGACTTACAAATACGGAAGAATGCAGAAGCTGCAATGACATTAGTAGGTACAGCGAGGAATATAGAACAAATTGCTCATTCTCGAAAGAATTTTTAAGGGAATTACTTTTTTAATACATTGGAAGAGACTGGCCTTGGTCCCAGAGGGTCGCGATGGGCTCATTATGGTTCCTGGTGTTTTATGATGTCTCAGCCTCATTACCCCTCTTAAGCTAACCTAAACTCAACTATGTCCAATTAAATGGATAGTCGAAAGCGAATTCAACTGCGACAGATGATAATGAAATTGACGGTTTTGCAATCAAAGATACCACAGGAAACTCCTTGCAAAATGCAAAATTAAAAACAAAAGGGTTGTGGTAGATTGCCGGCCCGATTGTATGTGTTTCGTGTTGAGTTTGTATATTTCAGACTATTAGCAAACACTAAGACCGAGCACCAATACATTGCAGTTCCCAAAGGTAGTTATTTAAAATCGATTTTTCTCTATGACTTTTCTATTCATCGTAATTTACAAAATATGGCTAAAAATCGAATCCTTAATTACTTAAAAAGCGACTAAGTGCGACTGAGTACCGTTACTTAAACTGAAATATTTTAAGGATTCAGTATATTTTTACTGAGTTGACTACTGACTACCACCAGTGCCATATCCAGAAAAAAGTGCACCCATTGAATTTATGTTCAACACCATGTTCAGCGAAGACCACAAAAAGGACGAGTACACCACCACTCATATGGTAAGCCGTGCGGCGCTATGCCATCTGTTGATAATTGGTAAAAAATAGCTGAGTATTAAGAGCGTGAGGCGGGGGCGTGGTATCCCAATGGCGACAGTCATATTGTGGGACAATTCATGGCTCGCGCAAGTGGACCCATATCCTCGTCTCGAATTTTCAGAGTTCTTTTAATTTTTATTCGCCGTCATTATTGCCGCCGTTTGTGGTTTTTTCATGCTCCCACCGGGAGTCGGATGGGAAAAACCACAACATTTTTATTTTGAGTACAAAGTGCAATAATTTAAAATGCTCCTGCTCGAACGGGGTAAGTTCATAAATTAATTTCGTTCTGTGTCGCCCCACCCGGCCACTTGCCAGGATTGGCCCAATTGGAAAACAATCGTGAACAATTTTTGTGCTCCAAATGAATTATAGCGATTGTTGTCGATTTTATTACCGTCGGTGGTTTTGTTAACGTGAACGAACGGCCGGCCAGCGGTAGAGACTAGCTACTAGCCGACATAAATGGTATCCCTAACCCGACCGCCCACATTGTCCACCCATCGCTACCCACACCTACTTGCAGTGGATGCAGTCCCCAAAAAAGGGGAACATCTACTGCAACAGGATATTGTTCTGCATTAGTTTACTTTTTGAGGGCGACCATGGAGGGTAGCCCCCACACTGCTGGGATTGGTTTGTTTCGGTGGGAGATTCGGTTACTGGTGTCGTGTTTGAATTTAATTGGGCATTGTACCCTAAAACCCATCCTAATGCTAGGCATGCAAATTGCCTGCACACAAATTTAAAAATTTTCCAGTCCGCATATTCAATTAGTTCTGCAATCCTTTCGATCACCCACCACCTCGACCACTATACCTCGTCATTTGCATTCCATTGTAACTCAATTGATCCCGAATGAATGGCAATTTAGTTAGATAGGCAGTGGAGAAGTACTTTGGTGCTATAAGCTACGCGGAGAACGGAGGACCACTTCGTGGAGATTTATCCAGCAGCTCGGTGGCAACCCCTTAACATGTTTTGGGTTAATTTAAAATTGAGTTCGTATTCCCAGGACAAAACACCAAATTAATGTTTTAATTTTTCACTTTGTGTGAAGCCGTGCGGACCGGGCCAATTCCGGGAAAGGAAACGAAAAATTTCGAGGTGGACTGCCTGGTGCACCTTGGCTCATTTGCAAACGAAAAGGATTGTTGAGTGCCACAAGCGGAGTGCCTAGTCCTACAGTGAAGTTACCCTCTTGTGCTAATTTTATTAGCCGTATGGGTATGGGCGCACCGCAGTTTGAAACTGCTGCACTCTTTTGGTGGGGTAAACATATAAGATAAACGAGTTTCGTTGTTTGCAGGACATAAACCGTTTTAGGTCCAAGCGTACAAGCGGTGGGTAACGAAAAACTGGGGCGAGTATGGGTGGAGACTGAGGGCCACTTGAGGAGCACTCTCCAGCGATTGGAGGGGTGGTATTAAAGTACCAATATTTTATGAGCGGCTCTTTGGTTAGCGCTTTATACGAATACCTCTGGCGGCATTTAGTTCAACCCATAGGGATGCATTATGGTGCAACGACTGCCAGCAGGTGCAGGAGAGTACCGTTGTGAGGCGGTACTATAGATTTTGTACAGTCCGGTCCGTGGCACTTAGAACATGACACTTGGGCTATATTTATTTGTTTTTTTTTTTTATTGCGGCACAGCGTGGTTAGACGACGATGGTGGCGACCGATGGTTCTTTTGGCCTAAACAGTTCGCCACAATTTATGCATGCAATTTTGAGAATGACTATGAAATCATCCCCCCGACAACGAGTTAAGCAGAAATGACCACTTCGGCAGATGCGAATGCATCGATAGAAATAAGAGTTCGATTTTTTGGAAACGATGACCGCTGGGGTTAATGCCTTAAGAAGTACTGGTCTGCAATCTCATGAAGGATATTTTCAGTCAGTGGTGTGACAAAGACGACAATTCAAGGCGCTTTAAAAATTTCTAAAAATGAATAACTTTTTATAGAGCGTTGACTATTCTGAAATTGTCGCAACAGGAATAGTTTTTTAGTGCATCTGGATTCATTCTTCAGGCTTATATTGTTTTTATTGGTATTTTACTGCGATCAATGATGAAGGATTATTTTTAAGGCCTAATCGATTTCTAGTGCACTGTTTTGTAGTGAGCTCGTCATTACCTTTCAAATTGTTACAATTCTGAATTAATACTTCGTTCGCGCCTTCGGCTATCCATAATATGTGGTTGTTTGGCTTCCGACAGAGTTTTTGTAAAATACTTTTTGGATTCCACTGCAGATAGCTAAAATGCGTGTACAGTCGTTCGGGGCAAGAGTGGACTTCGGGCTTTAGTTCTGAAAAATGTACAACAGATAACAAACAAAAGAGCATATTATTTGGTAGCTCTATATTTTAGGAACAAATTTATACAAAAATATTTAATATTTTTTTTAAAGTTTCATATGTTTTCATTAAAAACCAAAGTAAGTCAAGTTGCGCACTCTTGCCCCGAAGTCAGGGTAAGAGTACGCAACCACTAAGTCACAGTTTTCGTAGTTTAAATAGTGCTCTCACTCAAACCAAGTTCTTCGTCAGCCTCCCATGGGCTGCTTCCATTTGAAATCAGCTCGCGCCTTGCAGATTTGCTTTTGGGCTATCAGTTTCCTTTCCGATTGTCTTTAGTAGATACGAGGCATTATTCAGGGCAAATAAAAACAGAAAAATAGAGCTACAACCTACCACATACGACTATGATGTGCTCGTTGCATCTTACGACAGAAATTAATAGCCCAAAATTGTTATTATCCTAATTGTATTCTAATCAGCATAAAAAAATAAATACTGAGTAAGAAAGCACTGCGTACTCTTACCCACATAACGACTGCTCACTATTTCTCTAGACGCTACTTTTTTTTCTTTTACTTTACTTTAGGTGGCGCTTCAGTTCGGGGTGAACCTGGGCCTGCTTCTTGCAACCATTTGTGTGTGCGTGTTAAATATTTTTGCACGAATCGAAGGGACCTACAGTTTTCTGGCGACTCCGAACGGCGAGTTGAGAAGCTCATTGACAAAAGATACTCTTTTGATTGCTTGTCAGACACAGCGTTGCCAGGTTGCGGGATTTTACCCCATTTCCGGGGATTTTCAACCCAAAAGGGGAAACGGGGAAAAAGACTTCAAAACGGGGAAAATGAACTGCATTATAAAATGTTTCCATTCGGTGATATTTTCAATAAATAAATACTATTTAGTAAAGCAATAGATTGAAAATATCACAGGAATACAGTGCAAGCAATTTTCGACACACAATCTCACATTTGCATTTGGCTGAAGGCTGCCCACAGCGCATGCGGGACTGACTTCAACCCTTTCTATATACAGTGGATGTCTAGTTTAACGAATATCCGATTTAACAAATTTCCAATACACCGAATCAGATTTTTCCCATTGATGGCGCAAAAAATGTCTGCTCGGTTTAACGGATGCTTTCTGGTTAAAAAAAAATAGTTTGTAATTCTTGTGCATTTATCCCTACTTCTGTTATTTTGTCTATGTGAATTGATTTCTCTTTTCTTATAATTAACACATTGGTATTGGTATACATTGGTATGATAAATACATTGGATAGATAAACGACGATCGGTTTAACACATTTTTCGATTTAACGAAAGGCTGTGCATTATATAATTCGTTATATTCATCTACTATATTTGTTAAATGATATCCAGTTTCATTTTATGATGTGTATTTGCTCCCTTAAAATATTTTAATACTAAAATTAAGTGATTTATGTTAACTTTAAGTTTTTAATTTTCTGTTTTTTATTTTAAATTTTATATTTTATTGCTCCCATATCTATAGAAAGAACGATTATTTAATGACGTATGTATGTACAACTTAAATGGTTTTTTCAGTTATTTTATATAGTGTAAATGCTTTTACTCTGTTATGTTGTTAATAATAAAATAAGACTGTATAAAAAGCAGTATTTTATTGGCAAATTCACGAAATCGCAAGTAAATGAAAAACGGGGAAAAAACGGGGGAAAGTGAAACGTTAAATCGGGGAAAAATTTTGTTTTTCATGCAAAAAAAGGGAATTTGTTCCACCAAAACCTGGCAACGCTGGTCAGATATTCGAAAGAGGTGGCACTTTTAAGTGTTGCACCCGGGCTGGTATTCAACCCGGGCGGCATTGCATAGTAGTCCAACGCACTTACCACTACACCACGGTGCTCACACTAATAATATACTTTTTTTCATTGTATTAAAAATCTACACTGTTTATGCCTACATATTATGTACTACTTATGGGGTATCGAGTTGCCACGCTTTCCTGACATATGTACTTTTAAACATTGACTTTTTTTTTTAATAAAATCCTCATTTTTTCTTGGTTCTGTCAATTGGAAAATTTTCTTAGAAGTTTTTCTTCATTGGCGGTTAGTAAAGCACACCTTTTCTCATATAGTGATTTCTGCTAATTCTTTCACAGACGGAGAACCCCAAGCGACTCTACCCTATAAGATTTTTAAACAAGCAAAGATTAGAAGCAGGAAAATTTGGGAAATGAAAATGATATGTAGTATGTATATCTTCCGATATAGGTATGGCAATTCGAGAACAAAAAAGGATGGTGAAAGACAGAGTGGTTTGTGTTGAGCGCAACGGTGAATTCCGAAATTTTAAGAAAACAGGCTAACTGTTCTTCTGAGACATGTAAGATGAATCAGTCAGATTCGCATGCAATTAAATTGGTTCATAAGATGAGAAACAGTCAAATTACTCTCGTTGTTTGGGACGAGATTTTTTTTTTTTTGTATAAAAAGTCAAAACCAACATACATACACAGGTAATACTGATAAGGAATTTTTCAGATATCAGGTAACAGAATCACCTCTTTAGGTTAGATTAGGTTAGCGGGCTGATGAGAACTGTTACATCCCCATCACACTTAGGTCCTTGTGGACCCATTGTGATACCCATAAAGTGTTCCCACCCGTGGTTTTAATGCCTTGGTATCAGCCATCCCGACGCCCTGGCAAACTGAAATGGTGATCCATCTGATAATTCGTCGATGTCTTCAAAGAAGAATTTGCCCAGGGTTCTATTTCTGAGTTGACAGAGGTTAGGGCAGTGACAGAGGAAATGGGTTGTGTCCTCATGTACCTCCTCATCACCGCATCCCCTGCAAATGTCGTCATCACTTAGTCGTAGTTTTTTCATGTGGTATCATAGAGCGTTGTGACCAGTTAGCACTCCTATGAGAATTGACAACGATTTCCTGTCTTTTTGTAGGAGTTTTCTTGTTCTTTTTTCGTTGCATTCTGGCCACAATCTTCTTGATACCTCGCAGGTGGTTAGTGATTTCTATCTGTTGTTCGCTTCAATTGCTGATCTTTGTTCGATTCTGGCCCTAAGGTTACAGAGCGGAGGTTTAACCGTCCTATCTGCTTGTTCTATATCTAGGGCCGAGCCCTTTCTGGCCAGTTCATCCGCGGCCTCGTTGCCTGGTATCCCGCTGTGACCAGGGACCCAGCAGAGCTTTACATTGTGCTGCGTGCCGAGAACCTTTAGCTCTTCGCGGCAACACTTTACAAGCTTCGATGTTATTTGTGTAGCAGCTATTGCTTTTATGGCCGCCTGGCTGTCAATGTAAATATTGATATCCTCTCGTGATATTGTTCTCATCGATACCAATTGGGCGGCCTTTGTCACTGCTAGAACCTCAGCTTGGAAAACGCTACTGTGATCTGGGAGTCGTATGGAGATGCTTATTCCTAGCTCTTCCGAGAAGCACCCCGCTCCTATGCCTATATCCATCTTTGACCAATCGGCGTAGATGGACTTGGCGTTCTGTGGTATTTCGTTTCGTTCCCATTGCTTTCTGCTTGGAAAAGCCCACGAGAAAGGTTTGTCAAAGTCCAAGTATGGAACAGTGTAGTCTGAGTTGATTTCATCGTTGAGGTAATTGCCAAGTATTTTGGTGTGTCCATATGCATTAGACCTCCAGTGCTTAACCTGAGGGCGCTCTTTGCTGCAGCCTCCCGCATATAGAGATCTAGAGGCAGCAGGCTAAGAATTGCTTCCAATTCCGCTGTTGGCGTTGTTCTCATCGCACTGGTCGTTCCAGTACATGCTATTCTTTGTACTTTGGTCATATCTTTGAGGTTGGTTGTTTTGACGGCAGCTTGCCACCAAACCAATCCTCCATATGTCAGTATGGGTCTTACTATCGCAAAGTACATCCATAGTATTATATGCGGTCTACATCCCCAGTTTTTCCCGAAGAATTTGCTGCAGGTGTAGAAAGCAATTGATGCTTTTTTTATCCTTTCTTTAATGTTATGCTTTCAGTTGAGCTTTCTATCGAGAATGAGGCCTAGGTATTTCGCGCTCTCGGACAGCTTAAGAGGGATACCCTCAATGGTCGGTAGCGTGAATGTTGGTATCGTTCTATTGTTAGTGAACAACACTTCGTCCAAACGATTAGTGTGTTCAAGGCTCTCTGCATTATTTCACTGATAGTGGTTAGGAATTTGCCTGTAGCAAGCAGCACTACATCGTCCGCGTATGCTAATGCTCTTACTCCACTGTATCTAAGTTTCGCCAGTAGTTCATTAATGACCATGGTCCAGAGAAGGGGGGATATGACTCCTCCCTGCGGCGTGCCTCTAGATGCGATCACTTTCTGACGGGTTCCCCCCGAGTTCAGCGATGATGTTCCTTCCGCTAAGAAGGCTGACTATAAGTTTAGTTACGGAGCGTTCTACATGGTTGTCTTCTCACGCTTTTTTAATAGCATGTGTCTCGATATTATTACCCTCAATGTCAAGAAATGTTGCAAGCATGTATTCCTTAAAGTGTAGGGATCTCTCAATAGTGCTAACTACATCGTGTAGCGCTGTTTCCACTCCCTTACCTTTAGTGTAGGCATGCTGTGTCGTGGACATATTCGTGTGGTCGAGCCTACCACGTATGTGCACGTCGATCAGCTTCTCAAAGGTCTTTAGCAAAAAAGATGTAAGGCTAATAGGTCTGTAGTCTTTTGCGGTGGTATGGCTGGCTTTCCCAGCTTTGGGAATGAAAACAACTTTCACTTCTCGCCACGCTTTGGGTATGTGACCACGGCTAAGACTATTTTGGAAAGTTTTCTGCAAAATTGGTCCCATTAGGTGTAGGGAGAACTGACACTAGGAAACTCTTTAATGGACGAAAAAATAACGCATTCCATATCTTCAAAATCTCAATCTTTTCGGCTCCTCTGCCAAAGGGCACTCCATTCACTCTCTCTTCTCTAATCAACATCATATCGACCGATAAGTCCCTCTTATTTCCTCACCAAACCAATAGTAACAGTCCTAAATAGACCTGGACAGAAATATCAGAGATAAAGCCCTTCATAATCATATGAATCGCCTTCATCAAAATCAATATGCCTAGCCTATACCTATCAGACAGGAAAATCTTCTTTAGAACTTAATTTGCGGTTTAAGACCGCTGTGGTCCTGCTGATAATCTGCTCATATTCAACTCAAATTGATTCCCTTTTTTGTATTCTTGCAATCAATTTGTTTACGTGTTACTTGTTAAGCTAATCTTGTTGATGAAATAAATAAATACATATGTAAATATATTCTTGTATTTTTTTTTTTTTTTTTTTTTGTATTTCCTTATATGATATTTATATTAATTTATTTATTTATACCTAGATTGTTACATTTCCTTATTTATGTCAATTATTTTATTATTTTTAGTACATACATATTTTTCTCCTACCTGACTATCCACCTTGTCGCGGTGTAGGGGCTTAGTACGGTCAATGACTCTCGGGTCACCCAGAGGAGATCAGAAGCTAAGGGATAGCCATCCCCGTCATACCCTCTCCCATCCACGCCTCCTCCCCCTCCCCTTCCCCTGGGCTGGATTAAGGTGTTATACGACCCGTGCCAATAATCAACCTGGCTGAGGGCCCATCGTAAATAGCTCAGTCTTTAACGGAGTATCCGGATACCTGGTGCCCTCCGGATTATAAAGCCTTACCTGCGTACTGCGGATCTCTGCGCAGGTGGACCTCTTTTCTCCGCCACTCGTGGGACCAAATGACAACTTTAAAAGAAAATATAACAAAAAAAGCTGAGGATGATGATGAGTATGCCATAGGCACCTCATCGGAAGAGGAGTTGCTTGTCTCAAGCCAAGAGACGCAAGTAAAACCCGACAACGTAGGAAGTGTCAGCAATAGCACCCCTACTTTGTCTCAACCACCAACAACCGCCAATACATCGAAAATTGGGGACACCAGCCACAGTGACCCCAAGAAAAGAAGGAAGAATTTGTCAGTCGGTGCCCTGAAAAAGAATCAGTACCAGAAGGCTGTTTTCATTCTTGGCAAGATTGCTAAAAATGAGGCGGCCGGTACGGTTCATGATCAGGACCAGGCGGACAAACTTAAATATCAGGTAATTGTTGACGAATACAACGATTACCTGAAAAATCGCGACCTAGCCAAGACAGAGGCCACAAAGCGTAACCGGTCACAGGACGAGACCGCTCGATCAAGCAAGAGGAGCAAAGTTGCCCAAACCAGGTCTAAGACAACAGCGGATGAACAAACGGCTAAAGCTACCCAACGTACCGTTAGCGAGGTCATAAGGGACGACCTCCAAGTCGCACTGGTGGATGAGCTATCGACAGGCGGCAAGGCGGTGATGAAGATTTGGAATAGCATTGAGGCCAAACTATCACAGATGGTGATAGATCATCTGCTTATCAAAAAAGACGGCCCTCTGCCCCGTTTCGACTCAGCCGAAGTCGTTAGAGGGTATAGGGTGATCAAATGTTCCGATCGGTACTCTAAAGAGTTCCTCAGCCAGTGTGTTGCCAAGATCAGCAATGCATGGGATGGCTTGAAACTCAAGCTTATCCAGGCAACAGACATACCAAAGAGACCAAAGGCCCGCATCTGGCTACCCGTTATGCCTTTAGACAATGGAACGCTCCTCCAGTGTCTTAAGATCCATAATCCGGAGATCCCGATGGACGACTGGGGAGTCATCAAGGCAGAAGAACCCCAGAAAAACAGCATGTCCTTCCTTCTCCTCATAAATGAGGAGTGCCTAGGGGCACTAGAAAGGGCAGACCACAAGCTTAGGTTTGGTATCAGGAACGCCAAACTTAAGATATTCAGATCCTCAAACCCGGGCGACGACTTAGACGAAGTCGACGACGCCAACAAACTGTTGGAAGGTATGAGCATCGAAAACGACCCCACTAATAATCAATAATGCTGAAAGTCTTGCAGATTAATCTGAAGCACTCGAAATGTGCATCAGACAACCTCCTTGTTTATCTCAGGGAGGAAAACATTGACGTCAGCATTATCCAAGAACCATGGATCAAAGATACGAATATCAAAGGTCTCAAAGACAATCTATACAATCTCTACTACGACACAAAAAATAACAACGGTAAGCCCAGAACTTGTATTCTAGCTAGGAAACATATTAAAGCCTTTCTATGTCCCAATCTTAGCTCACCAGACTTAACAGTTGTTAAATTGGATACAGGAAGGGAATGCCTGTACTTGGCCTCAGCCTACATGGCTCACAACCGACAAGCACCGCCGGAAGAGGTCTTAGCACTAACATCCTTCGTAAACAACAAAAAAGCCAATCTACTTTTGGGCTGCGATGCAAACGCCAGACACACGCTTTGGGGCAGCTCAGAGGATAACGAAAGAGGTGAGTCCATCTTTGATTTCATTATCACAAACAATCTCTCTATATGTAACACGGGTAACACTCCAACTTTTGTGTTTCCGAGTACGGATAGTTTCATTGGGTGGGAAGAAGTTATTGACATTACCCTTACCACCAACAATAACAACATAAAGGTAGAAAAATGGAGAGTATCCAACTTAAAATCTTTTTCAGACCATAATTGGATACTCTTTAATGTGAACTTCACAGTAGCGATTCCAGAACCCTTTAGAAACCCCAAAAGGACAGACTGGACCAAATTCGGCCAAGTCCTGAGATCAAAACTTGGCAATGCTCCAATAGAATTCATAGTATCACCCTCAGAATTGGATGCAAAGATTAAGACTTTCGAGAAGGCAATGAACACCGCCTACAAAGTCTCGTGTCCAGTCAGATATAGTAAAAAGTCGCTCCCACCGTGGTGGAGTAAAGACCTCTCAAACCTCAGGCGGATGACCAGAGCGATTTTCAACATTTGCTATAACCACAATTTCTGGCAGCCCTACAAAGACTGTCTTAGACTTTACAAAAAATCCATCAGGAAGGCCAAGAAGCAATCCTGGATGGACTACTGTCAATCCATTGACACCATTAAGGAGTCTGCTCGACTGAGTAAGATCCTGTCCAAAGAACACTCCTCCCCGTCTCTTCTCAAAAAGGCGGATGGTGGATGGACAGACTCAACTGCGGAATCCCTAGAGATGTTAATGAACACTCACTTTCCTGGTTGCAAAGATTACAGTACGGCAGCCCTCCGTGACTGCAGTTTTTCCGCACCATGGAACACTATCAAAACCATAGTCACCGAGGAAATAACCTTTTGGGCTATTAACAGCTTCTCCCCATATAAATCCCCTGGACTTGATGGCATTATACCCATTATGCTACAGAAGGTGCACGACCTAGCAATTCCGTGGCTAGTCCCTATTTTTAGAGGATGTTTTTTCCTCAACTATGTCCCACAGTCGTGGAGGCGTATCCGTGTGGTTTTCATCCCAAAAGTCGGCAGACGAGGTCATGAATCTGCGAAGGATTTTAGACCTATCAGCCTCACGTCTTTCGTGCTAAAAACCCTGGAACGAATCCTCGATACCCATATACGGAAGGTTCTACAAGAATCTCCTCTATCCAAATCTCAGCATGCATACCTTAAAGGTAGATCCACAGAGACAGCTCTCCACGAGGTAGTGCGTACAATAGAACACACCATCCACTATAAGGACTACACTCTAGCTACCTTCTTAGACATAGAAGGAGCCTTTAACAACGTACACACTGATTCAATTCAACAATCTCTAGCTGAACTAGGCGTAGAGGGGTTCATTGGCCAATGGATAGTATCCATGCTAAAAACCAGAATTATTCAGTCATCCCTAGGAAACAGCAATCTAACCAAATTTGTAAGCAGAGGAACGCCTCAGGGTGGTGTTATCTCGCCTCTACTATGGTTAATGGTCATGAACAAGATCTTAGTGCGTCTAGACAACGATGGGGTCAAGGCGGTAGCGTACGCGGATGATGTAGTAATTTTGGTATCAGGAAAGTTTCCCTCTGTGATAAGCGAAGTCATGGAGAATGCTTTGAAGAAAGTTAGCTCCTGGGCGGCGAGCTGCGGCCTCGGGGTTAATCCAAGCAAAACTGAAATGATACTTTTTACCACAAAAACCAAAGTACAAACTTTTGATCTTCCCAAACTAAACGGTCAGACACTCTCACTATCTTCCAGTGCTAAGTATTTGGGCATTGTCCTTGACTCTAAACTTAGCTGGAAGAAGAATATTGAGCTACGGGTCAGGAAAGCATGCATAGCCTTCTACGCCTGCAACAAAACATTCGGAAAAAACTGGGGATTGGAGCCTAAGATGACATTATGGATGTATACAGCCGTTGTACGTCCAATTCTCACATACGGTTCTTTAGTGTGGTGGCCCGCCCTAAGCAAAAAGTACAATATCAACCGAATCAGAAGAGTCCAAAGAACGGCAAGCTTAGGCATCACAGGTGCAATTAGGTCATGCCCAACTGATGCTCTCTCTGTGCTTTTGCACCTTCTGCCACTCGATCTTCATACGAAAAGCACTGCACTATGCAGTGCAGTCAGACTCAAAGAATCCAAGTGCTGGACTGCTAAGACGTATGGTCACAGTAAAATCCTGGATACACTACCAAATGGCCTGGTTGTGTCTCCTACAGATTATATTATCCCCAATCTTAACTTCAAGAAACCCTTCGCCGCAACCTTCCCAAGTAGAGAAGAATGGAAGCGAGGGAGAGTGGTGACAGGCTTTGATACAACGGTATTCACCGATGGGTCAAAGATGGACTGCGGTGTGGGTGCGGGAGTTTTCTCGGAAAAGCTCGGCATATCTAAGTCCTACCGTCTTCCAAATTTCGCTAGCGTCTTCCAAGCGGAAGTACTGGCGATCCTCGAAGCCTGTCGCAACCTAATAAATGACCCAACACCCAAACATAATATCGCTATTATTACGGATAGCCAAGCCGCAATTAAAGCCATGATTTCGGCAACCACCTCTTCGAAATTAGTAGATCGCTGCCAGGAACAGCTCAGCCGCCTGTGCAACCAGGCTAGAGTCACGCTTCTCTGGGTTCCAGGACATAGCGCCATTGATGGTAACGAGAGAGCCGACGAACTTGCCAGGCGAGGATCAGCCCTTAACAGCTCACTAGCGGAAAACGTTCATATTCCCATAGGTGCTGTTAAGGGCAATATACTCTCACACTTCTTAAAATTAGCCGGTCTCAGGTGGACCAGTCTGACAAACTGTGTCATATCCAGAAAGTTATGGCCAAATTACAACAGGTCTAAAACAAACGAACTGCTACTAAGAACACGCGTAGACATCGCTAGAGTGGTGGCAGTCAGTACAGGACACTGGCCAATAGGAGACCATGCAGCCAAACTATCGATCCCTCACAACAGTTTCTGTCGTAGCTGCAAAAATGAAAATGAAAAAGAGTCTCTAATTCACTTTCTGTGCAAATGTCCGGCTCTGGCGAGAGCCAGGCAACGCACACTGGGCAAGCTATTCTTCGACGACCTCAAAGATATATCTGGGAAAAGTATTAGAGAGCTGATCCTCTTCCTAAATTCCACAGGATGGATATAAATATCACAACTCTACCTTCTAATAAACGGGTCACCTGAGGTTGTGGTATCAAAACGGCGCCCCGCGCGCTATTTGGGTTTCCCTCCATCGAAACCACCACTTCTACCTACCTACCTACATACATATTTTCATTTATTCATTAATATATTTGTTTATATACATACTTATGTACATACTCGTAGGTACACATTGTACATATGTATGCAATTTGCTATGTACATATTTATTTTTCCAAAATAAAATCTTTTTATTTAGATAAATTTTCAAATTCTATAACTTCTATTTTCTATAATTTCTTACATATCTATTATTTCGAGTCTATCTCCTTTTGCGTTCAAAATTCTATTTTTCAAAATACGTACACGTACAGTCACCAACACCATCATGATTAAACAAACATCAGCCCAAAAATCGAACAAAAAAGTTTGCACTTATTCACACCCCAAATGTATAATTCAATCAAAGTACCATACAGCATACCAGTGCATGTTAAATTTGTATTGAATCTAATAGACTCACAAGT